>OZ024838.1:30952404-31552404 GCA_964016985.1 Anodontia alba
AGTAGTTTGGACTATTCCACCAAAACAGCCATGAAATAATTGTTTTCTTACCCAACTAATGCTAAAATATTATTGATTTAGCCAATGAACGCTGTTTAAATTGGCATGCGATGTCGGCACGTCAACGTCATTCACGTTTAAGCTGACATTACCAACCGTGGTATAGTTGAAACTATTTCCGAGCGCTTTTGCATCAGGTTTAAATGGGTGACATCATCAACTGTGGCATAGGCAAAACTATTGGACGGCTAATGACGTCAATATTGCGTGATTTCGTTGACGTAGCTCCGGCGCGCGCCAATTTACTAATAAACATTCTAGATAGACAAAACTATTTCATTGAGCTGTATATAGTAGGCTGGGTAATAATCAATGGATAACGTCTTGTCTAAAGATATGACCACACGTTGCACAGGACTTGAATACTGGCGCGACAACGTGACAACATTATTTTTCTGTTAAAAAACGGTTCATCTTCTACGGCCATAAATACAGTTTTTCAGTATTATGATACACTAGGGAAATATTTACGGGCACCCCTTGACTTCTCAGAGTACGTGAAAATTCAAAGTTGTTTTGAAACCGCACAGTCGCTAGCATGCCCAGAAGGTGTCGTGCATGCATTAACGCTCGCAGGCCATGGACCAGATACTGATCCCCTTTGCGTATAAACATTCTTTATGTCGTTGAACTTTTGCTATTTTCTACTTGAATTTGGGGATTCCCTTAAATAGTGTCCCTTGTAAATAACTGAATATTACATTCGTGTCCATTTCATGTGAAATTTAAGAAACTCGCCAAACGCTCGTTTCAGAAATTTCGTATGAAATGACCACTAATGTAAGATCCTCTATTTGTGACATGTTATTCACTGAATAATAGTGACGTCATAGGGGCCTCGCCAAGCAAAATACTTGTCTTCGGGCATATACGGACAGCGAAGGTCCAGATCAGCCTGCGCATCCGCGCAGTCTGATCAGGGCCTTCACTGTCCTCTACCAGAATAATTTGATACTACAGAATGTTTGAATGGACAGCAAAGACCCGGATGATACTTTGCATATGCGCAGGGTGATCTGAATCTGCGCATTTTGCTTATGTTCGAAGGCACTTTTTCGCGTGACGCGGCCCAAGTGGTAATATCATTTCTAGTACAAAGCGAATCAAGTTGATCAAAAATAATTTTCCAAGACTCTGCAGTAAGACAACGAGTCTCTGTAACGGCCATTGGTGTACACGGCGGGATTACAGAATACTACAGTTTAAAACTAGCTTTTCAGTGTGTATGTGTGTCTGTGCGTATGCGTCCGCGCGCGCGTGTGTGTGTGTCTTAGCTTCTACTGTCCTTCGTATACTGCATAAATCTTCCTTAATACGTCTAATAACCGAAATATCTCCCAGTTCTCATATTACATAGTGCAAATGTTTTGTATTACATTGCTTTAGAAAAACGGTAATATCAAGATAAGTTTTTCTTCTGATTTCTCCACAAACATATGTTGTAGGTACTCATAAGAAGCGCCTCACGGATCTGAGAAAAAAATAAGAATATTAGCGTTTAAAGCACGGGCTTATGAAGAGCCACGGCTAAAATGTGTACATGTTACACAGGTGTGTTAGCACAGGTGTTTTAACGTAATAATTGGTTGCTCGTACTACAAATCCTCACTCAATCCTATAACACAAAAAATTACTATCCAATGAAGGGCGCCCTTAAATAAGCGTTGGGCGTTGCCTATTTCTGCGCAAATATTACTACTCCGAGTTATTGCAATATCCAGTGAATAGCAAAAGAGTTCATGTCTTTATGCTGACTCTATTTGATGCAAAAGATGCTTAGATTTATTAAACACTGAGAAATTAAAATAAACACGAAAATCAATAAGTTTTATCTCATGTTTCATTTGAATCGCATCGACCGAAAAGGTGACTTCCATTATGTTAGCAAACTATATAATATGCACCCAGTATTCCCTATAATACAGTCGACTCTTGTTATCTCGAACTCGCTTATTTCGAATTACCGCTTATCTTGAAGTGAAAATCTGGTCCCTGTTTTAGCATGAAACTATGACAAAAGGTAACAAAATAATGTGGAAAAGAGGAGAAATTGCTCCTAAGGAGCAATTTCTCCTCTTTTCCACAATATTTTCAGTATATCTCTATTTTCAGGAGTCAAATTACATATTCATTTGTGATATGTGGTTGTTTGATTTATCTTTTTCCTCAGTTCTGCAAATCTGATATGTCGAGATACGGATAGCTCGAAGTAGTTCAGAGAGTCCCCTGGACTTCGAGAGAAAGAAAGGACTGTATATAGTGATAACCGGGTTACGTAGGGGTCTACATTATTACGGAGATAATCATAATGTTGCAATTTTTAAATTAGCTTTTGTATTTTTTTGGTTACCAATAGCAATCATATTAATAAATGCTGCATAAATGTCTGAATGTCCTTGATAACTACAATCTTTCCCATTTTAGATATTCTATGACGATATTGCCATGGATTCTATTACTGTAGATAAGACGAATGCCGAGTAAGGTACTTGTCTTATTTCTTCGCAAAAACATATGTTGTAGGTTCTCATTAGAAGCGCCTAGCACAACATACACACAAAATACGTTTTGTGAAATAACATATGAACATAGTGTGAGGGCCTTCACTGTTTGTATATGCCATTAACGTTTTCCTACACCTGCTTTAAAACGTAGTTTTAAATTGGTTTGCCGGAGCTGCATGTATTTCTTGGAGGAGGTGTGCGTGGGGGCGGGGGGGGGGGGGGGAGCGGGAGTTTAGCGCTTGATTCATCTGGTTCATTTTTCACCTTCTTTTAAACACAAAGAACCTACATGATGCGTAGTACGGGTGTGCGCACCGAATGGTCCCCCTTTTCAGCGCTGTCAGGTAATGATACGTCCCCTTTTTCAACAAAAGGTATATGACTGACCCAATGTTTCTTGATTGTTTTACGAAAGGCCCCACTTTTTCTGACATCCCGGTATATGCACATATTTTTCACTCAGTGATTTTTGAGGCTGCTTATTCTCTTGGTATTCAATGAATTGACTGCAATATTTGTCCGACTACAAGTAATAAATGGGTACAAAAAATCAACGGACAGTATATGAATGGTCAACTATAAGAACGGGTCCGATTCTTCAAAAGCCAGATATATGAATGGCGTAGGTTTCGAAATATTGGCTCGCTCACCCATACCCTCCCCCGCCCCCACCCCATCCCAGAGTCTGAAAGTCACTTTGACTGCAAAAAGCAAAGAATTTGCTCCCCTTGGGACTACATATCCCCTTTAAGGTTGGTAACGGAGCTAATTTTGACATACCCTTACTTTTTATTGTCTGAAAATACTATTTCGAAATGAAACTAAACTGCCCCTAGTTTGTTACAAAATCCTTCGGAGGACTGTGCAATAAAATATTATAGGAACAAATACTGTCTAAGCATGTAGTTTTTCAATTCGGCTACGTAGCTAAGTTAGGTCAAGGGAGGTAAAACTGTTATAAATTGAATAGTGAATATAATCTAATTGCTTTAAATGCCTTTTTGGTATGTTTGTGTTTTTATGTATTTTATGATAAGCGTATATATTTCTTTCACAGAGAGTGTGCAGATTTTTCAGATCTTCAGTGACAGCATTAATTATTTTCGTGAAACTAAGAGTATCAGAACACTAATTCTAATTAATTTTACGGACAATATACTTGTCAAAACAACAGTCTGGAAACATAAGGGAAGCTCCTGCGATTTTTGTTGTATCAAAATCAGCTCCGTTAGCAGCCATTAAAGTAAACAACTTTTCTGAAGGTAGGCAAAAACAATTTGACAGAGTTGCCTCCTTTGAGAAAATAGCTATTCCGCTTGAATAGAAGACACTGCAGAGGGTAATAGTAATTTCATTCCCACTTGAAAGGGTAATAGAAATGGCATTTGGTGGCATAGAGGAGGCATGCCCATAACTTCCCGGCATCGTTAACTTCTTCAAGCGGCCGTAAATGGGCCCCAGCTAACATTCTATATAAATCTATAGTGGGCCCGCTGTTGATTCCTGTAGAATGCTAGCTGGGCGGCGCCAAGCGAAAATATGACTTCAAGCATGAACAAAAAGCACAGATTCAAATTCATCCCACGCATGCACAAAGTCTTGTCCGGGCATTTGCTCTCAGTAAGTACATTCTATAGTGTCCAATAATTCTGTTATCGGACAGCGGAGGCCCTGATCAGACTGTGCGGATGGACAGGCTGATCTGGGCCTTCGCTGTCCGTATATGCTTCGAAGACACGTTATGCTTGGCGCATCCCAAATGAAAAGTTCGCACAAAATTGTAACAGAAGGCATTTTTGGTAAAACCTTTCTCTTTCAAAGAACTACTGTCCTTTCGACGTCACTCGAGAGACATTTTTTGCTTGGCGTTTTATTTTAAATGAAAATATTTTGTTCCGACTGACCCTATTTTATCAGAAGCCATTTGTCTTTTCTGTTTCTGTGTTTTATTAAAAAATTTAGGTTACGGCCAAACTTTGATATAACCTATGCAATTTCTATAGAAAAGTGATTTTGGTTTAATTTTTGACCAAGAAAATATTTTTTTATTTTTCTTTGCTGAATTTGAATTATTGATGTTTCACATTATTATGAAAAATTCAGGAAAAAAATGAACAAGCAGAACTTGTTAATAAATCTGCCTCCAAGTTACAGATTTATGCATAATTTGCATTGATATTTACTTTGGAGAAAAGTGACAATATTTGATTTTTTTTTTAAAAATAAATGACTAGAATAAGTTTTTTTTTGTGCATAGATAGTTACGACGAATGGTTCTGTATTAAATTATAATAAAATAAATCATGACAAAAGTTTTCAAATTTGCCTCTAGCAGCCTAGCAGCAGGGGTGGGTGGGGGGGGGGGGGGTGGGGGCGGGAAGGAGCTTCTATTTGGGCTCCCACGTAGACAAACAATTCTGTATGTACGTCGAGACGTTCCCACGTAGCCAAACAATTCTGTATGCACGTCTAGACGACTTTCTCGGCTTCGGCTCTTCCTGGGTGCGCCGGAGGGGTGCTGCTGTTGGAAACCGCCGCATGCCCTGGGAGGCCTCCTGTGTGGGCGGAGGGGTGCGCCGGAGGGGTGTGCCATAGCCCTGCTGAGGGGGTGTGCCGGAGGGGTGTCGCTGTTAGGAACCGCCACATGCCCTGGGAGGCCTCCTATGTGGGTGGGGGCTGCTGTCGACATCCGATATACCCAAGGAAAAAAAAGGCGCAGAAAGTGAGAAAGCCCCCATGGAGGCCTCCCAGGGCACGCGGCGGCCCCCAACAGCAACACCCCCTTGCAGAGAAACGAGCGACATCCGATATACCAATGAAAAAACGGCGCAAAAAGTAAGAACACCCCTCCGTCCACATAGGAAGCCTCCAAGGGCATGCGGCGGCTCCCAACAGCGACACTCCTCTTCTGGACTTCCCTCTAGAAGCCACCAAACCAACTTCGCCTCCCCTCCCCCCCCCCCCCTGCTACACCTCCTTTGTACAGAACGCCAAGCAAAAAACAAAACAAAACAAAACAAAAAAAAAAAACAAAAAAAAAAAAAAAAACAAAAAACAAAACAACACACACACACACACACACACACACACACACACACACACACACACACACACACACACACACACACACACAAACAAAAAAAAAACAACAACAAAAAAACAAAAAAAACAAAAAAACAATAAAACAAAAAAAAACAAAAAAAAAACAAAAAAAAAAACAAAAAAAAAAAACAGAAAAAAAAAAAAAAAAAAAAAAAAAAAACGACTTTCTGAAAGATGTCGAAAACACAGTAATGCAGCTATATTATTGCTTAAAATGATCCAAACTATTGTTGCTAAAATTTTCAAAAACACTTTCCCATTTTATATCATCTGGCAAATTAATCCTTTAAACCTTTAAAAACTGAATAAACTTTATCTTATTCATTTCAAAATCACTTTTCCCACATTTGATAATACCACAAACTGCTCCTTTTGTGTGCACACCTGGTTAAATTACATAGAGAATGCACATGCTGCTATGTACTGATTTTTGTCCCGGTCACTAAAAATTAAATAGGCCCAAATAAGATGCCAACATTTCAGCTTCTTCTTGTAGAAGGATTACAAAGCCATTTGTGCCGCTAGATGGGTAACCAGAGACTACCGATATACATCTAGCGTCTCTGCTATGCTTCAGGATCTCAACTGGCGCACTCTTGACCAATGACGCATCGACAGCCGGCTGATCCTTCTATATAAGGTCACATATGACCTTGTTGTGATATCTGCTACTTACCTGGTCCGGAACACTCGTCCTTTTACAAGAACTCATTCTCTTGCATACAGACAGATCTCGACTCTGAAAGACTACTACAAGTTCACATTCTTTCCCCGCACTATCATCCACTGGAATGCCCTACCAGCCCACATACCTGTCCTCCCTGCCCTGGCACAGTTTAGTACAGCTGTCTGCCAGGTAGTCCATTCAACACCTTAGATAACAGCAACTGTTTCAACACCTTAGATACCAGCAACTGTTTTTATCTTTTAAGTATATTAACACTTTTGATCGCACTCATTTCACCTACTTTTCTTTCCCCCTTTATTCAACTAACCCCCTTTAGCACTTTGTTTTATTGGAACCCAATCTGAAGTCCTGTTCGGAGGTTAAGGTGTTACGGTAGATAGATAGATAGATAGATAGATAGATAGATAGATAGATAGATAGATAGATAGATAGATAGATAGATAGATAGATAGATAGATAGATAGATAGATAAAGTAAATTGAAATCTAAATTAGGAGACTCAATGATAGCCTCTTCGTAAAACTTTAACCAGTGGATTTGGGCTTGACGATATGTCTTTGGCTTGGCCTGCCATGGTTCAACTATTGGTTTTCATTTACTCTAGCACTCGTCTTTGTTTATCATAGTGATTAATTTGATTTTTATGTTTTCGCTTTGATGCATTGAATTGGGAACCTTATGTGAACCGACTTTTTTTTATGTATTTCTGTATTAAGAGTAGCATTGGGACCTAGGGTGAAGTTGGCTAGCTGTAAAAGTGTTTTACCCCCCTCACCCCTCGGGTGGTTTATTCTAATGACCGTTCTAAGGCGGTAGTCCCGCTGTCTTTGTTGCTTTATGGTTTATTCTACGAGGCGATTTGTTTTAGTTTTGCCGGGTGTTATTATAGACGTTTTTCAAAGGTAAAAGCGGGGATATTGTCATATCCCACGTCCATCCGCACATGTACGTCCGTCTCTCAAAACTTTCACAGGCGATAGCCCTATGGATGAGGACTGGAGAAACACATTCGGATGTTTTGATGTAACACCTTGGGGCAGGCCAGGGGGTGTGGCCCTGAAGGGTCCAAAATCCATTTTGTACAAACATAGTCATGCTGCATAACAAGTCAAAGTTAACGAAGAGAAGAATACAGTGGTGCAAAATGTTTACCCCGGGGCATGTCTGGTGGTCACCAAAGGTAAAATAGTAAGATTTTGGGTCCTTTTTTATTGTCACACAACTCCTCCTCGGATTTTTTAGCTAGAACCCTTAAAATGTCGCAGGTTATAGCCCTATGACTGACGACTGGAGGAACGCATTTGAAATTTTGATGTGCGCGAAGATATGCGATGGCGCTGCACGGCGCGGGGATATGAGATGGCGTACCATCGACATGCTTGTTTTGTTCTTGTGTTTTCCAGTCCTTTGAGCATTGTGATTACCTCGCTAGGGGAAGAAAGAGTTAATCTTAGTGCTTTTCGTACTTTTGTTCGATTTGCGCTTGTTTAGTTTTGTCCGCTTCCTCTTCCGCTTGGTTTCTGGGAATGGCTGCAGCTTGTGATTGTGGCACTCCCTGGACTTTTCTCTTACCTGTTTTTGTACTTTAAAAATATCTATATATTTGGGATAAGAACACTATAAGCACTCGACGTGCTTTCGTTCTTATCCCTCCTTTATTTGAGATATTTATGTGTGTGTATCACATGTACTGTTAATGAAATAAAATATGTTTAAAACAAAATAACTATATGGGACTCGCCAAATGAAAAAGTGTTTTCGGGCCTATGCGGACAGCAAGACCCAGATCAGCCTGCGCATCCGCGCAGTCTGATCAGGGCCTTCGATATCCGCTAACAGAACCATTGGACACTATAGAATGTCAGACGTACTTCTGTATCATCCTGAGAGAAAAATCATTTTTCCATGCTGTTGCTGGCGCTTAAACATACCACAGAACTCCCTAGGATGTTTTCGTTTAAAGTCCCAAAATGTTTTGCCTTGTTAGCGATTATATTTTAATTTACATGATCTATAGAAATAGTTATAGTCTTTCTTCAGTTTAAGCATATTGCTTCGTGTAAAATAGTGTCTAGTTATAGTTAATTCATGACTTGCCTTTTTATATGCTTCATGTTTGCGTTTGCATTCGTCATTAAACCATCTGTTTCTACTTTTCTGTGTCACATGACTAAAAGATATTGGTCCAGGTTTATGCTTATACCTTTTTGAAAAGTATACATTAGCTCTATCTAAAATAAAGTTTGCAAATTGACCACGTCATTAGGGTCACAGTTTCAGACTATTTCCTCAGAAATCGATTCTTACAGATTTCGTGCATCGCGTGAAATGACAATCTGAAGTCAACGTTCCATTTATAATTGTATGCCAGTACGAGTTTCTTCCATTTTACCTTGTGCAGCCATTCGAAGGCTGAACGATATTGGATTACCAGTTGAGTATTCATTAAATTCATGAATGAAAAAGTCCAATAGTTCGGCGGAATTTTCATGAGTCGTGAGTAAATAGTCTACTACACTTTCACCGTTGTGCATTGTGCATGTTACTCTACCAACCGACTTGCCATAATCGGCCGTTTACAATACGTAAATTCACGGCCTTGCAGAGGTCTAATAAAAAAAATACAAAATCGAATTGGGCCCTCTGTCCATCGTAAAGTGCAGCAAAGATATATCTATATGTCTTCTGTATCATCTTGAACGCCCAAGATTCTGTCATTTTCTACGTAATCTGCTTTATTCGACGTTCGGCTGTTAGAATCGCCGCAAAGAAAAAAAATTCCTTTTCTTTAAGTTTTGGGACTTGAAGTTTCTGAAACAATATCAATATTACAAAAAGCATGCACATACGAATTTTCTGGAGCAATATAGATTACAGCTAAATAATTGCCATCTTGCTTTTGGAAATAGTTCTTTTTTTATCGAATTTTAACCAGGCTAAGCAGTCTTTACCAGTTTTAATACCTGAACACCTTTTTGGAACCTTTTGCAAATATAACCTTTGGCTCTACTGTTTTGTAATCGTCTCTAGGGATGAATTGACTCATATTTTGAGTTTTTATTTGTAAACGTCTCTTGTAGACGAATAATAGTAAAATCGCTAATAAATTTAATGAAATCAGAATATGTTTTCTTTTTTGCTTTAGAAAGACTTCCGTCTTCCTTATTTTCTCAGGGATTCTGTAAACCAGAAGATTGTCTCTCATACTGCAACACTGCATGTCCAAACTTTGAGATTTATATGTATTGTCCAATTCGATCTGGTCGCCAGCTTATTTTTGCATTCTTTTCATCAAGCTGACTTAATTGGTCCAGTTTTTTATTTATATTATCGAACTTTTGCAGTAAGTTCAAACCCTCTACAACGGCCACCCTTGGAATGCCAAATTGGTTGTTGCACGGAGGTGAAGGGACAACGTCCAGTAGAGATAAAAAAAAAAACAAAGCAGACTTTGATCGGGTTGGGTAGATACGCAGGTTCATCTGTTACTTTATTGTTCCCAGTTGACGTGTAAACAGCGGAGACCCAGGCTAGACTTGCAATCTGATCAGAACTTTTGTTACCAGTACTATATATTTATGTTTTAATTATTTTATTTTCTTTTGAACATGAAAAAAAAAAAATCGAGATATCCTACTGTTAAACGAATTGGCAAGCGGGCATCGAAAGCCCTGGTCCGGCTGCATGGATGCACAGGCTGAAATTTTAGGCGTTCGCTCTCTACATATAGCTCAGACAATTTTCGCATGGAGCGGGTCATATGAAATAAGAGACGTTTTCCCTAGAACGTGGTCATTAGTTAGGGGATAACCGCATTCAAATTTGTCACTTGGGGAGGTAAATCGGCGGTTTTACGTTCGGAAATTCAGTTTTACGGCGACGCGTAAAAAAAAACAAAACAAAACAAAAAAACTCTTTGCTCTTTCGACCGGTCTATTTCCAGTAGCAGGGTGTCTGGTTTGTTTTGATTATTCCTTTGTTTCATAGCCTTGAATCCCTGTGTAATCAAACAGTTTAGATCCTGATCTGTCGCGACTGATACACATATGGTCTGCTGTGTTTGCTAATAACTGTGAACCCTCGTTACAACGACAACATTTGTTCCCAAAGATGTTGCCATTAAAATGAATTTGCTTTTGTAAAGAATCCTTAATGGACAGATTGCTATGAAAGGTAGACTTTGTTTTGTTCTTATTTCCTCATAGACCATATGTTTTGGATATTTGTTAGAATCGCCTCAGTGAGGCGATTCTAACAAATATCCAAAACGTATATTTCTTGAAGTTTTAATGCAATATTCTTGCATAATTTCTCATTTACTGTCAGCTCTTTGAGTGAAGGTTTCGTTACATTCAAATTGTCATTATAATGAATTTTGTCGTTGTATCGAGTGTCATTATAAAGAGGGTTGACTGTACACATTTGGGGGTCTAAATTGTGACAATGTATAATTGTTTTTTTTTTCTTCTTCTTCTTTAAAATGTTTTCCCTGACTTATTTATACATTCACCACTCGAAAGTAACTGATTTTTTTATATTGTTTTCTCTTGCACGTGCCTTTTCCCACCAAAATTGTCAATAACACACTGCTTTGTTCAGTCAAAATGTGTTTTTGACTCGGTTGATCTGCATAGCAGTATTTTTTACATATTTCTGAAACATGATCGTTGATATTTGACATGAAATCGATATTAACAACCAATTGTTTGACAAGGGTTTGACATTCTATAACTGTGTCATTTGTCAGAAATTGTTTTATTTTAATTCATTAGGAAAACAAGCCTATTCAAATATACTAAAAATTTCACCACCAAAAACTGAAAGTTTTCAAATAAAATTTCTGATATTTTTATATATTTCTGCTCAAAACATAGATTGTGGGTACTCGTTAGAACCGCCTCAACGAGGCGGTTCTAACGAGTACCAACAATCTATGTTTTTGAGCAGAAATAAGAAAAATTATGTATACCCCTGTAAACCCCAGTTTTACTAAATAAAAGTGGGGTTTAAGGGGGTCAAAATTATATAGGCATGTTTTCGTGATGTGTAGGATTTTTCTCGAACAGTCTGAACGTCAACATGCCAGAGAAAGTGAAAGTACACATTGAATATTGGTAAGAACATTTGCTTTCTACTGCGAACCGGCATATTTATTTATTCATTTATCTAATTTTCATTCTTCTAATCACAAAACTAGTTCTCAGGTTTTGTACACAACCATGTGAGAGAATGCGCGTCAGTTTATATAGAGAATCCAGACAAACCCCACGTTTCAACACTTTATTTAATAATCTTGAAGGAGATAAAGGAGCGGGCTCATATATAATGAGGAATTTCACGTGCTATTTTTTTTTCTCCCCACAAAGTCATGGTATGGGTATTCATAACAACTATCTAGCGAGGCTTCCAAATTATATTGTTTCGGAGTACCTCTATACAGTCGTCTGTGAACTGCACGAGCATTACCTTTCCAACCCCTAAAGCACCAGTCACAACTGCAGCAGACGACATTATTTATTTATTATACCCCACCCCCGCAAACTTTGTTTGTGTGTGTGTGTTGGGGGGTGGGGGGGTATACTGTTTTCACGTTGTCCGTCCGTCCGTGTGTCCGTCCGCGACGCTGTTTTTTTTTCCCTAATATCTTGAAAACGCAGTGATGGATATTCATCAATTTCTGCAGACACATTGATAACAATAAGATGTACCCACATAAGAGAAAGTAAGGGCTATGGCTAATTCTCTTGGAGTTATTGCCCTTTGTAATTTTTTTCTTAATGCAGAAAAAGGGCAGAAAAAAGTTTGTGTGCACACTATCTCTTTAACCAATGGCTGGAATTTGACCAAACTAATAAGCGGGGTGGTGGTGGTGGTGGTGGTGGGGGGGGGGGGGGGGGGTGGTGGGGGGGTTTGGTGACCTTGACCTTATTTTCAAGATCACTACATTACAAATACTAAAGAAGGAGTCTAAAGGATCCTTGTTAATGAAATAAAAAGTTTGTGTGCACAATATCTCTTTACCCAATAGCTGGAATTCGACCGAACTAGCACATATACATTATAAGGATAGTAGGGCAAAGAAGTGATTAGATTTTGGTGACCTTGATCTTATTTTCAAGGTCACTGCACTATAAATACTCAGAAAAGTTAGCCTTGTTAATGGAATAAAAAGCTTGTGTGCCCATTATCTGTAAACAATGGATGGAATTTGAACAAACTAGCACAGACATCATCTGGATAGGGGAAAGAAGTGATTAGATTTTGGTGACATTGACCTTATCTTTAAGGTCACTTCATTATAATTACTCAAAAAGGAGCCTTGTTAATGAAGTAAAACGTTTGTGTGCACAATATCTCTTTAACCAATGGCTGAAAATAAACCAAACTAGCACAGATACATTATAAGAACGGGGTAAAGAAGTGATTAGATTTTGGTGACCTTGGCCTTATTTTCAAGGTCACTACACTATAAATACTCAGAAAAGTGAGCCTTGTTAATGCAGTAAAAAGTTTGTGTGCTTATTATCTCTTTAACCAATGGCTGGAATTTAACCAAACTTGCACAGATACATCATCAGGATGGGGAAAAGTTGTGATTAGATTTTGATGACCTTGACCTTATTTTTAAGGTCACTACATTATAAATAGTCAAAGTGAGCCTTGTTAATACAATAAAACGTCTGTGTGCACACTATCTCTTTAAACAATGGATGGAATTTGACCAATCTAGCACAGATACATCATTAGGATGGGGGAAATAAGTGATTAGATTTTGGTGACCTTGACCTTATTTTCAAGGTCACTACATTATAATACTTAATAAGTGAGTCTTGTATGCACTCTTTTTCATCAATAGATGAATTGGACCAATCTAGCACAGATATATCGTTGGGATCGGGGAAAGAAGTGATTAGTTGTTGGTGAATTTTAACCCCTTTTCAAGGTCACACCGGCATTTTGAAACTCAAATTTCGATAGAAAAAAGCCTGTGTGCACACTATATCTTGAACCAATGGCTGTATTTGAACAAACTAGCACAGATATTCCGTTAGGATATTGGAAAGAAATGATTAGAGTTTTTTGACCTTGACCTCATTTTCAAGGTCACTACATGGTAAAGACTCTTATAATGACCCTTGTTAGATTTTGGTGACATTGACCTGACAAAGGCCTGAAACAACATTGGCAAAGTCTACTAGGATATTCTTTTGCTAGTAAAGCATTATATTTTTTCAGTTTGGATATTAAAACTGTGCTGATAGGGTATTTACGCATACTTGTTTGCATAAATGTTGCTGCTACAGAAAAAAGAAGGATCAAGGAATAAATACTGTCATAGTTATTCCCCTTTGTAATTCTTAAATGTCCATAACACTTTTGTTTTTCCTGTCTATCTTGATTCATAATTTTAGGAATCTTGTAATATTTTGCATGAATGTTGAAATGATAACTTGTGTTGCTATGGAAATTGTTTAATATTCTAAACAGAGCTGCTATTTATATCGACCATTGCCTTGCGGGGGTTATCTAATAAGCAGTGCTTATTCACTTTTTTTCAATTTAATACTTTTTTCATTATTATGTGGTATTTTTCAGAGAAAACAAGTCTTGATATCTCAAGTGAATCGTTCACATGAAATGTCAAAACTTTTTTTTTTTTTTGGTGCTTTAAGGGATAAAGCTTTTTTTCTCAGAGCTATTCTATATATAAATTTCAGTACAAAATGAGGCCACTATCCCCAGTTCAGGGAGCTACAGGAGGCTATACTCCGGGAGGTCCCAGGATCTGAGGTCACTGGAGAGGTAGGCCGCAGATGTAAGTATTAAACTGGCCGTGAAACTTTTCAAAAAAGAGCCAACTTTATAGCAATATATAGAACTGGTCGCTAAGTGATAGGGAGCAGGGTACCAGTTAGGCACCAGTTAAATATAAGTATTAAACTGGATGTGATATCTCTCATAAACAATCAACTTTAGCAACATATGAAACTGATCGCTATATGATAGGGAATAGTTAGGTACCAGTGAGATGTAAACATTAAATGTGTGTGTGTGTGTGTGTGTGTGTGTGTGTGTGTGTGTGTGTGTGTGTGTGTGTTTTAGACGCAGCTGACATAATTATGAGATTTGAAAGGTACACCTGAAAAGTACATCTGATTCAGTAGCTCATAACTTACTTAAAAAAGAACTTAGCAAAATACCAAACTCTTGAATTTATTTGAAGTGCGGTTATACTTTCAATGGTTCAATAGTTTTGACCAAATTATGCCTAACGCCCGATAAAAAAAGGACATTTGCAAACAATGTAGACCCGTATGAGATGCCGAAAAACGCTCTCTGTGGGAACGAATTCCTTCCTTTCGAGTAGTACCTTTTTAGAAGAGGCTTAATGTGCAAACCAGAGAAACAGTGAATCACAAAAAGTTCTCCTTCTTGTAAAACATGGCAGAAAATCTACCAATTGTACCAAATCCCCTTAATTGTTATAGCTATCATTAACGTGTATTGTTGTTGTGCGGATTTTTGACGGTACCAGGCACCCGAGGCACATAGAGGCAGCAGCGATTGTTATGTACATGTATTTGTACAGCCTTGCTTTCATGAATCACCCATGCACACTTGGTGCCGCTGTCTATCACCAAGAGCGCCCTGTCCACATTATACTCAACCCAGGGCACGTCCAGTATGAGCTAGGCGTACTATTGGTCTTAAAATTTGTCTCGACCCGAGTGGGATTCGAACCCACGATATCCCGCTTGAAAGTCGAGTGCGCTAACCACTTGGCCACCCAGCCCTAATAACAGGTGTGTACGATAATAATATCTTTCTGTTAAAAAAAATAGAAAATTAACTTGATTTGTTGTCTACGGAAGGGTAAACTGCCGTGTGAGCCGTAACGTCAGGAAAGGTACCTTTGAACATGTCCAGTGAACGTTTTTCTATAGTAAGCACACAATATCTTAACAATATCGTTCCGATGTCGCTGCGACGTCATGACGTCGCAGCGATATCGGAACGATTTTATTACAATGTTGTGTGTTTGTTGGGTAGGCACATTTTGGATAGCCAATAATGCAAAAGCATCATGTCGATTTGAGTCTTCGTTGGGCGCACACTCAGAGGGACCTTTTTTCATGTTGAGGCTCAGTGTAGTTAGTGTTGTGTGGAGTCAAACACAGTTTACCGTTTCTGCTCTAAGTATTAAGACAGGCAGGCTTAAGCAAACAGTGTAGACCCAGATCAGCATTCTGTGGAGTCTGATCTTGGTCTACACTGTTTATTTAGGTCTGCCTGTCCTAATACCTAGGATAAATACGGTACGGTTATATATATATATATATATATATATATATATATATATATATATATATATATATATATATATATATATATATATATATATATATATATATATATATATATATATGAGAAACAAAGTAAAGCACAATGCAGGAAATAATATAAAGAAACATAAATTAGCGTTCAAAAATCGGTCGCGCCGGGACCGGGAATCAAACCGCGGGCCTCCTGCTTACCGGGCAGACTAGCCTTGCCCAAGGCTTAGAAATATACATATATATGTTTTGGATTATTGAGCTCTGTGGCTAGTCTATAGATAATATGGTCTGGATTTCTTTCAATATATCTCAGAGACAACCACAGAAGAAAAGTTCACCCATAGACTAGCTAAACATTGAATCACAAAGTAGAATGTAAATGAAAAAAAAAAAAAAAAAAAAAAAAAAAAAAAAAAAAAAAAAAAAAAATAAATAAATAAATAATAAGTAAACAAAAAGTGACAAACATACTTATATATTGGCCTAGTAGCTAGGCTACGGGCAGATATGCTAACGACTACACCATCGCGGCTCTTCCGACGTTGAACGCCAATTTTAACATTTATAAACCTAACGTCATTGTTTTCCGTAGCGGCACTTTCTTTACCGCCATAGGCGACACTATCATTTTCGGATCTTTTTATTTTTTCCTACAGTCGGCTGCCATTTTCTTTTATTTAGATTTATAAATGCTCTATTGCATCGGAGTAATTATATGAGAAACAAAGTAAAGCACAATGCAGGAAATAATATAAAGAAACATAAATTAGCGTTCAAAATTCGGTATATATATATATATATATATATATATATATATATATATATATATATATATATATATATATATATATATATATATATATATATATATATTGACAGAGAAGGTCCTGATTAGAATGTGCAAATGTGCAGTTTGATCTGCCATTACCGCTTACATAAGACAGACATAATCACCCCTATTTCTTGTACCTCGACTTATTTAACACTTAGCACACTATAGGCAAATTTGTCAGGCGACAAATTGATTACATTTTTCCCTTTTTTTTGTGTGAAACTTGAAGTTGGATTAGGCATTTATGCAAATTTTCTTCTAAGGAGACAACGTGCATGAAATATCCAATCTTATTTTCTGGGGAAAATCAAGAAAATATTTCAAAATTTCGCCTGCTGATATTTTTGTTTTGCCGAGCGTGCTAAGGGTTAATACGATGTATTATCATTTATTATATCTCCCCTCCCCCACCCCGCACAAACGGTGTTTTTGAGGGGTGTATACTGTTTTCATGTCCGTTTGTATGTCCGTCCGTTACGGTTTGGTCTTAGCTGTGTTATCTAATAATTATATATACAGTCGAATCCCGTTATCTAGAAGCCGAAGGAAATCTTTGAAACACTTCACGATATCCGTGCCTCGACATATCTGATTTGTAGAGATGAGGAAAAATTAATCGAGCAACCACATTTCAAAAAAGAATATGTCATTTGACTCAATTAGTTAGAGATATACATGTATTTATAAATCAGCACCATTTGTTGTTTCTGGATATTCTGTGATCATATTTGTATATTTCAGCACAGATCATTATATAAAACTTAAACGTCTGACAGTAGCAAAATCACAGAGTTTTTGCTATTACCAGACGTCTGGCAATAGCATTTTCCCCGAGTTTGTGATACTGACAGACGTCTGGCAATAGCATTTTTCCCGAGGTTTTGCTATTGACAGACGTCTGGCAACAGACACTCCGATATTTAAATGTTGTGGAAAAGAGGAAAGGAGCAATTTCTCCTCTTTTCCATATATTTTGTTATCTGTATGTTGAAACAGGGACTAGATTTTCACTTCGAGATAAACGGTTATTCGAGATAAGCGAAGTCGAGATAACGACTGTATAAACACTGCACTTATTTTGTTTCCGCTTCCAGCTTCCTTTGAAGTTACAGTTAATGGTCGCCTTATTTTCTCCAAGATTAAATCAGGGAGACTTCCAAAACAAGATGACGTAAGTCTATACTTAACATTACGAAAACATGCCTATTCAATTATATAGAAAATTTCATCTCCAAAAACTGAAAATTTTCAGATAAAAAAAACTCTGATATTTTTCATATTTCTGCTCAAAACATAGATTGTGGGTACTCGTTAGAACCGCCTCGGCGAGGCGGTTCTAACGAGTACCACAATCTATGCTTTTGAGCAGAAAAAAGAAAAATAATGTATACCCTTGTAAACCGCAGTTTTACTTTATAAAAGTGGGGTTTAAGGCGTCAAAATTATATAGGCATGTTTTTGTGATGATATTGCTTAGAACTGGACCCCAGGACAGCGTTCAGAAGTGCAAGTTGCAATTGCTTTGCCCTGGACTCCTGCTACTGCTGTTGCTTGTCATAAGTTACATGTACAGGGATCTAAGGAAAACTGCACTTCTGAACGCAGCCTAGTTTTTCTGTTGACCTTTATCACTCTCTGAGAAAATTGAGCAGATAATAAATCGATGATAATTGTCGTATTTCTGCCCGGAAACAGGATTTGACATCCACTGGAGATAAACGGTTATTCGAGATAAGCGAAGTCGAGATAACGACTGTATAAACACTGCACTTATTTTGTTTCCGCTTCCAGCTTCCTTTGAAGTTACAGTTAATGGTCGCCTTATTTTCTCCAAGATTAAATCAGGGAGACTTCCAAAACAAGATGACGTAAGTCTATACTTAACATTACGAAAACACGCCTATTCAAATATATTGAAAATTTTACAACCAAAAACTGGCAAATTTTCAGATAAAAAATTCTAATATTTTTCATATTTCTGCTCAAAACATAGATTGTGGGTACTCGTTAGAACCGCCTCGGCGAGGCGGTTCTAACGAGTACCACAATCTATGCTTTTGAGCAGAAAAAAGAAAAATAATGTATACCCTTGTAAACCGCAGTTTTACTTTATAAAAGTGGGGTTTAAGGCGTCAAAATTATATAGGCATGTTTTTGTGATGATATTGCTTAGAACTGGACCCCAGGACAGCGTTCAGAAGTGCAAGTTGCAATTGCTTTGCCCTGGACTCCTGCTACTGCTGTTGCTTGTCATAAGTTACATGTACAGGGATCTAAGGAAAACTGCACTTCTGAACGCAGCCTAGTTTTTCTGTTGACCTTTATCACTCTCTGAGAAAATTGAGCAGATAATAAATCGATGATAATTTTCGTATTTCTGCCCGGAAACAGGATTTGACATCCACTGGAGACAACGAATTTGCATGAAATGTCAAATCCTGTTTTCTGAGAAATATAATAGAGGTATTTCAACATGTCGTCTGCGGAAAATTCTACCCAGAGTGCTAAGGATTTGACATTTCATATAAATTAGCTCCAGTCAATTTGCATGAAATTTCGAATCCAGTTTTCTGAAAAAAAAAAAAAAAAAAAAAAAAAAAAAAAATAAGAAGAAGAAAAATTTCAAAATGTCGTCTGCTGAAAATTCTATCCAGAATGCTAAATGCCACTCATTCAGCTGTAAAATGGACTTGTTAGGAGTAAGATGTTTTTATTTAACTTTAAGCACTCTGGATACGAGGGTCCTGCAAATAGTTTTGTCACTGGGATCGGATCACTTCAGTGCTACGTTTTATCAAAATATTTTTATTACAAACCTTTAAAGTATTTCCCCTTTACTGAAACACATGTTCGTAACTTTTTTACCCAGTCGCGAAAAGCAGATATATAGTCTTCTTTTGGTATCTGTTGGAGACACTGATAAAAAGCGCTGCCAAGAGAGCTTCTCGACCTATACTGATTTCCAGAAAGCATTGTCAGAAATAAAAAGAAGTCACAGGGACTCGGGTCAGGTGAATAAGGTAGATGGTTTAAAACTTTCACTTTTCAGAAGCCAAAAAGACTTAACAACCTCACAATGATGAGAGGAGGCGTTGTCATGTAAAAGGTGGACTCCTGACCTGTTTCTTATTGTAACAAGTAAATTGGTCAGTGTATATGACTGCATCTATTTCAATTTGAAATAACTCGGTCAGTTGGAAAACAATTTGCACGAAATAAACGGGTATCGTAAGCACACCATTCAAGTGCAGTGAAGCATTTTAAAATATACCTGGGATAGAAAATACAGAAGCCTATTAGTGACAGAACTTTTTGCACGACCCTCGTAGCTCCAGATAAGGCGCTTTCTTCTCATATTTTCTTATTTCTCCATAGAAAAAAATATGTTGTGGTACTCATTAGAAGCGCCTCACCGAGGCGCTTCTAATGAGTACCCGCAACATATTTTGTTGTGGTGAAATAAGACTCCTCCTAGTGCCGGCTTAAGCGGTATTCGATTTTCAAAATAACCAGGATGGGCAAAATGATCCCAAAGGAAATAAAACATAACCTGCACTATGATGATGTACGGGGAGACTTTTTACGGCCGCCACACGGAAAAACACCAGCTACTGTAGAGTAAATAAATAGCGATCTTATTTTTATGTGGTCTTAACAGAATTTTACTGTATTTGGTTTGAGGTAAAAGTAGTTTGAGAAAACAGGAGACTGAATGAATGAATGTGTAGCAAAACAAAGCAAAATTGCTGTTTTTTGAGTTTGACTGAAGCAGTAGTTAGAGTTATCAGTATTTAAGATAACAAGAGTAAGCCATATAGGCGACTCCTGTTAACTGAAATTACGCCGGCCTCGGTGCCGTCCGACTGGAGACCAGGAGGTCACGGGTTCAACCCCCCGCCGGGGTCGGCAACATTCTTTCGTGGAGATTGATCATGAAATATTTTCTACGGTCATTCTCTCCCTTCCGCTGATTCAAGAAGGGCAGTTGTCAGTTTCTGTGCACAATACTGGTCAACCGCTTAGAGGACTAAGCCTGCCCAGTAAACGTGTGGTCAGGTAAACTGACCGCGCTCGACATGACCCCATTGGGTTGACTAGGCCGTAAAACCTCAACACAAACAAATTATTTCAAATTACAAAGGATCAGATGTTTTGTTCGAGTTATCAGTGTTTGAGATAACGCGAGAAAGCCATATAGGCGTCTTTTGTTATCTCAAAATACAAGGGGTCAGAATTTTCGATTTGAGTTATCAGTGTTTGAGATAACGAGGCAGTTGTATGTATTACAGGTGATAGAGGAAGTACGGAGAGATCAGAATGAAGGGAAAGCTCGCAATGATTCCAGTTGCAAGTCTTCAAGTTGTTTCATCTTGTAGACAGCCATGAGATGACAACTCAGAGAGTAACCATTGCTGTAAAAAGCCTACCAGAATAATAATAAAAAAACAAACAAACTAGTGCCATCCATGTATATGCTTAAGGTAAAACGCCACACACGAGTTTATAAAACTTTACCACTCTTTGGGCTAATTTAGCAGATCAGCTGACGACAAATTAATTTTTGTACTGACATTTTGCCTTTTTTTTTTTTTGGAGAAAATACAATTTAACCTTTTGTGAAATTTGTCTCCTGAAGAAATTTGCATACATGTAAAATGCCACAGTCTATTTTTTTTCGAAAAAAATATAAATGTTTCAATATATCGTCTGCTGAAAATTCTCAGCTTAAAATTTTATATCATACATTTTGTATTACCGCTCTCAGAGCTAACAGCCGACGACAGATTGTTATTTTTCTTATTGTTTTGCCAGAAAAAAAGGCTTTGATATTTCATACAATTTGTCTCCTAATGCGCAAATTGTCTCCTCAGGAGACACTTTGCATTAGAAGACGATTTGCATGAACTTCCAAATTCTATATATATATATTTTTTTTTTTCAAAATTGCAAAAATGCTGTAATGTGTTCCAGGCTAAGCATTAAATAACCTCTCTTTGCGAAACTGATAATTCCTTGTAGCTAACCTGACTTCCCTGACTCCCCCATTTTACTTGATAAACTGCTCCTATTTCCCCTTTTTACTTCATATTTTTAAACTACTCCGATTTCCCCTTTTTACTTTATAAACTGCTCATATTTCCCCTTTTCACTTTACAAAATGTGAATTGTGTGGCATGTCTAAATTCTTCTTAGAAAATAAAATATATTCATCACCCTATCTGAGTGGTAAGTGTACTTGCCTGCGATGCTGAAGGTTTGAGGGTCGAGCCCAGCCCAGACCTTCGACTGGAAATCTCTGTAAATGGGTACTTTTCGAGTATAGGTTGACGACAGGGAATGGAGAAGAGTGGTACCCTTCTTTCAAAGGCTGCAGTTATGGGTAATTTAGAATTTTATTCAGAGAAGAAACTCTCTCTCTCTCTCTCTCTCTCTCTCTCTCTCTCTCTCTCTCTCTCTCTGTGTGCGTGCTTTTACAGCTGACTTAGCCATTCATGTACAATGATCCTGATGCAACTAGGCATGAAACTAATGCTTTGTGTCGTTATGAAAGGTCAAGGTCAAAATATATGCCTTGTTCTGGATGTTTGATAGCAGGCTTTTTGTTCATGGCCTACTTGGATATGGATAAATCCCAGTCAACATTCTACGTAAATCTATATCGGGCCGTCATCGGCCCGTCAGGGTAGCTGACGGGCCGATGACGGCCCGATGTAGATTTACGTAGAATGCTAGCTGGGATGATCTATTTCATATTTTTGTAATTACAACTCTATTTTATACTTTTATTTAATTTTAAATTCATTCCGTCAACAGTATAAAATCTTTCGATTTCTCTACTCTTTACACTACTATTCCTCATGATAAATTGAAATCTAAATTAAAGGCAATTATCAACCAGTGTTTCTTCCACAAGAATGGTAACCGTCGATTTCAGTATGTTGTCATTGGCTACAAAGACACATACTTCGTTCGGGATCACTCTAATATGCCACAAAAATACTCAGATGCAGATGTCATAAAAATGCTGGAATATCTAATCGACAATATTTTTGTGGAGTTCGGCGGTCGGATATTTCAGCAAACAATCGGCATACCGATGGGCACTAACTGTGCACCGTTACTTGCCTACTTGTTTTTATACTCGTATGAGGCGGAGTTTGTACAAAGTCTCCTCCAAGCAGGCAAGAAACATCTCGCACAACAATTCAATTTCACCTACAGATATATAGATGATGTATTGTCTCTGAAAAACACAAAAATTGCAGAGTATTTAGAATTCATCTGTCCACGTGAACTTGAAAAAAAGGAAACAACGGAGACTGCAGCCTCCTCCTCATACTTGGATTGTTATCTCTACATTGACAATGAAAAGCTTACTACTAGGCTTTACGACAAACGGGATGACTTCAATTTTCCCATTGTTAACTTTCCATTCCTGAGCAGTAATATCCCTTCTGCACCAGCATACGGCGTTTACGTTTCACAGTTAATCCGTTATGCCAGAACCTGTTCAAATTATCAGGACTTCATGGAGCGTGGGAAAGTCTCACTACAAAGTTGTTGAGCCAGGGGTATCAAAAAACCAAACTGGTAGCAACACTTAAGAAGTTCTATCGGAGACATCATGATCTAGTCAATCCCTACAATGTGGCAGTTTCCAGAATTGTTTCTGATGTTTTTGCCAGTGACGCGCCATAAGTAGACTTCCCAAAACCCGGACATACGCTTCTACCGATATTTCCTTCGTTCAGGCCTATGGGCATGGTGGGCGAAGCTTGCTTACCAAGTAATGCTTACTATCCGCGGACGCCTGATTACACCCTTTGTTCTGGGGTCCATGTCTGTTGGTCTGAACATTCTGATTTGTCATTCGTTTATGGATTTATGAGTTTGGATTACGGCTTTGGTACCATGACCGCAACTACTTTAAAACTCGATTTTATACTTTTGTAATTTGTATTTCTATTTTTTTTTTTTTTTGTAATTTATAATTAAATTTTGTATTTTTGTTATTTATAATCTATTTTGTATTTTTGTAATTTATAATTCAATTTTGTTTTTTAATGTAATTTAAAATTCTATTTTGTATTTTTGTAATTTATAATTCTATTTTGTATTTTTGTAATTTATAAGGCGTTAAGGCTTTTTACTTATGTCGTAGCACTTTTTTAGGACTGATTCAGCAACAACAAAGGGTCTCAGACAACATAAATAAATATGCAGGTATTTTTCAACTGTATATTAAAAATTATCATATGTATGGCTTAGAACTTGATGTTGCTTAAAAACATGAAACCATATACTAAAACATACATGTAAGAGCGAGGGCTCAAAGAAACTTAGAGAATAGTAAAGAAGATGTCTAGGAAATGCCACAATAACAGAACATGGCATCAAGCGGAAGAGCAAACTTACTACAAACAAACCATAAGTATTCGGACATATATCTGAGCAAACAGTATATACCCAGATCAAACGCCACAAAACCTGGCAGATTCTAGACAAGTCAACAGGTAGGAGTTAAGGTGTCGCAGTATTTAGAGATTTTAAGGTAAGACGGACACTGTCGTTGGTCCCGCTGTGTCCAAGCTCACAAAAATCACACTTATTGCATACAAAAAAGGCGAAAAAGACAAAGAAGGCGGCTGAATTCGATAGGTTCAGATATTGAGATGAAATGAATATTCATCAGATCAATTTTATTTTTGCACATTGCATATACATTGTGAGTCAGTGAGGCAAATCCGGTAAGTACCCGTAAGCTATGATGATGATGATGATGATGATGATTTGGTGTTTTACTCCCCTTTAAACAATGAGGTATCTGATCGTTCTTGATCAGTGTCGTCGTTGTTCTAGATTTGATGACTGATTGGTACCGGATACTGTTAGTCTCACCACTACCGTCTAGTAAAGGAGTATGCCTATTGAAAGTAGAAAGTGACTATGGCAAAGAGTTAGGTTACTGATCATTCCAGACCAGTTTTATCTTGCCATTCTGGGCTTGACGATAGCTCACCTTGATACAGAGAACCCTCGTTACAACGACAGCATTTGTTCCAAAATATGCTGCCATTATAATGAATTTGCTGGTCTAACGAATCCTTAATGGACAGTATGATATGTAAAAAAGGCCTTATTTTATTCTTATTTCCTCATAGAACATATGCTTTGGATATTTGTTAGAATCGCCCCTCTGAGGTGATTCTAACAAATATCCAAAACATATGTTCTTTGAATATTTATACAATGTTTCTGCATTAACCATCACCTCTTGAGCGAATGTTTCGTAATATTCAAATTGTCATTATAACGAGTTTTATCGTTGTATCGAGTGTCGGTATAAAGAGGGTTGACTCTAGTCGGTAAAAACCTTTCCCTCTGATTCAGCGAGGAGGACCGGTTCAGGGTGGTATTCAGACTCTTCCAGGGGCAAGATTGCTTTCCGGAGCAAACTGTGCCTGTTGGTCCAGGGATTTAGACCCACAAGTCACCATGTCGACAGAATTGACCGGTTATCTTCAGCTTTATGGATCCATCAAAGACTCTTCTGGACTTAGGTGCTAAGTCCAAATGGTCAGTCCCCAATCAGGCTTTGAATGACCGGACATCTATTGACTGGTTTAATGAGCGGTCCCGTTTTGCACCGGACATGACACCAGGTATCTTGGTGTCTGGTCAATTTTACCGGGAGTTACAGGTCTAGTAATCCAATGACCGTTAAGCATTTCACCGGAAACTACCAGTCAATAAAACCAAAAGAAGTCTACTGGCTCAGGACCATGGCTTTATCACAGCGATTGAATTGTCTACTCAACTATCAATTTGATGGAACTTCGCAGATTCCACCGAGGTAAGGTGTTAGGTCCAGCACCAGGTATGGAACAAAGGTTTTCACTGGGAGTTATCAACTGCCTGGGTCACCGCTCTACCGATCAAAAGATTGATTAGGTCTTGCAACCAACTTATGCTATGCTAAATGACTTTTAACCGGTCTACACCTGATACAACCGGCCCCGGTGGCTCAGTTGGATACGCGTCCGACTGGAGACCAGGAGGTCGCGGGCTCGATCCCCGCCGAGGTCAGCAACATTCTTTCGTGAAGATTGATCATGGAATATTTTCTACGATCATTCTCTGCCTTCCGCTGATTCAAAAAGGACAGTTGTCAGTTTCTGGCGAAAGAATGTGCACAATACTGGTTAACCGCTTAGAGGACTAAGCCTGCCCAGTACATGTGTGGTTAGGTAAACTGACCGCGCTCGACATGACCCTGTTGGGTTGACTGGGCCGTAAAAGCTCAGCACAAAACAAACGCACCTGATACAAGCCGTCACACTTGTCAAATGGATGATACGGGTCCCTGCCGGGTCTATGCCCGTACAACCTATTCAACTGGTCATATGAATGTTACGGGTCTCTAATAGATCATCAGCCTGTACAACCCGATCACACAGGCCATAGAGGTGTCACGGGTCTCCGACTGAGCAACACAAAGTATAACCCAGGACGTTGGTCACATAGATTTTGCGTTTTCATTTCTCCGGGCAATTGGTGAATACTTTGAACGGTCCCCCGTCACTGGACCCTAGGCTTTCAATGGGCATCACCTAAGTCTGAAAGGTTTACCAAACACCTATCAATGGACATTATCTTTCGGTTATTGTTTTCACCGGTTCTGATCAGTCAATATCTGGTACTGGTCTTCTGCTCCTGCCCATCAGCAGCCTTCATTCTTGGACATATCTGTTGAAGTTTTCATCCCTCACAGAAACCTAGACCCGCTTCTTCAGTTTCTAGGTCACGTTATAGATGCAGCGCCGGACGATAGGGCGTAAAACAGACCTAGAATAGCATTAGTTCTTCCAGATCTTCCCTCAGCCACGTTCTAGATCTAGATTTAGATCTCACTTTAGTTTTGGTGTTCGTCTTGTTGTTCCTGTAAACACAGGTCACAACATTACTGGTCACAGATATTTTACAGGTCCAGGCGGCAACTTTTCAACTAGGTGCGTATCTCGATCTTTCACTTTATATAATCAAGAAGGAAGCTGTCAGTCCGCATCCTCAAGATAATCATTCTTCTTGGACTATAACTACATCCAAGAAGCTGATATGCTGTCAACTAGAGTTGTAGTTCTCCATAAACTCTGGGTAAAGATGTCCTCCAGACCCTTCCTCTGTTGGGTGACCTTCGATACCAAGCAGCCATCAAGTCCAGAACGACTAGACCAACTTGATCTGGAGCAATCAGAGACCTCCTCTCCGTATTATTAAACTCTTCCAAAGACAACCTGACAATTGTAGATGGTAAGCAGAATATCTAGAACAGAGGGAACAAGAAAAACATATTGAGTGATGTTCCAACTAATTTGAAAAAACAACAACAACAAAAAAACAACAAACAAACAAAAAAACTGAAATATACAACTGCGAATAAAACTGCAAGCCATGCACCATGCCCCGCCACAGCGACATATTCCCTATGCACTTCTGTAGTATAAGGGTTGAAAACAATCTGTTAAACATGAAGAGAAGCAATAAACAGTTATTTCATAACTCAAAAAAAAAAAAAAAAAAAAAAAAAAAAAAAAAAATAAACAAAACAAACACACACACACACACACACACACACACACACACACACACAAAAAAAAAAAAAAAATAAAAAAATAAAAAATAAAAGTTTAAGTTAAAAATGCAATGAAAAGTGATAATTTCAGGATTCTGAAAAAAAACAAAACAAAACAATATACATATCTTCAGACCATCCTAAAAGCGTGTGTAAAGTTTCAAAAGGATCGGCCTGAAAATGTAGGAGGAGTTGCGTGTACAAGGTACATACTCTCTATACATTTCTGCAGTATTAGGGCTCGAAAAAAGTCTAAGTTAAAAATGCAAAAATGTAATAAAAATAATTTCAGGATTCTAAAAAAAAACAATATGCATATTTTCAGACCATCCTAAAAGTGCCTGTAAAGTTTAAAAAGGATTGGCCTAAAACTGAATGAGGAGTTGCGGGCAGAAGGTACATACTCCCTATACATTTCTGTAGTATTAGGGCTCGAAAAAAAGTCTAAGTTAAAAATGCAAAAAATGTAATAAAAATAAATTCAGGATTCTGAAAAAACAACATGCATATCTTCAGACCATCCTAAAAGCGCCTGTAAAGTTTGAAAAGGATTGGCCAAAAACTGTAGGAGGAGTTGCGGGCAGAAGGTACATACTCCCTATACATTTCTGTATTATTAGGGCTCGAAAAAAGTCTAAGTTAAAAATGAAAGAAAAATGTGATAAAAAAATAAATTCAGGATTCTGAAAAAACAATATCCATATCTTCAGACCATCCTAAAAGCGCCTGTAAAGTTTGAAAAGGATTGGCCTAAAACTGTAGGAGGTGTTGCGGGCAGAAGGTACATACTCCCTATACATTTCTGTAGTATTAGGGCTCGAAAAAAGTCTAAGTTAAAAATGCAAAAGATGTGATAAAAAATAATTTCAGGATTCTGAAAAAACAATATGCATATCTTCAGACCATCTTAAAAGCGCCTGTAAAGTTTGGCCTAAAACTGTAGGAGGAGTTGCGGGCAGAAGAATGGTCGGGGCGCTGACGGACGGACGGACGGACACTCAAAATTTCAGAGGGTATAACATAATACCCCGCCACCTTTTTAGTGGCGGGGCATAAAAATGGCGAGTAAAGTGTAAATACAAACACACAGAAAAAAAAGATGAATATCTGTGTACATTGATAAAACTACACCAGTCCTGTAACTATTACCAAATGAATACACAAATAAGTTCGGGCAGCAATAAATGCCAGGGAAAAAACCCTCACTAAAATCTGGGTAAATCCAGCCTCAATGGACTAGGCCCTATCAGACTGTATTCAAATTATGATCCTACGTTGACCTTTGAGCTCAAAGCGAAAAGATCAAGTTAACTTTAATATGTATTTGTATGGGAAAATATATAAACGACCTTACTTTAAATACTGTTAAATACTAAAGAAAGACATTTGACATGTAAGGTCACTTAAGTGATAATCTGATATCATCAACATTTGGAAGGTCAAGGATGACCTTTGATCCAAGGTGATATGAACTTTCGATATATGCTTATATTTTCTTTTCAGGAATAGTGAACCAATTTATATAGTAATTCATTATAAGACAGCCAATACATACCAGCTTAAATGTGCAAAGATTAAAAATAAAATTGGCTTGAACCACAAAAACAGCCTTACATGGATTGATCTTTTGTTATACGCCCGTTTGAAAAAATATATTATGTAAGGCCCCTTGGCGTCCGTTCTTCCGTCTGTCCGTCTTTCCAGATAACTCCTCTTTTTCATCCAATGAAGCTGAAGCTTCCTAGATAATTATGTCCCCAACTTCCCACCGAAGGGGAGCGGACACATTTTTTGGTGAAAATCATGTCAGTGTCAACATCAGCATTGGCGTCTGCTTCGGCTTAAGGTAGCCTGTTTGGAGTGCTATATCTCCTGAAATAATGGGTGGAACTAAACCAAATTTGCATGGATGCATCACGGCAACACGGGCAATCGATGATTAAACTTTGGTACCCTTGAACTAATTATCAAGGTCAAATGTCAGGAAAATTGGTCAATTTTTGAGCAGAAAAAAGTAGTTTTACGAGCGTTATTCAAGAGCCAATGAATGGATTCTGGTCAAACATGTTTGGTATTAAGCATGATTAGGAGGGTTTTACTACGATATTTTAAGAACCAATCGATGGATTCTAGTCATGTTTTTTTTATATAGAAATAATAGAAGAGTCTCCATTGCAGAAAGGAATTTGGTGACCTTGACCTTATTTTCAAGGACACTACGGAAATTTTATTCTTCAGAAAAGCGGTTTCAGTGCAGTCTCTGCAGAACCAATGGATTCTTGTCATGATTAGTATTTAGCAAAATTAGGAGGATCTCCATTGCAGAAAGGAATTTGGTGACCTTGAAATCACTTTCAAGGTCACCATGGAATTTAAGTTTTCAGAAAATGGTTTTCACTGCGATATCTTAATAACCAATAGTTGGGTTTTGGTCATGTTTTTGTTTAGCATGATGTCTCCATTGCAGAAAGGAATTTGGTTACACTGACTTTATTTTCAAGGTCACCACTGATTTTTCGTAATATGGGTTTCACTGCTGTTTCTCCAGAATAAATAGATTGATTCTGAAGTGTGATTTTTGCATAATTAGGAGGGTATGCATTGCAGAAATGAATATGGTGACCTTGACCTAATATTTAAGGTTACCACTGAACTTTGATTGTTCGGAAAATGGGTTTCACTGCCATTTTTTTCCAGAACCAATGAAGGTCTTCTACTTATATTTCGTATTAAGCATAATTAGCAGGGTCTCCATTGGAGAAAATAATTTTGTGACCTTGAACTTATTAATATGATTACCACTGATCTTTGGTTCTATAGAAAATTAGTTTCACTGCAGTTTCTCGTGAATTAGTGGATGGATTCAGGTCATATTTAGTTATTAGCATTATTAGTAGGGTCTCCATTTCAAACAGGTGACCTTGACCTAATTTTCAAGGTCACCATGGCACTTTGATCGTTCAGAAAATGGGTTTCACTGCAGTTTCTCTAGACCAAATGGACAGATTCTAGTCGTGTTTGGTACTTAGCATCATGTGATAGTCTCCACGGTTGAAAGGATTGTGATGACCTTTACTTGATATTTAAGGTCACTACGAAACTTTGATTTTTCAGAAACGCGTTTCACTGTACTACCTCCAGAAATAATTGTTATAACCTGCTTATATTTCATGATATGTATATTATCTCATAAACAGCTTGATATAAATTGTGACCTTCGCAAGTTTATATCATGCATGAGCCATATTTCCCAGATCACCACAGAACATGGATCTCACATGGTTGGTATGTATGGGGTACATTCCTTTTTGTTAAAAAGCTCTAATAAGCCTAGGAAGTGGGGCAGCGCCTATCGTTACGGGGCTACAATTAAATTGGTTCCTTAGAAGTTATTGCCTTTTGAAAACTGAAAACATGGACAATGTTTTCGGATAACGCCTCCTACAGAATTTATACAATGAAGATTACGGTTGGTAGATGCTAAGCTTATAATGTCAAGCAGTGCATATTATTTCCGGATTACGATCTATCCAATATTGGTGGAGTACTGGGCCTTTGAACTTACACCTACTTGTAGCATTGTATATTATTGTAATAAAAGTCAAAGATTGCCTTTGGAAACAAAGAACACACAAAATCAAGAAAATCGGAGACTTACTTTGATTGAGTCTCTTTATATGCAACACTGTAGTTTATAGACCGTATATCTGAAGAAGCAATTGGAATGCAGTCAATATACTTATACCCTATGACCAGGCCTATTTTACAAAAAACAAACAAAAAAATAAACAAAAAAAAAAAAAAATAAACAAACAAAAAAAAAAAAAAAAAAAAAAAAAATCGCCCTTCGGCATCTGTCCGTCCATCTGTCCATCAGTCTGTTTGTGCATCCATTGACTTTTTTTGTTTCCGGCTAACACTTTTATAAATGAGTGTTTATCAACTTTATAATGATATAATAATATATTTTAGGTCCAGAAAATATGAACCATATGTCCTAGTGCGTCCCTAACAAATATCTCTATCCCTAACCCCACACACTCCACCCGCACACGCACACCCTAATATAGTTATAGGAGTTAATCTGTGTATATATATAGAGAGAGCTATGACTAGTGTCAAACTGAAGCTCATGATGATGATATATCATAATATGGCATAAATGGATACATCATTACTTTGTAAGTTTCTGTCTACCCTTTAGAGACTGTGTCAAATTGTTGTCTAAAAGGGAATTCTTACATAAACTGACATCATATTGGCAACAGCCTGGCTTCTGTTTTCATCCTTTACCTTAAACAGGGTCATAAGAGCTGCACCCCTCCACCCGCGCGCGCACACACACACACACACACACACACACACACACACACCAATCTAACACCGTCTTAGCCAATGAAGAGATTTGTAACACAAAGCAACTTAAATGAAGCAGATTTTGTCCCTTTTTCAGCTTTTGTCTCACCATTGAACAGGGTTAGGGGCTGTCATTAAAAATGTGTCCATGTGATGCATGAGCATGTATTGCCCCGCTTGCGGTGCTCATTTGTCCCTATGCATTTGTGCAAAATACGTTTGTATTTCTGATGCTGTTGAAGACTCGGAAAGATATTTGTTATGTATGGTCAAGTAGATGAAATTTGTACGAAAGTCAAGGATGACCTTAGGGCTAAGGTATTTTATAGTTATAGTTTAATCTAGAATTAAAAAATTCTAAAATAGGATAAATAAGATGATGACTGATCCATATTAGCGCACATCAGCTGATAGTCATCCAAGGTGTCTTCCATGCCCATAGATTTAAAAGAAAACTTTAAATTTTCTTCTTTAGAACCAAGAAAACAGTGACCTTTATTCTGCATATAGCATTGACAGACCAAGCCCTAGTGATTTTTTTCCTAGCTGAACCTTTCACCTTACAGCAAAACGATCAAATATGCTTCCTTATTCATTTATATTAAAAAAAATACAAAAGTGATCAACAAATTAAAGGTCGAGGCAAATGGATTCTCAGGGGAGCCATACGGAACCATAATGATGCTCCTATAAGAACAAGCGATCCAGGCGAGCAAGCTCTCGTCCACCTTGCCTCTATGGTGAAGAGCAACACAGGTACATGTTATTTGTTGTCCCAATCATAAGGGTGTTGAAATTTATTATTCAAAATGCAGGTCACTGTGGTGTTGGTGACCTTTTGCTTGATCACAGTGTAATTAAAATAGCGAAAATGTCAGAGACAAAAGAAGCTCTGGTGATACTGATACGCGATTTCCTGGTGTCACAGTCGAATATAATTCCTCCGAACCACCCGCAAAAAGTATAAGGTGTGATCCTGTATCATATCATCGGAAGATGCTGCTAGTTCTCGAGAAGAACTTTTGAGCACAACTTTTATTGATGTAAAACATTCAAATGATTACATGGCAAATAGGCCGCTGCATATTCCTTTCGAGCCCCCAGAACCCAATGAAACATTGTCAAAGGTTCTTGCAAAAACAATTGTCAATGCATTCTTTTATAAGAAAAGCAAAGAATTAAGAAATTATTTCCTTACTATCGTTTTAGTACCTGATAAATATGTGACAATTCACATGTACAATCCTGATGGTGACGTGCTACTCACACAAGCAGACACTATGGAAATGTAGAAGAAAGGTAGAAAACTGCACGCTGAAAATATCTCAAGTATTTGGATGGCGTTAAATATGTATCGCATTTTTAGATACAATTCTGAGGAGGATGATCAATATAGTGATCAAACATGATTTTTCATGCATTAAAATTCGCCCGGTCCCGTGGGAGGTATTGAAAACCGAGGCCGGAGGCCGCGGTTTTCAACTCCTCCCAAGGGACCTGGCGAATGTAAATGCATTGAAAAACCATATTCGGTTGCTATTATTGCATAAAAACTGAAAACATTTGCTACATTTTGCGTTATTTCTTGCACTATTTTGTTTCGCCTTTTCACCAATGTCGCGCGAACGCTATTTCCACGGACTATGCTCGTTCTGTGGCAGGGCAATACACTTCTCGTGACGGCAGCAACGCTGTGGCCCCGGTACGAGCATATTGAAAGTTGCGTAGCCGTGCATTAACAGCGCGTGAATTGCCTTGTTAATACACGGCTTTTCGCAGGTTAATGCACGGCTGTTAATAACGTGCGACACTGCTTTTTATGCAATAATCAGTATTGTTTGAAAATTCAGACTTTTATAGACTGATGAAATCAAAACTAGAAATGTGTATGGATAAGCTTTCAATGCCTCTTGGCACTCCAATGACTTTTCAGGAAGTTTATTTTTCATACAAATAGTGAGACAAAAAATTAAAAAAATAAGTACAAACTTAAGAGTAAATAAATGAAGCTTTGTGCAATAGACAGGTTTTTGCCTGTACACAATTTTTGTATGTAGAGTTGAATTCTATGTAAATGCTGGACATTTCTCTAAAGCTACATAATACTTTAAAAAAGGAGTTGTAGTTGTGTCCAGTCCATACTTTGGTCGCCCTTTTTATCAGGAATACATTTCTCTTTTTATGCTCCCAACTTCGAAGAAGTTGAAGGGGCATATTGGTTTTATCCTGTCCGTCTGCCTGTCTGTCGGTTACGCTTTCTTGTGGACACAATATCTTAAGAACTGTTTAAGATATGAAATTAATATTTGGTATACAGTGTCCTGACCATAAGAAGATATGCTGTATAACTTGTGCGCCAAATATTGCCAGCGTTATTTCCGTTTTTGTGAAAATTAAGTGCCTATTGTATCTTAGAAACCAATTTGTGTAGGACCCTGAAACTTAATATATACTTTCTGCAGGAAAAATAAGCCGACCCGTATCTCTTTTTTTTTTGTTGTTTTCGATTGATCCATTAATAACGAAATTATTCCCCTTTACAACTTGTATATAGAGGTCTATGATAAAATGTTGCGGACGCATATGAAGTTGATATTTAGTATGCGTTACCCTGACCATATGTACAAGTGCTGATTAACTTTGGGATGACTGGATTTGTTTAGAACCCTTATACTTTATATGTACTTGCTATCTGAAAAATAAGCAGACCCGTATTTTTTCGCTTTTCGATTGACCGATTAATAACAAAATTATTTCCCATTACAACTTTTATATAGGGAGGTTTGAGAAAATGTCGCAGATGAACTATTCAACATGAGAAGTTGATATTTAGTATGCAGTACCCTGACCATATGTAAAAGTGCTGATTAACTTTTAGGCTGACTGCAATTTTATATCACCAGAGTTATACCCCTTTTTGTGGCAGTTCTACTTTGTCTGCATGGTCTTCTCTATCTTGAATATGAATTTGGTTATGACTCTGAAACGTTATAAATTTTGTTTTTTATCTAAAAATAAGCAAACCCATATTTTTGTCATCTTTTTATTGATTGAGCCATTAATAACGAAATTATTCCCCTTTACAACTGGTATACCGGTGTTATGGTAAAATTTTGCGGATGCATTATCTTAAGAACAGTTCAACATATGAAGTTGATATTTGATATACAGTATCCTCACTAGATTAGCTTTTTGGCGGAGTGCAACAAATATTGCCAGAATTATGCCCCTTTTTCATGAAAATTAAATGCTTCCAGTATCTTGGAGATCAATTTGTGTAGGGCCCTGAAACATTATATATGCTTTCTATATAAAAAATAAGCAGACCATACGTTTTTCTGTTTTTCGATTGATCCATTAATAATGAAATAATTCCGTTTTAATGTTGCGAATATCTTAAGAACCGTTTGACATGTGAAGTTGATATTGGTATACAGTATCTTGATCATATGTAAAAGTGCCTCTTGGAAAATGCGAATGCACTCTTCTTTGGGTCAGGCTTTTGCGTATGCTGACTATTATGGTGGTGAAGAACACTAAAAATCGAAACAAGGTTTAGCTTTTTGAAAAAAAAAAATTGTATTAAGTTTTAGCTGTTTGAAAAGATTTAGCTCTGACGTTTCCGTTTCTTTACCATAATAGGTCAAATTAGTTACAAATAAAAGAAAATTAAAGCAGAAGTAGATATATATTAGTATATTTATTATCAACTTTATTTTTTTTTTTAATTTTCAGGGTTTGAATCTCTGTAACTAATTTCTTTGTATATTTATATATTTCTACTCGTTTATTTCCAGACCGACTTTTGAATTTTCTTTCATATGGTACTGGTTTCACTGGTTTCAAATATACCTATCTGTGGGGTATTTGTACGTGTTAATCTCAAAATACACTAAGAATAAATAGAAGTGATGTTTAACAATTGTCCGGGTGTATATGTAGAAAACAGCAGCAAAATTATAACAGGTATTGCTCATTAAAAGTGACATTTCAAGTGTGTGCGTTCTTTGCGATTTACTTCTTTAAAATGACAAAAGGCAATTTGTAGAAAATCTAGGCTAGAAACATGTTGAGTATTTGTGTAGCCCATTGTATGGACGATGATTCTGTGTTAGTCAGATGATATGGAGCTGAACCTCTGAATCGCTGCGAGGAACCATTGATGTTTGCTGTCAAATAAACTGTTCCTATGGTGACAGCTCCGCCATTATTGGTGATAGAAGCAGGGTCATATTCAACCTGAAGAAGACAAAATAGTACAGTACAACAAAGACAAGGAAATAGCTCTTATCAAAATCTGATATATATATATATATATATATATATATATATATATATATATATATATATATATATATATATATATATATATATATATATAGAGAGAGAGAGAGAGAGAGAGAGAGAGAGAGAGATCGGACATCTATTGACAAAGCAATTGTCAGTAAACCATTTCTGCGTACTGGTACCTTATCTTCGTACTTGTTCTTTACATATGTCGTTGACAGACTATTTTTGCTTCTCGTATTTATCATCGTGTCTGTATAATGAATAAGAGATTAACTCATAAGTCTGTAGGTTTCTTCCAAATTCTATTACTTTTGATCTTTGAATAACTATGTATTTGTATTGTAGTTTGTTTGTTTGCTTGTTTGTTTTGGTTTAACGTCACTTTCAAGAATCTTTCAGTTTTACTGTGTCGGTGTTTGATTGTGACGGTGGAAACTGATGCCTTTTTATATTGTAGTTTTGTATAGCTAAAATAAAATATGTCTTAACTAAACCAAACCCCTATTATATACGGGCCTTTGTTTTGGATCTGCGCAGTCTTATCTAGGCCTACCCTGTTTGCCACTGTCCTTTTTGACGGACGTACACTTTAATCGGATAATAGTTTACATGCATTTACCTTCTGAACTATGTGTCTGGATTGTATTTCTGCAGCAACCTGTCTGAATTTAGGAATTTGTGCTTCGATGGCATTTAGTCTGCTTAGATACGAACTACCACACACTGAAATAAAAGTCCATTTTACCCTATATAGCATATTTTTATGTAATAGATTCTTCTTTCTTTCACTTGACGTGACCCTACAGTACTACATTGATGTTTTTAAGAGACAGTTTTATTGGAAACAGTAGTTGCTGAATGTGTTGAATGGCAAACCGTGTAGACTGATTTAAGCGATCTGTTAAAAAACCTGATCTGGGTCTACACTATTTCCCCTGATAATCTTTTATTTAAAAAAGACAGTATGAGATTCGGTGCTTTCTCTTCAAGCTCCTTTTTTGGTTACATAATGGTACATGTAATATACGTGTAGGTCAAACATGGTTTTTCATGTATTAACATTCGCCAGGACCCGTGGGAGGTGTTGAAAACCGAGTCCGAAGGCCGCGGTTTTCAACACCTCCCAGAGGAACCTGGCGAATATTAATGAATTGAAAAAACCATGTTTGATAACTATTATTGCATAAAACTGAAAATATTTGCTACATTTCGCGTTATTTCTTGCACTATTTTGTTTCGCTTTTTCCCTGATGTCGCGCGAACGCTATTTGCACGGACAATGCCCGTTCTAGGGCAGGGCATTACACATCTTGTGACGGCAACAGTTCTGTGGCCGCGGTACAAGCATATTGAAAGTTGTGTAGCCGTGCATTAACAGCGCGTTAATTGCCTTGATAATACACGGCTTTTCGCCGGTTAATGCACGGCTGTCAATAACATGCGGCACTGCTTTTTATGCAATATGAGAGATCAAATAACATGATTTCTGCACGGGCTGAAAATAGTATAAAATAACAGGCTGTGCTCTAACTAGAAGAATAAAGAAAACCGCACTGAAAAATTCCAAACAGTTAAAACGTTATGAGGAATTAAAATTCATCCTCTGCACTAATTAGCTGAAAATATGCAAGGAGTCTTATGACGTCTCTTTAATAATAAATATAATTAAAATAGAAATAATTCCTTTTAATACAATAGTTTCATTATTTTTTTTCTCCTAGAACTTATTAAGAATGACATGACACAATATCTAATAAAGAGAATTGAAATATTTTACGAAATTATATGTCGATATTTACTCCAACTGAAATTACATTAACCAAATAATTTTCCAGAGGGAAAATGTGGGCGGAGCTTAAAAATAATTTGCATAAACTTTAAACTTCAGGTTTATTCTAATGACCGTTCTAAGGCGGTGGTCCCGGTGTTAGTCTTACTCTTTGTTGCTTTGTGGTTTATTCTATGCGGCTATTTGTTTTATGTCTTACCATGTGTTATTTTGTTCTTGTGTTTTCAGTCCTTTTAGCATTGCGATTACCTCGCTTTGGGAAAAGAGAGCTAATCTTAGTGCTTTTCGTACGTTTGTTGGATTTGCGCTCGTTCGGTTTTATCTGTTTCCTCTTCCTCTTGCTGTCTGAAAAGGGTTGTGGCTTGTGATTGTGGCACTCCCTGGACTTTTCTCTTACCTTTTATTGCAATAATAACTCTTTGAAATAGAAGTTTTCAGTGGGGGTTTCAGCATTCTGTTTCTCTCATAAATATCTAATAGTTGAGACTTTTCCTGGAAATGAGTGAGATGATCTTGGCATTTGCCCTTTGAATCAGCGATAGAGGTTCAAAAAGCTTTCACGCATGATATGCAGACGAACTAGATTTCAGGATAGTTAATTAAAAAATGACTGTTTTACACGACTCTCACTAGCATTGCCTATTTCTGTATGATACTTCAGAGCATTCTTCAATTTCTTGATTTAAGAAGTTTTGTTTCAGTACCGCACGTGCAGCAAGAAATCCCCAACTATCTCGCGGCACTGAGTTCTGCTTACAGTTCAATAAGTGCTGCTTCATGCTTTATCCGTCAAATTTGCGGAATCTTTTTCACGTTTTGCTTGTGGATACAAATAAAGAAGTGTCTGTACATATCCGCTGCTCAACTTTCATGCACAGGTCCAAGAAATAATTTCCTACCAGCTAGTGTAACAGCCTGGGAGTCTTTGTTGTGTACTTTATCACATACTGGACATTGGGAATTGCAGTCTGTTGCCCTCTTCCCGAATATATCTGAAGTAGAAATCAGTAATTATTTGAATATATTTGTTCTAACAACGAAGTAAATATCTCATATACAGTGTATCTGAAGTAAACCCAATGAACCAAAAGTAATGTTCTGAATATATGTGTCGTAACAACCAAGTAAATGACTGATTATGTCTGAAGTAAAAATCAAGTAAAGATATCTGAATACATATCATGTAATAATCAAGTAAATGTCTCAATATATTTGAAATAAAAAAATATATGAATATACGTATTGAAACAACCAGGTATATGTCTGCATACAGCTGAGGTCAACATCAAGTAAATACATGTCTCTTTATATACATCATAACCAAGCAGAAGATTGAAGTAAAACATCAAGTAAACATCTGCATATCTGATGTAAAAAAAAAAAACACACACACAAAAGAAAACAAAAAAAAAAAAAAAAAAAAAAAAAAAAAAAAAAAAAAACGAGAGCATATCTGAATATATCACAGATGATTATTAATAAACATTCAAAAACATTTAAATGTACAAGAATAGATGGATCTTTCAGTTTAAATTATCTGAGCCCCAACACGCATAAAGTTCCTTCGTGTATACGTGCAGAGCCTTTCCTGTTCGCAAAGAGGCTTCATTTTTTTAAGTTCGGGTTGTTCAATTTGTAACATTTTCATCGGAACACTTCTGTGTGTCCATTATATTTAGTTCAGTAAAGGTAACTGAGTTGCCACCTGTTGAGCTGCCAACTCGGCTTGTCACCTGTAATTTTATTGTTTGTTAAGATGTATTTGCCCATCTTTCCCTTTGATTTTTGGGATAGGCTTTGGGTTCTGATTCGGTCAGTTTCTGACATATCTTTACTAATTTAATTTTCATAAATCTAGATTAAACTCAAACAAACAGACAGAGATCTGAGCCTCTTGAGTGGTCGCGCATGCACATTTGAAGTACATGTATCACTTATCGCAGATATGCCATGGACCGAGGACGTAATAGAAAAAGTGACTTTGAAGATAGTATCGCCTCAAGGCTTCGGAAGAAACCTGCTTCTGTCTGATTAACCCATGATATGTCGGCTATAAGATTAAAAAGTTAACCTCTGTCAAAACTAATCACTATGTAATTCTTTAAATGTTTTTAAATAAAAATTATGTAACTGCCCAGGTAGAGCTAAAATAACAAGGAATCAAATGTCAGGCCCGGAGATTATAAAACTTTTTTCATGCTCAACCCAACTGAGCATGAAATTTCACTCGGTCATAAAAATAAAATACAAACAGTTGAAACGTTTTTATGCTCAATTCAGCTGAGCATGCTGAGTTGAACATGTAAAAAGTTTCAAATTTTATAAGTATTTTAAGATTTATAAACAAAACAAATTTCATGCTCAACTGAGCTGAGCATGAACAAAGTTTTATAACAGCGGGACCTTGAATATCTCAGATAAGGATTACACTTGTTATATGTAGCTAGCTGTCCAAAACTGAGATAGACCCAGCAAACTGTCGAGATGTATGTTTTCTGTATAAATTCTACAACTTATAATGAGTCAGGGCAGAGAAAAAAACAACAACAAAATGTCATGCCGCTTAGTGAAGACTCGGATCATTATGCACACCCGCGCAGCCTGATTTAAATCTTTATTGGGTGCTCTACGGTAAACAAGGCGTCAAGAGTTCTTCAAGCAGGCAGTTAAGACTCTGATCTGATTTGGCGTATGCGTAGTCTGATCTGAGTCTTTGCTGGAGGCAAATGCCATTTTGCTGTGTCTTGGGATATATATTAAATCATCGTATTTAAAGCATATAATGAAATGCAAACAATAAAAACCCTGAACAGACTGAACTGATGACAAACCTAATCTGGGCTTTGATGAGAAGCATGCAGCTAGATTCATTACGGAAACATTCCTATCCAAATATACTTAAAATTTTACCACCAAAAAATGAAAAAATTCAGATAAAAAATGCTGATATTTTTCACAATTCTGCTCAAAACATAGATTGTGGGTACTCGTTAGAACCGCCTCTGTGAGGCGGTTCTAACGAGTACCCACAATCTATGTTTTGAGCAGAAATAAGAAAAATAATGTTTACCCCCGTAAACCCCAGGTTTACTATATAAAAGTGGGGTTTAAGGGGGTCAAAATTATATAGGTATGTTTTCGTGATGAAATTTGGGTTACTAGAAATATATCCTTTTTGTCATTTAACACACACCATGCGTAATTCAATTATAAATAATTACCGCATTAACCATGCTTATGATATTTTTTCTTTTTTATTTGGAATATCAACTCACCCAGGGTGAAGTTGGCTGGTCGTAAAAGCTCTTTAAAATCCCACGGTGGTTTATTCTGCTGACCGTTCTAAGGCGGTGGTCACGGTGTTGCTTTGTGGTTTTTTCTACGAGGCGATTTGTTTTATGTCTTGCCTTGTGTTATTTTGTTCATGTGTTTTTCATACCGTACATCATTTAGTTAAAAAGAAATATATACCTCTCCTTGCTTGTCATATTATTTCCTATTTCTGATGTTTTATTTCTTGCTCTAACCTTTTCTCTATCAAATTTCATATATTCTGTAGAAAAGGTAGTAAGCAAAATACTTACGACTAATTTCATGTCCAATGTGGTGGATACCGTGACTGATTTCATGTGCAACATGTTCAACTCCATGCCCTATATCGTGTATCACGCTGGCTGCCCCATGAGCGAAATGCCCAATAGGGTCGTGGGTGAGAGTGTTTAGAATAGTCTTCAGGGCGTTTTCTGAACCGGAATTAGAGACTCTGAAAAATAAGATATTAGATATAAAACGTCAGTTAAAAACTGCAGTCACCACCACCCGACCTAAGCACCACATCCTCACAAAAAAGTTACATAATTAGTCATATCGAATGAAAACAAAATAAAATTGTAGCAAGCATGGTTTACTTTTTCCACATCGCAATGAGCAACCAGAAGTCAGTAGCTCTAACACTGAATTTATTAAATATAAACCCACATTTTGTAGTGATGGTGTTTATGAACAGAAAATCTTAATTGCAAGATCTCCACTTTCGGGGATATATTAAGCTATATCGTGAACGCCATATTAATTCTCAAATAAATGAGCCTAAACCAAAGGTCTGCCATCGTTTGATTTTATTAGCGGCCATAATTCCTGTCAAAATAATGTCAGATCTTCCTTTCTCTATCTCAGCCTGTGTTCACGTTTCACAATTCAACAAAATAAAGTGCAATAAAATCCGAAATTTACACGTAATACTGAATTTATTGCGCGGATACCAACATTTACCCTTTTAGAAATTTGTCGGGGAAGAAACTCCTTTCAGAATCATGTCAGAACTTCCCTTTTCGAGCCTAATCTTAGTTCGGTTGTCATTAAGTAAACGTATCGAAATCTGATGCTTTCTTTTATATTTGTTGGGCAGTATCCAAAAATCTGCCATTTTTTAAGGTAATCAGGGGCAGTCGCTTTTGTCAGACTCAATCCATAAGCTTCATTAATCTTCGGACTCTCTGTAGTTTACTCATTACAGTAACCATAAAATATTAAAAAATGTCATCGATATCCAGCAGATAATATGATCCGATATGAAGAAAGATTATTGAAGGGCTGTCGAACCCCAAACAAACAAACAAATCAGTAAATGATACTTATTTGTTTTAGAAGAAATAACAAAATTCTGACATTTTTTATGTAATTATGGGCTATAATGCCTACCAGAATCAAAGCATAATCTCATTTTCAAACTCAACCTGTGTTCACTCATTTCTAAAATTCAATATTCTGTGAGTGTCGTTGAAAGTTATTGAGTGAAATCCATAAATTTGCCATTTTCCATGCTTCTCAGGAGACTTGAGTCTTTGCAGAATCAATGCATGACCTCCGTTTTAGAATTTGACATGTGTTTTGCCATTGGTAAGCTGTAGATGTCCGATTCCAGATAGCCTGGTTTTCAACCTAAACTTTAAAACTTTACGGACGGATGGACGAACGGAGGGACAGCGTGAAAACAGTAGTAGGTCTTGATTTGATTCAATCTTAACAGGCAGCTAAATAAAACTTACGCTGGAACCGGGACCGACGTCTGTACTCCACACTTCCGCATACATTCCACACACTGCCCTATCGTCTGGTTAATTTGATTTTCACATTGTATTTGGAGTTGTTTTTCCTGGGCTATGTCGGCGTTGATTTTGCTTATGGATTGTAGATTCATGTGTTTGCAAACAAACGAGTCTATAACTGTTAAAAAAAAAAAAGACTTTTGAAAGACAAACTAATTGAGCCGGGACACAGCAATACCTAAAATAAGACATTCATCCAGGGACGATTCAGATCAGCTTGTGCCTCCGCGTAGTATCAGCTCAGTCTCCGCCGTTCGCCTGAAGAAACGTTGGATTCTTCATAACCACAAAGCACTCAGCAAAGGCTCTGATCAGACTGTGCAGACGCTTACGGTAATCCGAAAATTTGTCGGGCGCATGTCATTTTGTGGGTTTTGCTAGCCCCAGCTAAAATTTTTAAAGCAATTGAATTACATATAAGTCTCCTCATCGAAGAATGAAAACTTATTTTGACAGTTTCTCTCCCGTTTTATCGTCTATTTTTTGAAACTCTAGTCTTTTACTTTCTTTTTATTTTTAACTTTCTTCCACACTACCAACAAACCTCCCATACTGCTTACAAGCTACTTAGATCGGTCAGCATTATTAACACAACAAATGTTTTCATTCCTAGGTTTCTCAATTTCGAAATCCTCCGATGCAAGAGCATGAAGGAGATACTAAAATGATCACTTTGTTTCTTATTGAAGCACATTTATCGTTATGTCTCTTAGAGAGAGAGAGAGAGAGAGAGAGAGAGAGAGAGAGAGAGAGAGAGAGAGGGAGAGCACTTGTAGAATATCCCTTATTATTGTACAGCTATAAATATTAAATGATTAGAAATGAACGATTAAATCCGAGGAACAATAATGCCGATATTTCTCAATACCAGCACGCAATATCAAAAGTGGCCCTTTTCTTCAGATCAGTAATGCTTGTTATCGACCGTCAACAAATCTCAAACTTCATTACCATTGTGGAATGTTGACGTTGTATGAAATCAACGTTGATGACGTCATTTTATTTGACGTCGTAAAATATGACGTCACACTGGACCAAAACGTCATATAAATTATTCTTAAAGTTTGAAAGTAGCAAATGAAGCAACAAACTGATTTTGCTCAAATAATTTGTTTTTAAAACTAGATTCGCTGCAAAACAGCAACAGTGCAAAAATAATATCATGTTGATATTGCACTAGTGCAAAAATGATATCGCTTTCTGATATCAGTGTTTCATTGTTACAGAAAACGCTTTTTGCAGCGTTAAATTAAACAAAAATACAGAATAAAAAGCAAAAGGAGAGAACAATATTTATAGCTATATAATAAAAGGGTTATTGCACTGATATTGGTGAATATTGTCCTGAGTTGGGATATCGAAGGAAGCGAGCAAACTCGCGTCCTTCGATATCCAAACTCCGGACAATATTCACCAATATAATGTACAATAACCCTATAATATTAAATGAATCAAGGCAAACACTAAAATCATCTCAAGTTCGATCTGAGTGTCATATCGACGATTTCTTTCCACTCAAATACATTTTGTAATGAAAAGTCAGTTACGAAGAAAATTGAGATAGTCTTAGTATTTAGTATGGAAGACGATCATTTTGTTGAACGTTGCATCTAAATGCCACAATTTGTTCAAAAGTTGCGCTAATTAGTTACACATATCTTTTTTAAGTCTAAAGTATCTCCTACAGCTTGTATATGTAGTCAAATCCACTGGAAAGTCCACCTGCATTAAAAGGACCACCGCTGTTAAAGGATCATTTCAAAGTCTTCCTATGAGATTTTACTATATATTGCAACTGCATTAAGGAACCACCTGCCTAATGGGACCATGTACCGTAATCTTTCAGTCCATTTGATCTATTTCACTTGTATTAAGGACCAGTTTAATTCCTTCAAAATATTGCTGAGCAGTCAAACGCTCGAACAAATCATGAAAAGGGGTCGCATTGATCCCAACTGTCTGTGTGTGATATTCATTCTTACCAACTGAGTAAGAATGAACATATGATCAAAAGTATAGAAATAATGCACTAAATGCTTATTTTCTTCCATAACATTTTCGTACATCATCACACAAGTAATGAAAATCTTAAAAAAAAAAGGTTAGAAGAAAAAAGTCCAGGAAGTGCCACAATCACAAGCCGCAGCCCTTCCCAGACACCAAGAGGATGAGGAAACAGAAAAAAACCAAACAAGCGCAAATCGAACAAACGTACAAAAAGCACTAAGATTGGCTCTCTCTTGCTAAAAGGTCTGAAAACCACAAATATAAAATAACACAAGGCAAGACTTAAAACTAATCGCCCCTCAGAATGAACCACAAAGCAACAAAGAGTAAGACTAACATCGAGACTACCGCCTTAGAACGGTCAGTAAAATAAACCACCGCGGTGGAGGGGGGGGGGGGGGGGAGGGGTGCGGGGGGGGGGGGGGGGGGGTTAAAGCACTTTTACACTTCAGCCTAGGTCCCGATGCTACTCTCAATACAGAAACACATAAAACATAAAAAATCGGTTCGCATAAAGGGTCCCAACACTAAAAATTACATCTATTGCACACTTTTGTTGGGATTGAGGCTTTTTTCTTAATCGGCCTGACTATTGTTGGATTGATGTAGGTTCAAAGCTTCAGACTTTACTTTGGCGATTATGTGATACTGAATTGTTAAAGATACTTAAGTGAAGATCTCTTTGCATTTTAAAAATAAATCTGTTGATAATGATTTTGCATAGCCTGACTTTGTATGTTTATATGTGTGTCAATGGTGCGGGTAGGGGGTGAGAATGAGTTGGTTGTTAGAGAATCGGATGCGGGTGTTTTCAATAAGCAATGCATCCCAGTTTGTTCTTTTGATTTGCGTTTATTTTATTGAATTTAATTGAATTTATTTATTTCATTTTTTTTTTCATTAAAATGTCCATGCAATACGAACCACGGTAAACCCCACTTTATAAAGAGAAATGTGGGGTTTAGAGAGGTATAGCTTAATTTTATTAGTTCTGAGTCAAACATAGAATTTTGTGGCTCAGAACTGCCTCATTGAGGCGATTCTAACAGGCCACAAGAATCTAAGTTTGGACTATATATAAGTAAAAATTTACAATTTTTCATGTTAAAAATACCATTATAAGGTTAAATTTTTTGCCGTTCCTTTTTTTTCTGTGCCTTTTTGTACTAGTCGCCAGGGTTCAGTTAGTTCTGCTTGAGGGTGTCTGGTGGATTTTCTCTGGGCACTAAGGTTTAACACTACCATTCGGATTGATTCGGCTGTTTATGCGTGGAGTATCTTTGACATGTCCTTAAAAAGCAAATAAAATAACTAGCTGATTTAGCCAGCATTAAACAAGTTAATATAGTTCGCCTGATGATTATTAACGTTTTTGAATAATATGTTTTAGTCATTTTTTTTTTCCAAAATGCTATTCACAATCAAGGCTTTTTTGTTCTTTCTTTTTTCACCTTTCTTTTTAGCAATGATTTATCGGGTAAAGTGACTCTTAGTGAGGTTACCGCTTGGCTTTCACCATGTAGCAATACATATCCGTATATTGCATTGCCATGAGTGGTCACCTTGTTAACTGCTTCAATAAAGAGTTAGAAGAAATAAAAATAATAAAGTACGGACATACGAAGGGTCTTCAAAAAATACGCGGACAATTCCATCCAATTTTCAGAGTTTGTCGATTCGAATATTACTAATTTTATACCCCGCCACACACCAGTGGCGGGGTATTATGGTTTCACGATGGACGTCCGTATGTCTGTCCGTCTGTCAGTCGTACGTCCGTTTTTCGTTTCCGGAAAATAACTTGAGTTAACATCAATGGATTTTCACCAAACTTGGTATGTGCATTGATATTGTGGAGATCTAGTTTCGGTTCCTAATAGGCAAATTTCGTCAAATTTTTACGGAGTTAACTGCCCGCAATAGATGGCGGGGTATTAAAATTTTACGTTTGTATCTTTTTAAGTACAACTAATATGATTGAAAAATGAGCGCCCCGGCAGTCACTATAGTAACGTCGGGTAGCATCAACCAGCCGAACATATTGTGGCATCATCAGAGAAACAAAAGAACATCTAGAATATAAGATATTATTAACGTACAAGAAACAATGCGGAATTTTTATATACTCCTGATAAAATACAATATATTATCAACAATATTATCAAACATATAAAGAAATCTATCAAGGAAATATGAACAAGTAGCTGGTTGTCTGGGAAAGGTCATCACGAAAACATGCCCATATAATTTTGACCCCCAAAAATCCCACTTTTATATAATAAAGCTGTGGTTTACAGGGGTATACATTATTTTTCTTGTTTTGCTAAAATAATTAGATTATAGGTACTCCTTGGAACCGCCTTGACAGGGCGGTTCTAACGAGTACCCACAATCTATGTTTTGAGCATAAATATGGAAATTTTATCAGAATTTTTCATCTAATTTTTTTTCCTCTGTTTTTGGTTGTAAAATTTCCAATATGTCTGAATAGGCATGTTTTCGTAATGTAGTGGAACCAAAAACTTATTTTGATGTCATTCTCACTAAGGCGGCCCAACCTTTAGTATTTAAAGCCTCCCCTGTCCCTGAATATAGTTATCACTTCTTTATTGGTATTAATAATAATGACAGTGACCTTACTTTTGTTTATCATTCCTCTCCTTGAAGGCTTATTCTTTTTCTGAGCAAGAAATTTATTCATGCTCCTATCAAACGACGACTGCCATCAAAGGCAGGCGCCAAACAAAGTACCGAGAGCCAAATGCAATGTGCTATAAATAGGCTCCTCTTTTCGTATTCATGCAAATTCTTTTAGATGAGTTTGAAAAACACAGTATGAAAACCATATCTGCAATGAATGAATATTTAAGGACCACTACTACGAGAAAAACTCGAAAATTGGGCCGGATGACGCTACTGGACGTCGTCATGGTGACTCACTGACCCCAACATTCAATATCTCAATAAGGGATACATAGATCTAAGAAATGTGAAAATTTCGTGCACTTCGATCGCAAAATGGAATATTTTTTTGAACACCCCTCGTACCTTAAACTACTTCACACACACACACACACACACACACACACACACAATATGTATATATATATATATATATATATATATATATATATATATATATATATATATATATATATATATATATATATATGCTTTCAAAATATTACTTGTAATAGAAAAGGCTGTTGTTTGGTCGAACCATCTTCGCAGAGAATTATTTTCAGATTTTATTTTGATAGACCATTAATTTCAAAGTTTTGTCGGTTATAGTAGACCAAACATCTTTATGCTCGCTGAAGAGTCAATTAATCAAATAAATTTCTAGCCGTCGTTGCCAAATAATCAATGCTATCAAATTATTTTATGATAATTTATCATCTTATTAAATAATAATAATAATAATAATAATAATAATAATAATAATAATAAACACTGACTTGTGTTATTCTTTTTTATTCATTTAGAATAGGGTTTTACGACAATTTTGCGACCCTTTCGAGAATATTTCATTCATATCGAGCCAAATCAATCGGAGTGGTGGGGGAAAACTGAGTTCCCGAAGAAAAGCCACCTGGTGTTCGAAAGCGGACTTGACTTTCTAACATTTTGCAGAGCCAGAACTTGAATCACCGCGATGAGAAGCTCAATAATCCAAGGGTCAGCGATCTTTCTCACTGAATCAGGGACCACCCGTGTGATGTAGCTCATCATGGCGCAGACGTTAGTGATGTGGAACGCAAGAAAATGGCTCGTACCCATATGCACACAATTAAGGCCCAGATCAGCCTGTGCATTCGTACAGTTTCATTAGATCAGTTTTTGCCCCGTTACAGAATCGTTGTGTATTGAGGAATATACCGACGAATAGGGAAAGCGCAGACCAGACTGTCCCAGCGCGGCTGATCTGTCCGCATCTGATATTTAGATCTCATTTCTGGCACTGCAAGTTATTTAAGATCCTGCTGACTATGTTTTGTAGGCAAACATGAGCTGCGTTGCTTAAATCTCCCATGAGCCACAAGCGAACAACAAGACCTGTTTTCGCAAGCTGCGAAACCTCTGCTGTCATGGCAGCAATTCAAACCGGATTATTTAAAGAGACCAGTAATAGATCCCGGCCTGCTACACAGTGGGCCAAAAATATTTCTTGCATCATGGCTCTAAACCCTTCCTTCATTCGGACTACATTTACAACACACCAAAAGCATCCGCCAAATGATATTTGACCAGCGCGAATCGCGCCGGTCTCATTGATCGAATATTATTCCATGATGTATTTAAAAAAAAAAAAAAAAAAAAAAAAAAAAAAAAGACAAACTATTTAGACGTAAACGTCTAAGTACCGGCGCAAATTTTGTGCATGTTTGCTTAGAAATATGGGACACGGGTATATCAAAGTTTAATAAATTTTCATTGTAATAGGTAAAAAAGAACAACAATGTGATTCTGTAATGTATGCTTTTATTAAGCTTTATGAATTTTCTTGATCAAGCAATATGCGAATCCTAGTCATATTGGGATCTCCACAAGATTTAGTTTGTGCATTATTATTCAAGAAAAAATATAGCTTTGGATTTATTTTTATGTATGGAGAAGTGTCCGATTAGCGCAAGTTTGAATATGATCTGCAGTCCATCTGACCATGACCTGTTGTCCATGCTTAAAATGTTCAAACATATTCATATCTGGCGCATGCTAAAAAAAGCTTCTAGATAAGATCTGGTAACTTATTTAAATTTTCGCATGTTTTTTCTTTTTTTTTTTTTTTTTTTTTTTGGAATAATTATGTACAAACTAAATCTCATGGAGATCCCAATATGACTAGGATTCGCATATTTCTTGATCAAGAAAATTACTAAAGCTTAATAAAAGCATACATTACAGAATCATATTATTGTTCTTTTTTACCTATTACAATGAAAATTTATTAAACTTTGGTATACCCATGTCCCATATTTCTAAGTAAACATGCACAAAATTTGCGCCGGTACTCAGACGTGTCTAGATATTTTGTCTTTTTTTTTTTTTTTTTTAATACGTCATGGAATAATATTCGATAAATGGATCCGCTTTTTGAAGTAGTTTTCGAATAGATTCTCATTATCTTTTGATGATTTGGGAAGGCTGCGGTCTCTGATTGTGGAATTTCCTGGGCAATTCCATTTTTAACTTCAAGGCATGTTTGATTCTTTACCTTCTCTCTCCCCTTCAATGCTAACATATACCTGTTTATTCTTCGAAACTTTCAAACGAAAGAAGAAAACGATGACATGAAGAAACTAGCTCTAGAAATACACATAACGAAAACATGCCTATTCAAATACATTGAAATTTTTACCGCCAAAATATGAAAATTTTCAGATAAAAAACTCAAATATCTTTTCAAATTTCTGCTCAAAATATAGATTGTGTGTATTCGTTAGAACCGCCTCGACGAGGCGGTTCTAACGAGTACCACAATTTATGTTTTAAACAGAAAAAAAGAAAATAATGTATACCCCTGTAAACCCCAGTTTTACTATAAAAAGTGGGGTTTAAGGGGGTCAAAATAATATAGACATGTTTTCGTGATGAGGAAGTTACATGTAGAAATTAGAGGACAAGCAAATAAACAAATAATAATAATAAAAAGAAAAAAATAAATATAAATAAAAAAAGTAAAAATAAAATGAAATAAACAAAATAAAATAAAAATAAAAAAAAAAAAAAAAAAAAAAAACACTTACTGTTGGTGTTTGTTGCATCCAGAACGGTCAGCGCGTCTGCCGTCTCAATGATAGCTAAAGCTGCCAGAAATATCAAGAACTTCATTTTCACCGTCGGTCTGTTAATATGAAGACAGTGCCTAAACCAGTCTTAATAAATAGAACTGTTCTCAATGATCCCCATGACATCCGTGGCAAGGAACGAGAGATATGATCACCAAAGGTCAAATTCTTTTCTTCCAAAGCTTGTAAAATGAGAGATAACAGTACGTTTGCCCTGGAAGATAAGACACATTGAAAGCGTTGAAGTCCTATAAGAGTTCTAGTTACGCTTATATTTAAATGTATGTTATTTTTCTTGTTTCTCAATAAAAGATGTTCAGACAACAGTTGGGTAGAAATGCCCCTGCAAGCATTTTATCTTATTAACTTGATACGTTCATAGTTTGGTGCATCGTTTCCTGCGGAATGTCTGTTTTTATGAACAATAATAATGATGATAATAAAACAGTTGACTCTCATCATCTCAAACACTAATACCCAAAGCACTTGCTTAAGTCAAAGTAAATGTTTGATACTTTTGGTTCAGTCGTCTATATATTCTTTGCAATCCAACTCTATTAAACTCAAATTTCCGATATCTCAGTGAAAATTTCGGTCCCTTGGATTTGAGATAACGAGAGTCAACAGTAATAATAACATTTAATGAGGTCCCTTATTTATTTATTAATCTATCTATCTAGTTTGTATTCCTTGAGTTGCTTGCAACAGCAGAGTTTACAATAGAGCCTGAAAATCACTGGCCAGAATCTTACAGAATACACCGAATTATGATTAAAGGAGTTCGATACCTTTCGCCAATGTTATCAGTCGATGACATGTTATTGATGTCGATGTAATCGGACATATAAGTACTTTAAACCTTGCATTAATACTGATGTGAAATTAAATGCGCACACTATGTGCATTTTTGACGGAAAGGCCACCTAGTGATGCGATCCATTTTGCTACTGGAATCACCGAATTTATAGCGACATTTCTTTGAAACTCGCTCGACTTTAATTCTAATACTCTCATTCGCCAGAGGTTTTTTTTTTTGTTTTTTTTTTTTTGCTGTTAATAGCGTGCGACACTGCTTTTTTATGGAATAAGAAGAAATAATATGATGATTCAGTTATTATTGACCCCTGCCCATATACTAGTGTCGTTTTGTATACTTCAATTGAAATAGGTTTAAGATACCGATGAGCTGAAAACGAAGGAATTTTAACAAGCCACAGGAATAGTAAAGCTTGAGTCCTCCCGATAAGAAGAAGTATTTAAAACAATAGTTTGCTTTAATAAAGCCCTGCACACAAACTAGATATATAACGCAAATGCTTTAATCTTGCTCAGACCTCTCCAAACTGCAGTTAGTGAGAATTATACGTACATGAACGATCCAGTTTTTACGCCGGTCTGCTTAAGGTTGTTTTTGTAAAATGTGTACGCATTTGGAGAACATCAGTTTTCTTCCAGTTTTATGGGGTTGTTTATAACTATTCACATTCACCCCCCCTCCACCCCCCCCCCCCCCCCCCCCCCACACACACACTTTTTTATTATTCAAAGTCACCCTTTTGCAGCAGAGAACTGTGCTCTTGGTAACATAGCGAAATAAAAAAAAAAATGGAAAGTACTTTGTAGAATGAATGTAGCAATGTGGGTTTTGCTTATTTAAAAGAGAAATGAGCAGTTTTCCCGTAGGAGCCCCAATTTGACCATTCGACCTGAAATGAACTTGTTGCTGTCAATATTCGTACATATTTGAATTTTTCATGTCTTTTTTTTTTTTTTTCGTCGCGTACTACGAAGAAGAAACAAAAAATATTTTTCTTTGTTTACGATTGGAAAATATGCATTCTCAAATCGAACGGATTATAAGCTTGTTTAATAATACAGTTTAATTTGATATTCAAGCATGGAAAGATTTGGGCCGAAAGGAAACGTTATGAGTAGAGAAAAGAACGAAACACTGCTACATAGATGATTTCGGCTATAGAATGTTCGGCCTAGGCCAAGAATGGCGACATGTAATTATGCATCACGAAAACACACCTATATAATTTTGACCCCCTTAAACCCCGCTTTTATATAGTAAAACTGGGGTTTACAGAGGTATACATTATTTTTCTTATTTCTGCTCAAAAACATATATTGTGGGTACTCGTTAGAACCGCCTCGATGAGGCGGTTCTAACGAGTACCCACAATCTATGTTTTGAGCAGAAATATGAAAAATATCAGAATGTTTCATCTGAAAATTTGTCATTTTTTGGTGGTAAAATTTTCAGTGTATTTGAACAGGAGTGTTTTCGTAATGTATGCGGGCTAGAAAACAGACGATCATAGTTGATTTTATTTTACATAGCTCTGATAACGTCTATAATGTTTTTATCGTTGAGTATTGCCATAATTTATATAATTACAACCTTTCATAAATTATAACATTTTTTCACTATACTACGATCTATAGGGAGCTAAGTAATGCATGACAGATTAGTTTCCCGGCGTATTGATGCTTTACGTCAATGTTTTCTTATTAATACTTGATGTGTATGTCAGTTGAACAAGGATGCAGAGTCACGACATTATTTGCTCAGTGGTGAAGGAGAGGCAGTAAACAATGACAACAATCTATACCGCTTAAGGAAATGCTGTTACCAGGTATATAGTGAGCAAATATACAGAACACAAACTTTTCTGATTTGAGAAAAAAAAATATTTGTTTGAGTAAAACGAGTGTCTGCCTGTTACATTGTCACAGTGGTATGTGGGATTTAAAGTAGAAGCATGGTATACAATGCAAACCCTTGCAAATAAGATATTATGCCATGGCTTTGTTACCTTAGCAAACAAAATGCTAAGTTTTCGGGTCACTGATAACTCTCATTTGCTATTGTGGCGAGTTGTGGCATGGTCCAATATTGGCAATGGTAGTTATTGTATACCACGCTTCTGACTCAAAATTGTACATACCGCTGTGAATCTTAACAGACAGACACCCTTTATTTTCTCAAACAAGTAATTTTCTCAAATCCTGGGCATGACGTAAAACTGCATCCAGCTGTGACATCAATATGAGAGAGGGAATGTAAGGCGGCTGCCCTATATCACAATTGGCTCCCCACCTTCAGGGTTACTAGACTGTCGTAACCTGGGTGGCAGAGCTAGGCGGCAATCATCTACAGACTGATGGCTTGGTGTTCTAGCTATTGTGGTTTGGCAGACGATCCTTTCTTTGTAAGGACAACGGCAAAATACACTGCCCGAAAGCAAGAACGGCGTGCATGCTTAGATGAGGTTAAAGAACTGAGTTAGGACGTCATCTAGGACAGGCGATTCCTGAAAAACAAATGCCCAAAATCTTAATGGCAATCACAACAATAGAATCTGAGTAAGGTGGTGCCAAACGACATCAAAGCTGTTGGCAACGTCTCCGGCTTAGCCTCCTGTCAGGTGTGGGAGGCAGGGTCGGCCATTGTGGCGAATCAACCAAGCACCTGAGGAAATTCAGGGTGGGATCACTCAATATAAACACTCTGAGAGAAAGAGTTTGTGAAGTAATAGAAACACTATCCCGCAGGAAAGTTGATGTCTGCTGTATACTAGATACCGTGGTGGCAACTGCCGCACAATCAAGGGCAAGGTCACCAGGTACAAGCTCTACTGGTTTAGAAACGACAAAGGCACCGTTGGTGTAGGAGTGTTTGTGGCAGAAGAGTGGCTAGAGAAAGTTGTTGAGGTCCAGAGACAGAATCGGCTGAGCGAAGCTTATAATTGACCAGCGTGTGGTTACCTTTTTGTCTGTGTATGCCTTACAGAGTGATCTAAGTGATGAGGTTAAAGATCTTTTCTTTGACCAGCTGCGTGCTGTGACTGCCAGGATCTCAGAATCCGAACTTTTGATCCCATGTTGAGATTGGAACGGCCGTGTAGGTACAGGATACAAAGAAGTGCATGGTGGGTTGGGTTCTGGCAGGCCGGAACCAGATGTTGAGGGTGAGAGAACCTTAGAGTCTGCCCTAGCATTCAACCTGTTTCTTGAGAACAGGTGTTTCAAGAAACGTGACAGCCATCTCATTATGTACAAGTCGGGAAACGTAGCCAAGCAGATAGACTTTATCTTTTTCCGTAGGACCATATGCAAACTAGTCACAGATGTAAAAGTGATCTCTGGCGAGGAAGTAGCTTATTGTATCCGATATGAGGATTGATATGCTACCAAAATCCAAGTGCAAGTTCATCCATCGCCTTATGGTTTGAAAGCTTAAAGACCTTCATGCGGGCAATCATTTGGAAGGTCTTCAACTCACATGTGAGTGCGTCTGCAGATGTAGCTGATGTTGCCACTGAGGATATCTTAAACAACAACCTGACTAGCCTGCTCAAGACATCTGAGGTAGTGTGTGACACAACTCGGTTCCATCGTTGGCATCGTGAAACCTGTGGTGGAATGAGCACGTGAAAAAGTCCATTGCTGCCAAGCGGAAAGCTTTCAAGGCCTGGAAGACAGGTTAAGGCACTAGAGTGTCATACGATGTAGCCAAACGTATTGCCAGACATGCAGTGCACCATGCTCGTCAAGAAGCCAACAAGAAGGTCTACGAGAATATCGACTCCAAGTCTTCAGATTCTAACGCCTTGCTAACCAGTTTAGAAGATAGAACGCTGATGTCGTTGGTGACAAACCGGTGAAGAAAGATGCAGATGGAATGTCAATGAGCGAAGACTAAATGCAGAGGGCCTGGTTAGAGCACTACCAAAGGCTTCTCAATGTTGAGTTTGACTGGGACACAGAGCACCTGTCTGACGAACCACCAGTGGAAGGCCCAATCATCATTGATATGGTTATCTCTCAGATGAAGGCGGGCAAAGCACCGGGCCCATCAGGCATAGTGTGGAGATAATACGAGCAGCCGGAGACAAGGGCATCTTCATGATCCGTGACCTCGCAACTGCAATCATTCGCGGTGGCAAGGTACCCTCTGACTTGGAGCAGAGTTTCATTGTCTGCCTCTACAAGCGTACGGGGTGTACCAGAAAGGGGAATCTATCGCGGTCCCAAGCTGACAGGAGCAGGTCATGAAATTCCTGGAGAGGGTTGTGAACGGCCTCATCATACAATTGGTGTAAATCGACGATTTCCAGTTTGGCTTCGTCCCAGGCAGAGGCACAACAGACACAATCTTTGTAATCAGGCAGCTGCAAGAGAAGTACCTAGCTGTCAACAAGAGAACATAGCTTTTTGTGGACCTGGAGAAGGCGTTTGACGGCGTGCATTGGAAGGTCATCTGGTGGGCGCTGAGAAAACTTGGTGTGTAGGAGTGGATTGCGACTGGTGCAGGGGATGTATGCCAATGTGCTGAGCCGTGTCCGTGTATGTGAAGGGTACAGTTAAGAGTTTGAAGTGGAGATCGGTGTTCACCAAGGCTCGATAGTCAGCCCGCTGCTCTACATCATAGTGGCTGAAGCCTTGTCACGCGAGTTTCGCTATAGGGTCCTCTGGGAGGACCTCTATGCCGATGACCTTGTTAGGCAAGGCGGTTCTAACGAGTACCCACAATCTATGTTTTTAAGCAGAAATAAGAAAAATAATGTATACCCCTGTAAACCCCAGTTTTACTATATAAAGGTGGGGTCAAAACTATATAGGCGTGTTTTCGTGATGCGTTCACGCCTTTGAACGACTTCATCTGAAACCCCTGGGCCAAATTTCTTCAAACTTCACATTGAGCTTAGAGTTAAAGAGTTTTTAAAAGATGTATAAATGGCCACGGTCCGTAAATCAAGATGACCGCTATGCCCATAAATAGCTCCCTTAGACCTACAACGGGGAAAACTTAAAAAATCCTCTTCTCTGAAACCATGAGGCCCTTATATAGTATGTAGCCACATTTAGTGGTTCCCTATATAAACCCTACAAATCAAATGCCTGGGGTCAAAACTGGTTACGCCCAAGGGTCATTAGCTCCCACAGACTCATAATGGGAAAAACTTTAAAAAATCTTCTTCTTTGAAACACTGAGGCCCAAAGCTTAAATATTTAGCATATAGCAATGTTTAGTGGTCCCCTACATATTTACTGCCAACCAAGGCCCTTGAGTCCAAACTGGCCACACACCAGGAGGTCATATGTAAATATAAAGTAAGCTAACGATACTTCAAAAATCTTCTTCTCTGAAACCATAAGGCCCAGAGTTAACATATTAAGTATGACCTGTTAAGTGGTCTCTTACATAATTCATGCCAACCAAGGGGGTGGGGGGTCATATGTAAATATAGAGCTGTATAGTAAAAGAACCTTCCAAAAGCTTCTTCTCTGAAGCCATAAGACTCAGAGCTAACAGACTTACAATGTGGCAATGTTTCTAGTAGTAGTCTCCCACATAAATCTTGCCAACCATACCCGGGGTCATTAGCTTCCTTAGACTTATAATAGGAATAATAATAATAATAAAAATCTTCTTCTCTGAAACCATGAGGCCCACAGCTTATATATTTAGTATAATGTAATGTTTAGCGGTTCCCTTCATAATCCTGCTAACCACGCCCCTGGGGTCGAAACTGGCCAATCCCCGAGGATCATTAGCTCCCATATAATGGGAACACTTAAAACGTCTTCATCTCTTAAACCATGAGGCACACAGCTTATGTATTTAGTATGTAACATTGTTTAGTGGTTCTCTACATAAATTCTATCAATCAAGCCCATGGGGTCTTAATTGGCCGCGCCCCGGTGGACCATTATTTCCCATAGACTTATAATGGAAAAAAAATCATTTTCTCTGAAACGATGATACCCACAGCATATTTAGTATGAAGCAATGTTTAGTGTCTCCCACATAAATCCTGCCAATGATGCCCCTGGAGTCCAAAGAGACCATGCCCCGAGGATTATTAGCTCTTATTGTGTTATAATGGGAAAAAAACTTCTTCCCTGAAACCATGAGGCCCACAGCTTATATATTTAGAATGTAGCAATGTTTAGAAGTCACCTACATTAACCCTGCAAATCAAGACCCTTTGGTTCAAACTCGCAACAACCTAGGGAGTCATATATTTATATAAAGCTATATAGCTAAAGAATCTTCAATACTATTCTTCTCTGAAACCATAAGGCCCAGAGCTAACAGACTTAGAAAGTAGCAATGTTTAGTGGTCTCTAACATAAATCCTGCCAACATTAACCCTGGGATCTAAACTGGCCACGTCACAGGCGTCATTAGCTGCCATAAACTTATGATGAGAAAAACTAAAAAAAAATCTTCTTCTCTGAAACCATGAGGCCAATAGCTTATAAATTTAGTATTTAGCAATGTTTAGTGATAACCTACATAAATCCTGCCTATCAAGCCCTGGGGCCCAAACTGACCATACCCCGGGGGGGAGGGGGGGGGGGGGGCATTTGTTTATTTAAAACTAAATAGGTAAATAACCTTCAAAACTCTTCTCTTCTGAAGCCATGAGGCTCAGAGCTAACAAATTTAGTGTGTAGCAATGATAAGTGGTCTCCTACATAAATCTTGCCCAATATGCCCCTGGGGTCGAAAATGGCCATGCCTCGGGGATCGTTAGCTCCCATAGACTTATAATGGGGAAATCTTAAAAAAAATCTTCCTCTCTGAAACCATGAGACCCTAAGCTTATATATTTAGGATGTAGCACTGCTCATGGTCTCTTCGTAAATCTTACCAACCCTGGGACAAAATTGGTCATGACCTGCGGGTTATTTATTAATGTAGAGCAATTAAGCTAAAAAAAATTATCTTGAATTTAGGTCAAGTTTGGATCTGGGTCACTTACGACCTATATTTCAAGGTCAAGTGACTTTCTTAAGATTTTTTTTTCTGTTTAGATGAGTTTTTCAGTAACTGTTGGTCCTACAGCAGTGATACTTGGCACTTGCAACCATCCTAGCATCCTAGCATGACCTCTTGACTGAATTCATCTATATTTGACCTTGAGCTATATTCCACGGTCCATTGATTTTGTTAAGTTTTTGCATTTAGGTAAGTTTCTCAGTAATTATTGGTTCCATAGCCTGCGATACTTAACACATGCATACATCTTTGCATGGCCTCATAAGTACAATCATTCATATTTGAACTTGATCTATATTTCATGGTCCATTAGGCATGCTATTTTGTCTTATTTCTTAATATAATCATCATGAGTCTTGGTCAGAATGTTTGCCTTGATCATTTATGGGTCAGATTCTGTAAGTGCTGTGATATCAGGTGAGCGTTACAGGGTCATCATGGCCCTCTTGTTTTATTTTGGTATACATAATGCGCTCTGAATCTTTCTTATCTATCTGTCTCTATATATGGCATACACCCTAAAAAGAGTTTTACGAGCCGATATAAACTGCATGAACCTGTTATTTGATACGCATGTTTTTCAATGCCAATCTAAATCATATATTATGCATAACTAACTCTTATCTTATGCAAAGCACACTTAGGACATCTGGTGCACCAGTCGAATATTGAGGTCATTTGCTAACTAGCTGACTAGGAAGAGACCGTAAAGCATTACAGATTGGAAGGACACAGTATCGGCCATAGGTATGTTAAACTGTATAGACCTAAACTTATACAACAGTAAACGATAGAAAGTGGTGAGAACGTAACATGTGCTAAAATATTGATCTTAATATTTATCTAGGGTCATTAAATTATCATAAACTACTTACCTACTGTTTTGTTTGTTTGTTTATGTTGATGTTTTACAGCCCAGTCAACTCGGTAGGGTAATGTCGAGCGCAGTCAGTTTACATAACCACACTTTTACTGGGCAGACTAAGTCCTCTAAACGGTTTACCAGTATTGTGCACATTCTTTTACCAGAAACTGACAACTGCCCTACTTTTATTCAGTGGAAGGGAGAGAATGACCGTAGAAAATTTCATGATCAGTGTCAGAGAAAATGTTGCAGATCTCGGCGGGAATCGAACCCACGACCTCCTGGTCTCCAGTTGGACGCGCATCCAACTGAGCCACCGAGGCTGGTACTTTTTTTTTTTTTTTATATAATAGCACATTATCATTTTATACCATAATAAAAAAAAAAAAAAAAAAAAAAAAAAAAAAAAAAACACAAAAAAAAAAAACAAAAAAAAAAAACAAAAAAAACTTCAATTTAAAACATGATTTATCTTGAGACACAGGTGACATATGGGGCTTGTTATAGAATAAATCAGGGATACCATGATTCTTGCACGTGTACGTGCAATAATGCACTCGATTTGCCTCGTGCATTATCGCTACGTACATCCGCAGAACCATGGTATACTAAGACTTATCCAATATACATTACATTGACCCTATCCCAGACAGCATTCTACGTAAATCTATATCGGGCCGTCATCGGCCCGTCAGGGTAGCTGACGGGCCGATGACGGCCCGATATAGGTTTACGTAGAATGCTAGCTGGGATGGAAGCAAAAGTGTGGTTATTTGTCAAACAAAAAATAACCCATATGGTATTATTTTCAATTTTGTTAAAAGATACCACAGTTTAATTTTGGCAAAAAGCAGACACATGGCCTTTTGCACTTCCTGGATTATGCTAAATGCTACCTGTTTGTAACAACATCAGATCCAATATTTCTTTCCTTTCCTGTGTCAGGCTTATTGACACTTCCTTGAATTAAACCATAATAACAAAATCTTCAATTCGAAACATGGTTTATTTTGAGATCCGGGTGACCTAGAGAGGTTATTTTGGTATAAATCAGGTATACGAGTTTAAGATGGTACATGTGCTCTCAGTAATTACTTTATAAAACTAAGTAAACGAATAAAGTCGATGCCATTTTAATTAACGGTGTTCACTGTAGTGCATCATGCAGGTATGCATGTATATGTGTAATAATTAGTTGATTTTAGAGTAAATTTTCTAAACCGAATGACAAACCCCACATCCCGGGGTGGCATTTTTGAATTGCAAGAATAGAACTTTGGTCTAGTGCCTATGTCTTTTAAAAGTGCTCTATGTGTTTAGTTGAAAAGGAATATTAACAGATATTATCCATGTCAGCTCTGCAGCATATTATGCTTGTATCCATGTGTGCTTGTGTAAATATTTTATACACTATTTATGTTAATTGTCAACGCCTATCCAAACCCCGTTGTCATAATCAGTTGGGAGGACTCGGATACAACTTGACCTTTGCCACTACATATTAACCTGTACGATTTATTCGTACTGGCCCGTATGTTTTGATGATGTTAGAGACATAGAGTGATTGAGTGAGTGAGTGAGTGAGTGAGCGAGCAATCGGATGACTAAGTGAGTGAAAGAGTGAGTGAGTGCTTGAGTGAGTGAGCGAGGGGCGAGTGAGTGAGTGAAATAGTGAGTGAGAGAGTGAGTGAGTGTCAGCCGAGGACCTCGATTTAAAGTCTCATCGGAAAGACTTTAGAAGCCGTTTGGGATACAAGGCGAGCAGCATATCCACCCCAGCTAGCATTCTTCATAAGGCCCGCTATAAATTTATGTAGAATGCTTACTGGGAGGCTTCTGTAAAGAAGTAGATGCATGTTGGCTCTGTGTTTTAAGAAGTTGGATTGTGGCAGTCTGCAAAGGAGTCATTGATATAAGAGATATTTGCTTGTGCTTTATGGTAGACAATTCAGCTGGGACAGGGATATTCATCAGGTATTGTTGTAGACTGAATCCTGCACTGATAAAATTTTGAATCCTGTGCTGAATTTTCAACCATGGACTGAATTCTGGACTGAGAAATATTGCATCCTCGAATGAATCCATATGTGGACTGAATCGTTGACTGAAACTTTTTGAATCCTGGACTGAATCCTGAACCGCGGACTTAAATATTTTTAATCATGAACTGTATCCTGAATCCTGGACTAAATCGTGGACTAAAAATCTTTGAATCCTGAATTGAATTCTGAACCGTGGACTGAATCCAGACTGAGAAATTTTGAATCCTGGACTGAATCCTGGACTGAATCCTGAACCTTGGAATTGATCCTGAACTGTAAAAGTTTGACTCCTGGACCGAATCCTGCACCGTGGACTGGATCGTGGACTGAACATTTTTTAATCCTGGACTGAATCCGATATCTTGTCCTGAACCGTGAATCGTGACATCAATTGTGTCCTTGTGAATTTTGAATCGTTTCCTTGATCGTAATCCATTTTTTTGAATCGTGTTCTTGGCAATTTTGAATAGTATCATGAATTGTGAACTGTGGTTTGAGTCGTGTCATTGCCAGGTTTGATTCGTGTGTGGGATCATAAACCGTTGCCTGAATCGTGTTCTGGCCAATTCTGAATCGTATCCTGAATCGTAAACCTAGACCTGAGTCGTGTTCTGCCAAATTTTAAATCGTCTGCTGAATCGTGAACCTTAACTTAAAACGTGTTCAGACCAATTTTGAATCGTATCCTGAATCGTGACTCGTGACCTCAATCTAGTTCTGACCAATTCTGAATTGTATCCTGAATCGTGAACCGTCGCCTGAATTGTGTCCTGGGGGATTATCAATCGTATCCTGAATCGTGAACCGTGACCTGCAACCTTCGTTGTCCTATTTTGAATTAGAACCTGAATCTTGAACAGTGACCTAAATCGTGTTCTGGCCAATTTTGAATCGTATCATGAATCTTGATCTGAGACCTGAATCGTGAAGCGTGACCTGAATCGAGTTGTGGCTAATTTTGAATCGTATCCAGATTCAGGAAACGTGAACTGAATTGTGTTCTGGCCAATTTTAAATCGTATCCTGATCCGTGAAACGTGACCTGAATCGCAATCTGGCCTATTTATAATCGTATCATAAATCGTGACCTCAGTCGTGTTGTGGCCAATTTTGAATCGATTCCTGAATCATGAACTGTGACCTGAATTGTGTTCAGGCCAGTCATGACTCGTATCCTGAATCATGAACCATGACCTATATCGTGTTCTGGCCAATTTTATATGTATCATGAATCGTGAATCGAGACCTAAATCTTGAACTGTGAATCCTGAACTGTGAGCATGAACCTGAACCAGACGCTTAATCATACACTGGTCTTTTTGAATCATACGCTGAATCCTGAACCAGACGCTGAGTAATACGCTGGTCATTTTTAAATCGAAAGCTGAATCCTGAACCAGACGCTGAATAATACGCTGGTCACTTTTGAATCGTAAGCTGAATCCTGAACAAGACACTGAATAATATGCCGGTCATTTTTGAATCGTACGCTGAACCCTGAACCAGACGCTGAATAATACGCTGGTCATTTTTGAATCGTACGCTGAATCCAGAACCAGACGCTGAATAATAGGCTGGTCATTTTTAATCGCACGCTATACCCTAAATAGGACGCTGAATAATACAATACGCTGGTCATTTTTCAATCATAAGCTGAATCCTGAACCAGACGCTGAATAATATGCCGGTCATTTTTTAATCCTTCGCTGAACACTGAACCAGACACTGAATAATACGCTGGGTCACTTTTGAATCGTACGCTGAACTTTAAACCAGACGCTGAATAATACGCTGATCTTGTGTTTTAATAGTACGCTGAATCCTGAACCAGGCGCTGAATAATAGGCTGTCATTATTAATCGCATGCTGAACCCTGAATAAAACGCTGAATAATACGCTGATCATTTTTTTCAATCATACGCTGAACCTGAACCACACGCTGAATAATACGCTGGTCACTTTGGAATCGTACGCTAAACCTGAACCGGACACTGAATAATACGCTGGTCCTTTTTTAATTGTACGCTGAACCTTGAACCAGACGCTGAATAATAAGTAGGTCATTTTTGAATCGTGCGCTGAATCCTGAACCACACACTGAATAACACGTTGGTCATTTTTGAATCATACGCTGAATCCTGAACCAGACTCTGAATAATACGTTGACCATTTTTGAATCGTACGCTGAATTCTGAACTAGACTCTGAATCCTGAACCGTGAATAATGAACTTACTTTATATTCATTTTATTCCCTAAATTTTAGCGGCTAGTATTTTGTTTTTACTTTAAGCGATTAGTTTATAACTTTAAGCGGTCTTGTACAAGATGCAACATCACGTCAGGCAGGAAAATTCTTGCTCATAGTGTACGTTAACTTGTAGCAGTTAGTGTTTGTGTAACTTTATGGCATCTAGTTGCTGTGTTACTGTTAGCGTTTAATTGTGTAAATTTTAGTGTTTAATTTTGAATTGTTAGCGTATCTACTGTTAAATAAAGTTGTGTTAGCTTCCATTTTATGTCCGGATTAGAAATGACTCTCCGGTTTAAACACAATGTGATGCAACATTGAATGACTGCTATGTAGGGTTCAAAACAGAGTCGAAAGGCTCTTTACTGGTGAAGATATTACGCCAGTCGAATACTACTGAGACCGCCCGGCTGACCAGTAGCCTAAATCTTTGCTGGTTGCATAAGTTTTGAATTTCCTTTGTTTGTCCTTAAAAGATTTAAGAGGAAGCCAAGTTGTCAATGATTATTTGTGAATCCGGGTTCATATGATAAGGTGAAATGGCGTCATATGGTTTAACACAAACAAAATTCACACAAAACGTTGATAGGTCGTATTAGCGTCCGAATAAAGTGCAATAAAGTGCAATGTGGAAACCAGAATGGTGGGGGAGACCGGAAGGGTGCAAGATGTTGATAATTTGTTTTCTTCCTTTTTATTCTCTCTCTCTTTCTCTACTTTCTTTAGCAAAATGTCAATAGATTCCTTTTTGTCAGCCATTTTTCTTAATTTATTAACCGAGTTAATAATGTTCTTATCATTTCTTTTAAAATGCAGAAAATGATTAAAGTGCTGAAAATATTCAATCCCAAAAGAGCCTTGACCACATGAATGACACATTTCAAAGGTTATCATCTGAGTGTATTTAAACACAAGAAGTTAAAAATTTATGATAAGAGGAACATTCTAAAAAGAGAAGGAAACACTATGAATATAGTTTCAGTTATAATCCTAACTGTCGCATCCTACACCGTAGATTCTCTCAGTACATTAGATGCCACGAACACGAAAGGTAGGTCACATTTTTTAAGGAGTTGTCACAAAATGTATCGTCCTCGATGCAATAATGAATAATATTTTGTCTGAGGAGATATGAAGTTTGGATTGCATGTGATGAAGCCATGTTCTACTTGCAGATAGTGTTTTCTCCGGATACTTTGGGTTTCCTTCACCTCTTATGAACTATCGGTCCGATATCAGAGAAATACTCTTCAAAAGGGTATAAATAATAATAATAATAATAATAATAATAATGATAAAAAACAAAACCAGTCTGTACAAGAATTCTGTCTAGAGACAGTAAAACATCTAAAACGCTCGAATAATTCAAAACTGCGTCTTTTCTTCTCTTTATTTTATTTTTCTTTTTGTCTGGCATTTACGGAATGTTTGATATACTGTTTCCTTCCGTCAGAGAAGAATGGTAAGGTATTTGGAAGTTATAAACATAGCCCGAGACCACAATTAATTTTACTATATAGTTCAATCATTCATTCTTCAGTATGACTTTCTTTCTCAACACTGCAGTCAGTTTATGTTCAAATTTCCTCAAGACTTTGAAGCATGACACACTATTTTTTTTTATATTTTCGACTGGGACTAATGCTAATTATTTTGCTGTTGCTCAGGCAAACAATTACCCGCCAGCTTCTGAAACAGTCCGCCGCACTAGGACCACCTATGAAGGGCGTGTTTCGGTTCCTCTACTTACCTCCAGTGATAGGGATTCTGAAATTATTCAACATCGTCAGAAAGCTTATACAATGTTCTTTTCAGTTTACTATAACAAGTAGGGTATTCATTCAAAGTGGTATTCCTGAAGCGAAATGAACCAAGAAACTATATTTTTGTGTAACAATATCCTTCAACAAATCAGGAGAAATAATTGTGGACTGATTCTACATACGAAAAAGATATGTTTTTTGGTAGATGGTTCCCTGAGGAACATTCCTGTAAAATTATTTTAAAACCATTCACTGGTTTAGGAGGGGATGTCTTTTAAGTAAACTGTTGACAGACGAGAAGACGTTTAAAGGTGTTTTGTTTTATTTTTAGCTCTAGAGACCATCTTGTTCATCCGAGCAGAATAATTGGAGTAATTTTGGTAGAGGGTCACCCAAAGAATATTCCTGTGATTTTTTTTTGACACTGGGCCAGTGGCCTTGGAGGAGATGTCGTTTTAAGGTTTTTCTTTTTTTAGCTCTGGCGGCCATTTTGTTTAGCGGAGCAGAACCATTTAGGCAGTTTTGGTAGAGAGTCCCCCAAGAAACATTCCTGTAAAATTATTTCAAAACCCAGTCACCGGTTTAGGAAGAGATGTCTTTTAAATAAATTGTTCACAGACGGACGACGCTCGACGGACGACTGACGAAGACCGGTCACAAAAGCAAAGCTCACCTTGAGCCTTTGGCTCAGGTGAGCTAAAAAAAGAAACAAAAAGAAAACGTATCAGCACCAATTCTGCCAAACACAAATTAACGTCCTTCGAACTTTTATAGGACAATTCGTCATGGCGAAAAATTCTTGGCTGAGGCTTGCACGAAAGTTTTCCGGTTTACATCGTATAAACTTTAATTCGCTCGCGCTGATTATTTATTTATTTGTCATAAAACTAAAACATTCAGTCGTCACAAGTTTACCTTTCGATTTCATGAAAAACATAATCCATGGATTGTTCCATTGCTTCTTCTTGGTCATTATTTTGCCGAAGGACACCAATTTTTTTTATAGAATAAGTACGCTGTAGACCTTATTTTCTGCGGTGAAATTTTGACATTTTCTTTAAAACAATGGCGAATGCAATTCAGTTATATCTGTTCTTTTATAACAGTAAATGCACGAAGAGCTTGTCATCAAAACTTTGTAACTTGTATCATTTTAGATTTAATGTCTTTTGATTAATTTTTCACGCGTAATATTGCCCTTCCTGGTTTATCCTGGTTATCAATGCTTGTTAAACTATTGAGCAGGTAAACAATATGGCGTGTCCGTTCAATATGGAGGACGGGATGAGATGCACTCGTACATTTTCCTTAAAGTTAGCGATAATTTGATTCCTAATCGTTCTTATTTGTGTAGTTTATATGCTTTTCTACCAGGTAAGAGTTTTGTACGATAAAGACTGGTGATAAAAAAAGTCGGATTATTCTGTGCTTTCTGGAAACGATTGTGTGAAAACCATCAAAAAAAAAAAAAAAAAAAAAAAAAAAAAAAAAAAAAAAGTTACGTTTACAGTTGTAAGCACGTGTAAAAATATAACACAACAACAAACTATTTTACCTTATTTCCGCCTCAGCAATTGTCCTAAAGACAAGCTTACTTCACCATACCTGCGAAAGAACTACTTTCACGTGTAAAACTGAACATAATCGAACAAACTGACTTGTGTAATGACAGTTTATGTATCTTGGATATGTAAAGACTTTTTTCATTCAGTATCAATGATGACAATTTGAACTCTTGATATACCTTGTAGGAACGTTCCATTCATCTAGTCAGTGATCTTTTCTTTTTTCCATTTAGTGTGGGGGAGTGACATTTATGACCAAATATTTTGGTGTTTTAAGGTGTTTCAACTCAACATTACACAGCCTATAATTTCTTTATTTGGGTTTTACGGCCCTTTCAAGAATATTTCACTTATATCGGGCCGATCGTTTACCAAAGGTGGGTGAAAACTAGAGACCCCGGGAAAAAGAAAAACACCTGACCATCCGTAAGCAGAACTTGGCTTTCCCACATATGACCCGAGCGAGGCTCGAACCACAGCGGTGAGAATCCTAATGGATTAAGAGTCAACTCTCTTATCTATTAGGCTGTGGAGGCCCGCACACAGCCTATGATCATTTTATAGCTCCTGTTTTATGAGCCTTCAGCCTTTACATAAAATACAACGATTGCTCCCTTATTATTGATTCCATTCGGAATGTGTGCAAATCCAGCACAAGTGTCAGTTTGGCTCATTTGTACAGGCGGCCATGTTGAAGTATACTAATAGCAAAAATAGATATTCAGTTCAGGAAGAGAAGGACCGGTTGTAAAACTTTGTAAAAGAAGTCGGGTAAGATTCCGTGAGATGCCTGTATACCAAAAGCGAATAGTACGTTTAATTCATCGTCTTATTAGAATTGTGAAAACATCTTTTAGAAACAGAGATGGTCGACTCGTACAAGCTACCGTGGCACCTGTCTAGAAATTGAATTAGCTTCCGGACCAGGTTTATGATAGGAAACATGATTTATATGAAGCAGCTCTCCTTACTAGATGTTATACTCAACATGTTCTTCGTCCTTACATTGATTCTGAAATTAACCACATTAGACACTTCATCAAAATTCCATTCATTAATAAAGGTATTGAATTCATAGATTCACCTAGCATATTTCGAGATAATAATGTTATATCAGTTATACCTTCATATTTCAAAAAACACGGAATCTCCTATTATTTGTTATAAATATAACAAACCTATCCGTAACACTATACTTAATTTCAATAATTTAGTTTGTTTACCATTATAGTTAAATTTTATTCCCAAATAGCTGAAGTCGTCTACGATTTCAAGTGTTTCACCATTATAATAAAAACAAAACAAAACAGGTTTTTGCCTTATTTTTCCTTTTGAGAAAACAACTACTTTGGTTTTAGATACATTAACTTGTAATTCTCAAGTGTCACAATATGATCTCATAGTGCCTAAAGCAATTTATAATTCTTCAAGGTATTCTGCAAAAATAACAGTGTCATCCGCGTAGAGCAGCAAGTAAAGCTTGAAAAATAATTCAACATCATCATTACTTAAGACAGAGGCAATATCTTCAGACAATGTGGATAGACCACTGTATGAATTTGACATAAACTGTACAAGATCATTTAAGAACAACGAGAACAAGATTGGGGACTAATTTTGACCTTGGCGAACACCAGACGTACTACTGAAAAACATTGAAATGTTCCTGCCTGCTTTAACACAAGACTTTGCATTATCGTAAATGTTAAAAATAACTTTGAAAATTTTGCCATCAATATTATTACGTAATAATTTCTCCAAAGAGCAACTCTGTTAACAAAGGCTTTACGGTAATCAATAAAAGCACAGTATAAACGTTTCTTCTTATATAGGTAAAAATCAACTAACATTTTGAGTGAGAAAATATGATCAGCTGTGCTATAATGCTTTCGGAAGCCAGCTTGTTCTTCTATCAATAGACCTGTTGATTCTTAGTATTTATTCAAACTATGATTAAGTATAGCGGTAAATAATTTCCCAAAACAACTTAAAATGGTTATACCTCTGTAGTTGTCAGGATCCTTTATGTCACCTTTATTTTTATAAATCGGTAAACATTGGACTTTCAGATATTTGGTTGACACATAATACCTTCTATTCTCAAGTATCCTTTAAAAATAAAGTTAAAACTAGGTTATCTAATCAGTTTAAACCGGAATGGAACAACAATGTTAATGAAACAGAGAAATGTCTAAATTACAGAATTTATAAGAAAGACCTCTGTTTTGAAAGATATTTGAATATTTTGCCATTTCCATTAGCTAAATACATGTATAAATTCAGATGCCTCAGCCATAAATTACCAATTGAAAAGGGGCGTTTTTTAAACATTGAGAGAAATGAGCGCATTTGTTCGTTATGTAATAAAATGAGTTAGGCGACGAATTTCACTATTTGTTTAACTGTGAATTTCTTTCAAGTAACAGAGTTAAATTTCTTCCCCTTTGGAGCTATCAGTCCCCGAACACTTTAAAATTTGAGAAATTAATGATACTGACGATAGAACAGTCTTGACTAAATTAGCACTATTTATAAGGATACTACTAGGTAATTTCAAATGATATTGAAACTACCATCTTCCTCTTATAATACATCTTGAATATTTTTGTTATTGTATGGTAACCTTTTCCTCAACGTTAACCATGGTTGTTCTAAGTCTTCGGATTAGTATGATTGACGGGGGGTTGTGTTGATACAGATCAGACTGCTCTTTTCAGTTGCAGTCTGGTCTTGATCAACACAGTTTACTATTCCTTCTGTATCTTAAGGTGTTTTTGCTCTCTTGTGATAGTCTTATAAATATCCAGATGCCAGTAGTATGATTGCAGCAATTGTTTCGGGTGTCCGATTTCTTGGAGCTTCTGTGGTACTGACTCATACATGCCATCTATATGTTTGTAAATATGTTGTTTCATGTTTCTTTTCAACTATGATGCCCAAAATGGGCCTGGAGTTAATAAAAACTTGTTGTAAAAAACTTGTTGTAAAACGTTGTAAATTTTGTTATCAACCAGCGGGTCATATTGTCACTGGTAACTTGAGATTATAACTGATTCATGAATCCGTTAAGTTATTTCAAAAGGACCTAAATATACATTCCCAGCCCACATTGATTTCAATAAATGTCAGGAAACAATTGCCAGTGCTTTAAATGATTATTGTACGCGTTGGTGTAAACGAGAGCATGTTGAGTCTAATGCTTTAAATAACTGGAAATTAAAGATTTTTAAGATCATTGATGAAGGTGTGTTATTTTACTCTAATAACCTTGATCTTCTCCCTCCTAAGCCTAAATTATCTTTTCGATATTTGAAACAAGGTATCTAAGAATTTCAAAGGAAGTATGTTTTGGCTCCAGCTGATAAAGCTGCTAATAATGTTGTTGTTGTGTGACGACTTTATTGTGTCAATACTCTAATACAAGAACTTGGTAGTACCAAAACATATGAACGGATTTCTACTGACGAGAGATCTATTGTTAATACCCAGTCTATCGATATTACTGCTAAATTTGCAGTGAGTATTAAAGAAAAGCAAGACAGACTTTCTACGTTATATTAGTTACCGAAACTTCATAAACGACCTTATAAATCACGTTTAATTGCTAATTCTAGTTTATGTACGACTACTGTTTTGTCCAAACTGCTAACTTCATGCCTTACTGCTGTCAAAAAACATTGGATTAGATACTATGATACTGTTTACGAAAGGGACGAAATTAACGAATTTTGGTCAATTAAAAATTCCAATGATGTTCTCAATAAGTTTAAATCTAAAAAATTTCAGGCTTCTAAATTGTCTACATATGATTTTCTACACTGTATACTACGTTATCTCATCATCTTATAAAAGATAAACTTATTGATTTAATTAACCGAACGTTTATTCGGGGGAATACTCAATATTTGGTTTGCAACGAAGAATGTGTTTTTTTTTTTCACTTCTACTGTATACAATAATTACAATTTATGGTCGTGTCGAAAAATTCTGTGATGCCCTTGTTTATCTTTTGGATAATATTTTATTAGATTTGGAACTAAACTTTATAGGCAAACTATTGGTGTTCCGATTGGAACTAATTGTGCTCCTCTTGTTGCAGATTTGTTTCTTTTTTGTTATGAGAGAGATTTCATGAAGTCTCTCTCACGTGAAAATCAGGCTGACATTATTGAGGCTTTCAATTCAACTTCAAGATGCCTTGATGATTTATTAAGTATTGACAACATTTACTTTGACCAAATGTAGACCGCATATACCCTAAAGAACTCCAAGTAAATAGAGCAAATTCTTCCGATACCAAGGCACCTTTTTTTTTTATTTGAATCCATGTATATCTAATGGTACAGTTTCCACCTAAATTTATGATAAACGGGACTATTTTGATTTTGATATAGTCAATTTCCCTTTTCTGGATGGCGATGTCTCCCGGCGTACCTCATATGGGGTATACATATCTCAACATTATATTCGCCAGAGCTTCTTCGAATTTTAGTGACTTTAACAACGGTAATGCCTAACTTCTTAGGCAGGGCTATCGTTATTTTAAACTTTGTAAGGCGATTTCGAAATTTTATCGCAGACACAGTGCCTTGGTAGAAAAATATAGCGTCAGTCTGAAAACACTTCTGCAACAATGTATGCTATAACCTGGACATCATGCGGCAGACTGCATGCCTAGTTGTCAACCCAATCATTATTGATGGCTATGCTCCACTCTTTAATTGCACGACGGCGGTTCGGGCCTCAGACTCAATGACGGCCTCTTCGTAAAACTCTAACCAGTGGGTTGGGGCTTGACGATATGTCTTTGGCTTGGCCCGTCTTGGTTCAACTATTGGTTTTCATTTACTCTGACATACAGTATAATTAGACATGAGAACTCGTCTTTGTTTATTATAGTGATTAATTTGATTTTTATGTTTTCGCTTTGATGCATTGACTGAGTTGGGAGCGTTTATGCGAGCCGAAGTTTTATGTTTTTCTGTATTAAGAGTAGCATCGGGAACCAGGGTGAAGTTGGCTAGCTGTAAAGTGCTTACCCCCCCCCCCCACCCCCCCTTACGGTGCTTTACTCTACTGACCGTTCTAAGGTGATGGTCCCGGTGTTAGTCTGACTCTTTGTTGCTTTGCGGTTTATTCTACGAGGCGATTTGTTTTATGTCTTACCTTGTGTCATTTTGTTCTTGTGTTTTTCGGTCCTTTTAGCATTGCGATTACCTCGCTTGGGGAAGAGAGAGCTAATCTTAGTGCTTTTCGTACGTTTGTTGGATTTGTGCTTGTTTGGATTTGTCGGTTTCCTCTTCCTTTTAGTGTCTGGGAAGGGCTGCGGTTTGTGATTGTTGCACTCCCTGGACTTTTCTCTTACCTTTTTCTGGTGCAGAAATGACATATAAATTGTTCAGCATACTTCAAGATTATTCTTGGAGATTTCATCTATCATAATGCTATTTTGTACATTTCAGGATAGTCTGTATGTCTACCTGACATAATTACTAAAATTCATAGGTGCATTGAACATTGATATCCATGTTTGTTTGTAGTGAGGTTTTACGGCCCAGTCAACCCAATGTAGTCATGTCGAGCGCGGTCAGTTTGCCTAACCACACGTTTACTGGTCAGGCTTAATCCTCTAAGCGGCTTACCAGTACTGTGCACATTCTTTCGCCAGGAATTGACAACTGCCCTTCTTGAATCAGTGGAAGGGAGAGAATGACCATAGAAAATATTTCATGATCAATCTCTACGAAAGAATGTTGCCGACCTCGGCGGGGATCGAACTTGCGACCTCCTGGTCTCCAGTCGGACGCGCATCCAGCTGAGCCACTGAGATCATTGATATCCATGAATAATAATAATAATAATAATATTAATAATAATAATAATAATAATAATAATAATAATAATAATAATAAACAGGGTTATTCGTTAACAAAATAATTATTAAACGGATATATTCTTGAGTAAAGTGTGCTGTTAGAAGAAAAAATAAACATTTAATACATTTGTTGAAAATTAGCGTAAAAAATAGTCCATTTTTTGTAGATCAAAATCTCCCTATCTTTTCAGCAGCAATATACAATTTTTACATCGAATTCTATTTTCAATCTATGCTTAAAATGAACAGAAATGTAATTTTTCTAAAATTGTTTCCATAATGTTAATTTTATTACTTTTCGATAACATCCAGATTGCAAATTACAATATATATTGACAGTCGTGTACACACATACCTTTATAAATACAGGTAAAATTGGGGTTAGCATAGAGAAAATCGAAATCAACTATTAAAATAATTGTCATTTCTTTAAAACAATCTGACATTTTTCTGACGGTTACCTTTATTATACATGGCAATATTTATTAATGACCAAAAGAATAAAAGTATTAGTATTGGGGCGTATTTTACTTATTACAACACGTCTGATAAAAATTCTCTTATGTGCCCCACTGTGTTTACCAGAGCATAAGGTAGGATTTTTTTTAAAATATCTCTTTTCATACCAAATGGAATTTGTCCAAATAAAGCGCAGAGTATGCCGAAAATCAAGTTCTTGCTGGTGGTTTTAAGCGTTATTCTGCGATCTGGTCTAATTCTCGAGAACATTTGAAGAATGTTTTTGCTGTCAGTCTGGGCTACCGGGATGATGTATATGAATACTGACGAAAAACATTTTGCGAATGTTCTCGAGAATCAGACCAGATCGCAGAAGAGCGCTTATACCACCAGAAAATAGCTTGATTTTCCGCGTACTCTGTGCTTTATTTGAACAAATTCCATCTGGTATAAGTCGAGATATTCTAAAAATTCCTACCTGATGCGGAGCTAAAAAAAGTAAAAATTTCCGTGCACTTAGTCATTTGGTCACGTGGATTCCCCACACTCTACAAGGTATACCAGAACCAGAATTTTACGATGACTTGGTGTACATATTTAGAAAAAAATGTGGGAAAATCTAACTTTTCGGAGCAATTCAGAAAACTAATTAACCGTTATAAAAGAATTGGCTATAGCCTTGAAATTATGCGACAGACTGCATGCCTAAGTATCAACCGAATCATCGTTGAAGGTTATTTTTCAATCTTTAATTGCACTACGGCGATTTGGGCCTGAGACTAAATGATGGCTTCTTCGTAAAACTTTAACCAGTTGGTCGGGGCTTTTAGAAGATTTCACTCCTTTGCGAGAAAATCAGAAGGAGTAAGTCCAATTGTCTAGCATGCAACACAGCAATCAGATTTCCTTAGCAATTTTGAAACTACCTTAAATGTAATTTATTGGCTATAGCCTGGATATTATGCGGCAGACTGCAATCATTGTTGATGGCTATGCTTCACTCTTTAATTGCACGATGTCGGTTCGGGTCTCAGACTCAATGACGGCCTCTTCGTAAACTAACCGGTGGGTTGGGGCTTGACGATATGTCTTTGGCTTGGCCCGCTGTGGTTCAACTATTGGTTAAAATATGTAATTTGATTAATTTTTAATGCATATGTAGATTTTAGAATCGGTTTTGAGCTACTTCATTGTGTTTTATATTTAAAATTTTTTGTGTGGGTCTCTAGTTAACTGGTTATTAGCATTACTCAACTAATTGCACAACAGAGCATCATTTTATTGGCATCTAGGCAGAGTTTTATGGTCTCTGTCATCAGAAACATATGGAAATGCAATACCCCACTAACCCGACTTTGATATAGTAATAGTCAGGAAGGTGAGGGTGAAATTCTCTAAGAAAAAAACATGGCAACAAAAACAAAAACAAAACAAAACAAAAAAAAAAAAAAAAATGTCAGTCATTCCTAAAGCGACACGATGTCCTTTGCATACCCACCAAATATCATCAAAATATCTCAATTAATAAAAGAGTTATGGCCTGCACAAATTATTACAAAATTTTACAGTAGGAGAAGCAACAAGGTAAATTAAGAGTTACCAGTTTCGCGTACTACTTACCCTCTTAATGTCGTTACAACTGTAAAAATATAATCAAAATAATATAGGGGTTATAGTCCGCACAAAAGTTGGTGTACAGAAGGGCGGACCGACATATAGACGCCCGAGGAATTTCTATATTCCCCGAATCTTTCGGTCGGGATAACAATACTTTTTATAACTTAAAAGAGAGCACCAGAGTGAGAAAATGAAACCGTATATAAATGAATCGTATTATCGGTTAATGGGGAAGATCTCATTAAACTATATTCGTCTCAGTGAAAAGACATTTATACTATTATGAATGTTAAGGTGTGTGTGTGTGTGTGTGTGTGTGTGTGTGTGTGTGTGTGTGTGGTGATTGGGGTGGGGGTGGGGGAGGGGGTTGTGGGGGGTGTGGGGTGGTGGTAGGTAGGGTTCAGATTATTTTGCATCAAATTTACTTGAACGAAATTCGTCAGCTTGACTAGCATAGTGGACAATATTTTATTACCCTAGATGTCCTTATAAATTGTATTTTTCTGATGGACCATCTTATATAAAACATAACATGATCTGATGACAGCATTTCTCTTTTCCATCTTAATGACTGTTTCAAACAATTTTGGGAAAACCTTTACTTTGGATAAAAATAGCCTGAAAATATATATGTGAAGCTGGACTATATGAAATACGAGCTTAACTATACCTAATTTAGTGCCACAGAGGCCTTTCTGTTATTTAAACTTCACCAGTGTGACTAAACCCCAAAAGTTTGGAAATGAAACGTATGATGCGCATGTCTTGGCAAGCAGCAAGACATACAGAAATCAAAATAAGCCTAAAAAGTGGTTTCCAAACCCACTAAGATACATGTCATTTTGACAAGGCAGTCTTAGTTTTAGAAAAAAATTTGAATTTGTACTATAACAAAGATTTAGGTATAAAATAGTTAATTAATTCAGTACTTAAGTACTGACGTTAACACCGCAGTATCAACACCAGCACTGAGGAACTGATACTGAGCTGATGATATCCTCGGGGACGAACCAATCATCCACCAGCAGAGATATCGACCCAGTGGTTTGCAATAATAGCTAAACTATACCTAATTTCGTGCCACAGAGGCCTTTCTATTATTTAAACTTCATCAGTGTGGCTAAACCCCAAAAGTTTGGAAATGAAACGTATGATGCGCATGTCTTTGCAAGCAGCAAGACATATAGAAAGCAAAATAAGCCTAAAAAGTGGATTCCAAACCCGCTAAGATACATGTCATTTTGACAAGTCAGTCTTAGTTTTAGAAAAAAAAAATTGAATTTGTACTATAACAAAGATTTAGGTATAAAATAGTTACTTAATTCAGTACTTAAGTACTGACGTTACGTTAACACCGAAACGAAAACGATTTGTTATAGCAGTGTTTTTTCGATGTAAAACTGTGAAAGCTGGTGGCGCATTACTGCTAGTTTTATTTGATTTTATCATTTATTTGTTTTTATCATTTTTATTTAGTGAAAGAGAAAGTTAATACATATGTTATGGAGACAAAAATGTATAAGTGTTATTGGGATAAATAAGTTTTCATTCTGTTCAGGGTTGACTATTTTCCCAATACACCATATTTCCCCCTTATTCCCCTAAAAAGTCAGGAAATGCTGAAAAAAAGAAATAATCACTAAAAGTCACTGGTGATATGAGAACGTTTATTTATTGTAAACACAAACACACACACACACACACACACACACACACACACACACACACACACACACACACAAGACAATAAGGTCTCAAAAGTGACGCTCAAATATTTTCTAAGTTCCACAATAGAATCAATGATCTCAAAGGACTAAAAAATAAAACCTAAGCTATGATGAAGGTCAGGGACTTTACTACGCTTATCTTCACCGTCCTCATTATGAAAACACGCCTATTCAAATATATTGAAAATTTCACCACCCAAAACTTAAAGTTTTCAGATAAAAATGCTGATAAGTTTCATATTTCTGCTCAAAACATAGATTGCCAAGGCAGTTCAAACGAGTACTCACAATCTATGTTTTTGCTGCCCAAAACACAGTAGAATGGTCTTATGAACAAATGGATATGAAACAGGCTCTTGGTTGGGTGTTATCCCGTCTCATGGGTAAGCCGGCGGCTTCAGCGGCGGCGACCATGGCGTTTTCCGGAAATGGTTTAATTGCATTTTTATTTCTTTTCTAACAAGATAGAGTAGATTAAAGTAACAAACATGATATTGTCAATATCCAGCAAGCATTAATAAAAAAATCATTACTTTTCAAAAATTCTCCGTAAATTCTGCATGTTCATACAACATTGCCCTCGTGGTTTACTTCGCCGGACGCTTGTAACCAAGCTTCCGTGACGCAGACCCCAGTCAAATCAACAGTAGAACAGTCGGCTCCTCTATAATCAGGCAAAAGTGCTCCTCAGGAGCTGGCCTTTACCCCACTAGGGTCACAACCCAGAACTCAAAATCAAGCGCTCTAACCACAAGGCGGAGTAATGTCTGATGGTCGTATTGATTGCACTGACGATCTTGATTGAAATATTTAAAACCTATTACTTACCACTGTGTGTAGCCAAGTTGCTTTTATTTCAAGACAGCTGCGCCTGTTTGTTCCAATTTCTGGTAAAGTTAACTAGCTGTCGATCCGTACGCATGTAAATGGGAGTCGTATTGATAATGGAATAGGTTGTGAACCCGCTTTTACCTCTGCGCCCCGTTCTTTCCCTGACACTACAACGTATGAACGTATAGGTTATATATCCAATTTCTATGGTTTCTCCTGGTATACCGATTTCCTCCACCTCACATGACCACAAAACGCCAACACGCCTGCATGCACTTCCGCGCGAGATTTCTGTATAATCGTAATCGAAGACACAGATAAAACCTTTACTTTAAAGTTTATATATCTTTAGCAAATATATATTCGTGTTTCAAATCATAGGTACAGATAATGTCAATAACTGTTGATCTGTATGAGTATTTGTATATGTTGGACGCTCAAGAATCGGTATAATGGCATGTACTCACTCACTTACACACACACACACACACACACACACACACACACACACACACACACACACACACACACGTTCATTGCTAGTAGAGACTCAGCTCCGAATGTTTTTTTTCTTGTTCTACAGTCAATTCAGTACTAAGATATTTCATTCTTGTTTACCATTGTGTATCCATTGATATAATAAGAGTGTTTTCATTTTACTATTTAACAGATCTTCGTGTTTTTTGTGTGCTCTTCGTTTCCAAGGCAATCCTTTTCGACTTTTATTAATTAGCCAACGTTTTTTAATATTAATTATTGCATAAAAAGCAGTGTCGCACGTTATTAACAGCCGTGCATCAACCGGCGAAAAGCCATGTAATTCACGCGCTGTTAATGCACGGCTACGCAACTTTCAATATGATCGTACCGGGGCCACAGATTTGCTGCCGTTACGAGATGTGTACTGCCCGGCCCTAGAACGAGCATAGTCCGTGGAAATTGCGTTCGTGAGACATCGGTGAAAAGGCGAAACAAAATAGTGCAAGAAATAATACAAAATGTAGCAAATGTTTTCAGTTTTATGCAATAATAGCGATCGGATATGGTTTTTCAATGCATTAACATTCGCCAGGTTACTTGGAGGTATTGAAAACCGCGACCTCTGGCCTCGGTTTTCAACAACTCCAACGGGACCTGGCGAATGTTAATGCATGAAAAATCATGTTTGACCCCTATAATTACACATACTCTCGCTTTTCTTATGCTTCTACCCCAATATCAGACTATGTAAAAATGGTGTACTGTGATATAGAAAACATTAACCACACTGTAGGTGTGTAATATAAAATCTTGACATTCAAGGGCAATATCCAGTAATTCTGGGTTGTCGTCGCACAGTCAACAGATTGCATGGAACTAGTACAAAAGTTTTCATTTAGATAGACTGGAGGTGCCGGGAACTGAGGTATTACAAGTCAATGATTTATAGAAGAAAATAAAATAAGATATTCAGAAAGAGCAATGGATGAGTTCTGGGTTATCGTCACACAACAAGGGTGATGCAGTTACGAGGACGATAGATCTACCAAAGTTTAAAGTTTCATTTTGAAAGATTGAAGGAATCGGATATTAAATCTACGATCCGGTATTACAAGTCTTGAGTTTTACCATTTGATCAGAATGACTGTTTTAGAAAAAAGGGTCATATACGTTTCATTTTAACCCTTTTCATTTTATTTTATTTTCATTTTCTTTTTCTTTTTTTGTTTTGTATTAACTTATTTATATATTTTGGTAGATGCATAAAGCATTGTACTGGCTTCCCACACTAAAGTGCTACAAAACAAACAAAAAAAAAAAAAAAAAAAAAAACAAAAAAAAAAAAAAAAAAAAAAAAACCAAAAAAAACAAACAAACAAACAAACAAACACACACACACAAGAAAAAAACAACAACAAAAAAAAAAAAAAACAAAAAAAAAAAAAAAAAAAAAAAAAAAAAAAAAACACTTCACCTAGACATGTACAAGATTCGGCGAGGTTATCATTTAGTGACTGGTGCATAAATTACATGTACAGCGAAGTTTTCCATTTTCGCCGTTTATTTTTCTTTGGTTTTAATCTTTTGAACATCAGTTTTTAAACATGATACTGTAATTCTGAATATTAGTTGTAAGATTATTAAAAATTTTCCGAGACTCAGGAACTGTTCTGAATAGAGTGGATGGTTACAGCTGAATTTATGTGTTGTTAGGAAAGTGCAGCCACCCAATGAAGCTATCCATCGTCACCATGTTAAAATGCCTAAATTTAACTTTTGTATTTTCTATTGTTTTGTAGTTATTGACTCATTCCTGTGCAATCATCTGAAGGTACTAACGTACAAGAAAGTCAACGCTTCTATCGAGGAAAAGAACAGAATTGAAAACCAATGTATCAAACAAATAAATCAAACTGTCGATGAATGCATCGTATGCATGAATAACTGTGGATCTCAAATAACAGTCCCTGTCCAGAATATGCAAAGGTATGAACCTTTTATGTTTTACTTGGTTACTCTTAAACATACGCTTTGGGACAGACATTTTTTTATCAAGAAGTTCATACTGAGATCAGAATCGGCACAAATAATTTCTAATTCTGGATAGATTCAACAGAAAGCATAACTTTAATGGGGATATGAGTTTGTTTAAATTCGAAGATAGAAGAAATACAAGATTTTATCCCATAATTTAACAGAGAATCGAGCTGCAAACTTCAGACCGCATGGCCTGAACAGACGATGTTCCTGACTGCAAAGTTCAAATTTTAGATGGTTTAGATCTAAAACCAAGTTTTACTAGCAAGTTGTTTTTAAAATGAAAGTTATAGTTTATCATTTTATGATAGCACTCTGTCACGAGAGGTAAACTTTTGAGCGACTTCAAAATTGACTTAGCATAATTTTGTTTCACTACCACATACAGGGTATCTCGCAGTCGCTTCAACGATGAAAGTCTTGTAAAGAATGGTATTTTTTTTATTTATATCACAATAAATGTCGAATATGGAGAGATCTCCCAATACTATTCCGTATAAATAAGTTTTAACTGCTACCACAGCCCGGAAAAATAAATAAATAAATAAATAAATAAATAAATAAATAAATAAATAAATAAATGTGTATCGCTAAGATACGATCACCGTAAGTTATAAAAACAATCAATTAAACATGGAGTTGCATTTTTGTTTCTTTTTGGTGTCATCACAGGGATATTGTACAATTTCTTTTCAGTCTGCGTTGAGAACGAAAGGCTTTTAGCAGCAGCTCTTTCTCAAACAGGTGGGAACTCAGTTACTTTTAATGAGTTAAATAATTTGGACATACAGAAGTGTTAAAATGAAAAAAATAAGATAAATAAATAAATAAATAAATAAATAAATAAATAAATAAAAAAATATAAATAAAAAATAAACAGCACCGAACATAAAACAAATGGGACCGCAACGAAACTACCGCCTTGGAATGACCAGTAATAATTACTAGGGGGTTCGAACCGGTTTTACGGGGACAAACCTTCACCACCCCCCCTCCCACCCCAACATCAGTTTACACAATTTAGTTGTATTCGGCTCGTATGGAGGTTTCCTAGCTCATAAATGAGTCATCCTGGGCAACAATTAGAATCTATGAAAAGAGGAAGGATGAGAAATCGACAGTTTAAACGAGTAGAGACACCCGGATATCCTGGGCCACTGGAACACTGGTGCAAAAGCAGACCATTAGTTCGACCTCGGTGGGCCAAGAAACAGACAAGCGTTCAGCCTAAACCAACCAAATATTTAACTTTAAGTTGAGGCTATAATTGAACCTGAACCCAGGCCCACCGGGGTGCAATTAAAGAGGACGGCAAAGTAGTTAACTGTGACTGGGTTAATTACCAAGCATACAGACTGTCGCATTACATCTATATTATAGCCTATGCGTTTGTCTCGCATGATGAATTTCTTAAACTTATCAGAAACTTTTTTCCCTACGATTTTTCTTGAAAAAGGGGTAAGGGAAAAGTCCAGGAGTGCCACAATCACATGCCGCAGCCTATCCCAGACACCAAGAGGAAGAGGAAACAGACAAAATCAAACAAGCGAAAATCAAACAAACGTACGAAAAACACTAAGATTAGCTCTGTCGTCTCCAAGCGAGGTAATCGCAATGCAAAAAGGACTGAAAAATACAAGAACAAAATAACACAAGGCAAGGCTTAGAGCAAGTGGTCTCATAGAATAAATCACAAAGCAACAAAGAGTTAAAACTAAAACCGAAACCACCTCCTTAGAACGGTTAGTAGCTTTTACAGCGGGCCAACTTTACCCTGGGTCCCGATGCTACGCTAAATACAAAAATACATAAAAAAATCGTTTCGCATAAAGGCTCCCAACTAAGTCAATGCATCAAAGCGAAAACGTAAAATCAAATTAATCACTGTGATAAACAAAGTCGAATACTCATGGCTAATTCTACCGTGTGCCAGAATAAATGAAAAATAATAGTTGAACCACGGCGGGCCAAGCCAAAAACATATCGTCAAGCCCCAACCACTGGTTAAAGTTTTACGAAGAGGCCGTCGTTGCGTCTGAAGCCCGAACCGCCGTCGTGCAATTAAAAAGTGAAGTATAGCCATCGACAATCATTGGGTAATAACTAGACATGCAGTCTCTCGCATAATGTCCAGGCTATAGCAAATTCTTTTACAACGGTTAATTAATTTTCTGAATTGCTCCGAAGTTAGATTTTTCCACACTTTTTCTAAATCTGTACACTAAGTCACCGTAAAATTCTAGTTCCGATATACCTTAATGCAGAAGTGCTTTCAGACTGACGTTATATTTTTCTTTCAAAAAAAGTAAGAGAAAAGTCCAGGGAGTGCCAAAATCACAAACCGCAGCCCTTCCCAGACCCCAAGAGGAAGAGGAAACCGACAAATCTAAACAAGCACAAACCGAACAAACGTACGAAAAGCACTAAGATTAGCTCTCTCTTCCCCAAGCGAGGTAATCGCAATACTAAAAGGACTGAAAAACACAAGAACAAAATGACACACGGAAAGACATACAACAAATCGCCTCGTAGAATAAACCACAAAGCAACAAGGAGTAAGACTAACACCGGGACCACCGCCTTAGAACGGTCGGTAGAGCAAACCACCGAGGTGTTTAAAGCACTTTTATAGCTAGCTAACTTCACCTTGGGTCCCGATGCTACTCTTTATACATAAATACATAAAAATTCAGTTCGCATAAAGGCTCCCAACTCAGTCAATGCATCAAAGCGAAAACATAAAAATCAAATTAATCACTATAATAAACAAAGACGAGTACTCATGGCTAATTCTACTGTATGTAACCACTGTGATAAACAAAGGCACTTTGGCTGCGATAAAATTTCCAAAACGCCTTACGATGTTTATAATACAGCAAACCCTCGTAAAAACAACAGCATTTGTTTCCAAAGACGTCGTCATTCTAATAAATTTGCTGTTGTAGAGAACTTAATAAGCAGATTGATATGTAATAAAAAGGTCTTGTTTTGTTTTAATTTCCCAATAGAGCATATATGTTTGGAAATTTGTTAGAATCGCCTCACTGAGGCGATTCTATTAAATATCCAAAACATATGTTTCCTTTAAGTAGTAAATATAACATTCTTGCATAATTTGTGACTACTTGGTACCTGTAAAGCAAAAGTTTCGTGACTGTTAAATTGTCATTATAACGAATTTTGTCGTTGTATCGAATGTCGGTATAAAGAGGGTTGTCTGTAACGATAGCCCCGCCTAAGGAGTTGGCAGTAAGGATTTTATTACGGCAGCTGAAGTCGCTAAGATTTGAAGAAGCTCTGGCGATCTAATAAATTGAGACATTTAAGCCGTGAAAAATGGATCCTTATTAAATTCTTCCATGTAAAGAAAAAACATGCCAGCCTATAATCTTTGAACAGGTAATATCGAAATGTGCTGCAAGCGGGCTAGCTCCAAGACGCAGGCACAACGCTGTAGCGGTAGTTCCAACGCGATCCCTGTACCAGAGCCCTGTTTTATTATTTATTTATTTTTTTTATTTTTTTTTTGCTATTCTCAGAATAGCTACCGCTATTCTCAGAATAGCTACGGTGACCCTAGATTGATTTTGTTTTGTAATTTTGATAGTGACATTTCGTTACAGTCCCTCTACAACACCGTTTGATGAGCAAATTCGTCTCTCACCCTGTACCTTTTTATGTCAGTCATGATATAGCATTGATGTACATACTTTTTTTTAATTATTATGAGAATAACACTCTGAACTGGCGAGATTTCTCTTTAAAAACCGGTCGATATAAAAGCCACTGCTGATCCGATCAATGGATATTTTTTGACTAAAATCAAAGACACCGACTAAAATTGGTCAGATCTGCCTGTTAACTTCTATACACTATATTGCCGTAATCGTCAAGTAATTAGCAGCAAAGGATACACGTATAAGGGTCCTAAATGTTCGACTTTTTTTCTTTCTTTCTTTCTTTCTTCTTTTTGTTTTCACTGAAAAACATGTAAAACGATACGATTTCGTTGTCGGTCATTTAAAGATGCACCACGTGGCCCCAAAAGTCTAACAAGCTCTTTTTATGCAACTGGATGGTAAAAAAAAAAAATGGTAAAAATAGCATATTATGCTCTGAAATGCCAACTAACACCAAAAGCTATCCAAAAACGGATGAAAGAAAGACTGGGATCATTGATTCGATTGTGGAACTTAGAAAAATATTTGATGGTCACTAATGAGGCCTACATGGCCGAACCTAGCTAGTCTAGCGAAGAGAATTTGTACACTTAACAGTATTTAGTTATTTGGTTATTCCTTTGTTCTGAAGGATAACCCTTTTATACAACATATCGAAAGATTCTACCACTGGCAGATGTACGCTACAGCATATAACTGTAAATATTCAAACATCTGGTCCCGGGGTATAAAATTTTTTTCATGCTCAACTCAGCTAAGCATGAAATTTTCTCTGCTAATAATATGAAAATGCCAACAATAGTTGGGATTTTCATAATTAGCAGCGAAAATTTCATGCTCAGCTATATTTAGCGAGAAAGAATTTGGCATTGTTAATAATTTGAGATTTATTAGCATGAAAAAATTTCATACTTAGCTGAAAAAAGTTTTATAACCTCGGGCCTGATTTACCTGAAAATTTCTAAATCTGTCTTATTTTGATTTGAAATTATAGAATATAATCGCATGTGGTGTATAAAGAGGAATTAGGAGTGAAAATTAAAGGGAACAATACTAAGACATTTAGAAATAGAACATTCATTTGACGTACATTCAAGGCCGCCATTTGCGACCCTAGATGTTCGACGCCCCTAAATATCTTTTTCCCTAGTTTTCTTTGTACTGAAAAATACGCGAAACGATTAGCATTGGTTAAAGATGATAATTAAAGGGAACAATAAGGAGACATTTAGAAATAGCTTTGACGGACATTCAGGGCCCTAGATGTTCGACGACCCTAAATATCATTTTTTTCTAGTTTGTTTTTGTACTGAAAAGTACGCGAAACGATTAGCATTGGTTAAAGATGACAATAACAGGGAAAATGTCACGCACATTTGTTTAAAAATAGAAAACAGATGCCAAACCCTCCACAAAAGGATAAAATTCTGTTATTGCCTGTAACTGGTAGTACAGTCCTTGTAATTGTTATTTTGCAGTACTCATTCTAGTGCACATTTGGACACTGCTTTGACAGCTATTTTATTGGGTTTGGCGACTGGATCACTAGATACAACATTAGATGTGATTCTGGGTCTTGGCGTTGACCACTTGGCACATGAAATAGGGCATGGCGTAGAGCATCTTGGAAAGGAACTGGAGCACGGGGTCGACCATCTGGCACATGAGATATCACACGGCGCTCAACATTTAGCTCATGAAATTGGACACGGTGTTCAACATCTTGGACATGAACTGGAGCATCTCGCGCATGGAGCTGAACACGTTATTCATGATATAGGACACGGAGTAGAACATGTTGGCCATGAAATCGAACATGGAGTTCATCATCTTGGACATGAAATTTCACGTACGTTTTCATTACTCTCCTATTGCTCGTAAAGCATAACTTCTGGCTGCAGCGCATAACCAAAAAAGAATAAACGTGTATAAACTCAGTTTGATAATGCTTTCTTTTAAATACCACATGCTTATCGGGGTGTTGAGGCGGGGTGGGTGTGTGGAGGAGAGAGAGAGAGAGAGAGAGAGAGAGAGAGAGAGAGAGAGAGAGAGACGCAGATAATCTGATTTTTTTTCTTTTGAAAAAATGTGAGCAGCTTTTGCATTCACATTTTTTTTCAGCAAAAGATATCAGAAGATTTGATATTAAGTGCACTAATGCAGTTCACGAATTCACCCTTAACGAGCTCATTAAGCTAACGATGCGTTGAACAACTGGCCTAGTCAGGACACTCCAGTTTGTCTTCATGGAAAGTTTTTAATCCAGTTTGTCTTCATGGAAAGTATTTAATCATAAGTCGCTTCCTCCTACTCGCCATTTGTTGTTATAATAAATCTTATTCATTAAATGAAAAAATGTCGATCATTAACATCATAAATGGCCAAGAATCGCTAATCACTATACCCAATCCAAACCATCTTTTCAGATTTCACTAAAACAAAAGAAATTTTCGTTTAATCCTGAAAATAAAGATAACACACCCATTCAAAAAAAAAAAAAAAAAAAAAAAAAAAAAAAAAAAAAAACTATTTTAGAACATGTACGTATCTTACGCGTAACAATACGAGGGTCCTGCAAAAAGTTTTGTCAGTGGATTCGGATAAATTCAGTGCTACGTTTTATCAAACATATTTTTATTACAAACCTTCAAAGTATTCCCCCTTTACTGAAACACATTTTTGTAACCTTTTTACCCGGTCGCGAGAAGCAGATAAATAGTTATCTTTTGGTGTCTGTTGGAGACACTGATAAATAGCGCTGCCAAGAGAACTTCTAGACGTATACTTATTTCCAGAAAGCATTTTCTTAAGCCTTGGAAATAAAAAGAAGTCACAGGGACTCAGGTGAGGTGAATAAGGTGGATGGTTTAAAACTTTCACCTTTTCAGAAGCCAAAAAAGATTTAATAACCTCACACTTATGAGAGGAGGCGTTGTCATGTAAAAGGTGGACTCCTGACCGTCCTTTGCTTGGTCGTTTCTTATTGTAAAACTCTTGCACTTTCTTCAGTACAAAATTCTTGTAGAATCGGCCAGTGACTGTATGAACAGATAGACAAGGCACTTGAACGACTGACCCACTTGAATTAAAGAAAATTGCGTACAACATCCTTTTCGAACTTGTGCTTCTCTTGGCAATACATGGGCGTTTTTTATCTTTTCGCTTCCATTGCTTCTTATCAGCCATTCTTTGTGGCTCAAACATGTGCACCCAGGTTTCATCACCTGTTAGCGAGTTAGAAATAACCCGACTATTACAGCCTTTGTATGTTTTCAAAAGTTCCCGGGCACATTTAAGGCGTTGTGTCTTTTGCTCCTCAGTGAGCAAATGAGGTACCCAACTAGCGCAAACCTTTCTCAGGTCCAAACGCTTTTTTTTAGAATTGTTTGCACACTGCCTTCTGATATGCCAGTACAACTTGTTATATCTTTGACAGACAATCGCGTATCCTTTCGACCACAATCTTTACAGCAGCGATGTTAGCCTTGGTAACAGAGGTTTTAGGCCTTCCAGGACGGATATTATCTTCAACAGAAAATTTCCCAGCTTTAAAATCTTTAACCCACCTAAAACTGTGCGCATTGAAATGGTCTGAGGTCCATATATACCACACAATTCATTAAATATCTGCTTTGAATCTATATTAAGCCTAATGCGGCATTTAATATAGCTACGAATTTCAGTCTTCTGGTCCATGTTCCAATGTAACAAGTAAATTGGTCAGTGTATATGTCTGCATCCATTTCAATTTGAAATAACTCGGAGTTGGAAAGCAATTTGCACGAAATAAACGGGTATCAATAGCTATTCAACACACCATTCAAGTGCAGTGAATTTTAAAATATACTTGGGATAAAACTAAGTAAGCCTATTAGTGACAGAACTTTTTGCACGACCCTCGTACTGTAACAATACTTAAATGCGATTATTTGACCTCAAAATAGGCACAAATGCTCAGAAAAATTGTTTCGCAGAAATAATGCAGTAAACCACGGCAGACACATCTCTTATAAACAAGTTGTACATGTCGTACAATTATCGCACCATGCCCCTTTGTAAAATATATAACTTCCAAAGGAAAGGATCGATTTTACAGAAACTATTGAACTAAACTGTAGCTTATGTTACCGCTGTGTGAAGGCCGTTAAAGATCGCCCTGCACTTAATCATATGATGAAGTGCATGGCGACCTTTTATGTCCTCCACACAACAGTGGTCCTTCGGGAACACTGAGCTTACTTTAGGTATTCATACATACTGCTGAGGGACCTGCTAGGGGTGGGGACCATAAACAGTGTTGTAAAGTGCATTATTGCTCATGAACATACTCAGTGAGTCTGCTATACTCATTTCCTTTAGTGTATTCGATCCATTTTAGCTATTCCCTGACCCGTTCCGACTACACGCACGCGTATGCAAGTTAATAAAATAATGTAAATACGTTGACATTGATATGAAGCAATTTGTATCCTTTCCGCGATACGTTGGTCAGAGTACTGTTTTCCTACAATTCTATTTCATTTATGATTAGTCGATTTTCTTTTCTTCTCTTTTTTTTTATATCTCATATTCTTTCCTCTTCTATTTTAGACATCCTCGGCAAGAAGAGTGTTAACTGTGATCAGGAATGCCCAGTGTGCCAGAAAGTGAAAAGTTCCGACACAAGTATCATAGAACTTGCGGGTGAGATTTTAGCTTTAGTTTTTTAGCTCACCTGAGCTCGAAGTGCTCATTGTGAGCTGTTGTGGTCAGTCAATGTCCGTCGTGCGTCGTGCGGCGTCAAAAATTGCTTTAAAAGCCTACTCCTCCTACACCCCTAGGCCAATTGACTCGATACTTGATAGGAAGCAGCGGGGTGACTAGCAGATCAACAACAGCTAAAATCGCTCCGATCCGAAATCCAACATGGCCGTCATGGCCGCCATCTTGAAAATCTATTTTTCTTTTTCTCCTGAACCGAAAGGCCAATTGACTCCAAACTTGGTAGGAAGCATTGGGGTGACTTGTAGATCAAAAATAGCTAAAATCGTGCCGATCAAAATTCCAAGATTGCCGCCATGGTGACCATCTTGAAAATCTATTTTTGGCTTCTTCTCCTGAACCCAAAAGTCATTTGACTCAAAACTTGGTAGGAAGCATCGGGGTGACTTGTAGATCAAAAATAGCTAAAATCGTTCCAATCGAAAATCCAAGATGGCCGCCATGGCCGCCATCTTAAAAATCTATTTTTCGCTTCTTCTCCTGAACTGAAAGGCAAACTGATTCGAAACTTGGTAGGAAGCATCGGGGTGACTTGTAGATCAAACAATAGCTAAAATCGTGCTGATTGGAAATCCAAGATGGCTGCCATGGCGGCCATCTTGAAAATCTATTTTTTGCTTCTTCTCCTAAACCCAAAAGCCATGTTAGGGAGCATCGGGGTTTCTTGAAGATCAAAAATAGCTAAAATCGTTCCGATCCGAAATCCAACATGGCCGCGATAGCCGCCATCTTGAAAATCTATTTTTCGCTTCTTCTCCTGAACGGAAATCCAATTGATTCCAAACTTGGTATGAAGCATCGGGGTGACTTGTAAATTAAAAATAGTTAAAATCTTCCCGATCCGAAATCCAACATGGCCGCCATCTTGAAAATCTATTTTTCGCTTCTTCTCCTGAACGGCCAATCGATTCCAAACTTGGTAGGAAGCATCGGGGTGACTTGTAGATCAAAATAGCTAAAATCGTGCTGATTGGAAAACCAAGATAGTGGCCATCTTGAAAATCTATTTTTTGCTTCTTCTCCTAAACCCAAAAGCCATTTGACTTGAAACTTGGTAGGAAGCATCGGGGTGAATTATAGATAAAAATGGCTAAAATTGTTTAGATTGGAAATCCAAGATGGCCGCCTGGCGGCCATCTTGAAAATATATTTTTCGCTCCTTCTCCTGAACTGAAAGGCTTATTGACTTAAAACTAGGTAGGAAGCATCGGGGTGACCTGTAGATCAAAAATGGCGAAGGTCGTTCCTTTCGGAAATCCAAGATGGCCGTCATGACAGCCATCTTAAAAATCTATTTTTCGCTTCTTCTCCTGAACTGAAAGACCAATTGACTCGAAACTTGGTAGGAAACATTGGAGTGACTTGTAGAATTAAAATAGCTTAAATTTTCGGATCGGAAATCCAAGATGGCCGCCTTCCATCTTGAAACTCTTTGTTTCGCTTTTTTCCTGAAGCAAAGGGCCAATTGATTTGAAACTTTGTAGGAAGCATCTGGATGACTTGTAGATCAAAAAATAACTTAAATCATTCCAATCATAAATCAAACATGGCGGCCATCTTGAAAATCTTTTTTTCGCTCCTTCTTCTGAACTGAAATGTCATTTGACTCGAAACTTGGTAGGAAGCGTCTGGGTGACTTGTAGATTAAAAAAAGCTCAAATTTTTCCGATAGGAAATCCCAAATTACGGCCATTGCGGCCATCTTGAAAATCTGTTTAGAACTTTTTTCCGGCCGGGAACCGAAAGGGCAATTGACTCAAAGTGCATGGGAAGTATCGAGGTGACTTGTAGATCAACAGTAGCTAAAATCATTCTGATTGGAAATCCAAGATGGCTGCCATATTGTTTAAGTTTATTATATTTCCCTGCCACTGTGCTGTTTACATGTATAAAATGATTCTTCAGAAACCACTTAGCCAATTGCCACCAAATTTCACATTGATCCTACTGTTGAATTGTGATTGAAAGTTTGTTCAAATGATCACGCTCCATTGACTATCATGCCATATGCATTCTTCAAAATTAAGAACTGCTTTAAATGTTGAACTTTTCATTAGCTGTGATGACAAGATTTGAAAAATATTGCATAACATCTGCATATCTGCAGTGGCTATGTCACTCAGGTGAGCGACCCGTGGCCCGTGGGCCTCTTGTTTATCATGTTTATACGCCTATACAAAACTGGACTCCTTTTATGGTTCCCAAGTGGCATCTTTCGGATGCAAAATAGTCACTGTGGTAGTTTTCTTATGTATGGTTCAAAGATAGAATTTTGGGACTCGTTAGAACTGCCTCAGTAAGGCGGCTCTAATGAGCCATTAAACCTTATGTTTGATCTATATATGAGAAAAATTAATGTATATCCCGGTAAACACTTTTCGTTACATAAAACAGGGTTTACAGGGGGTTCTAATTATATAGATGCGCTAACGTAATGTAAAAGTCATAATCCGAAAAATGTTTTAATAGAGTTATTATAAAATTATCCGTTTCTGATTAACTTTAAATTTTACATCTTAGTTTTTTTTATGAACTTTTCAAAGCTTATTCGAACAAAGCTTCTCTGTTTGTTTGTCTTCTCTCGCCTGTTTACTGTTATATCCTGGTTATATTCGGGAAGTTTAGTAAAGGTACCAATTACAATCTAGCGTTACTAAAGAAACTGCTGTCCCTGTAAAACCTCGTAGGTCGTCAGCTGAATCAGATTTCAGAATGAAGCTTTATGATGCATTAGTCATTACGAAAACAAGCCTATTCAAATATACTGAAAACTTTACCACAAAAAAAAATTGAAAATTTTCAGACAAAAAATTCCGATATTTTTCATATTTCTGCTCAAAACATAGATTGTGGGTACTCGTTAGAACCGCCTCGACGAGGCGGTTCTAACGAGTACCCACAATCTATGTTTTGAGCAGAAAAAAGAAAAATAAAGTATACCCCTGTAAACCCCAGTTTTACTATATAAAAGTGGGGTTTAAAGGGGTCAAAATTATATAGGCATGTTTTTGTGATGAAAACGTGTTGTGGTTCCCATTTCAGCTACTATATTTTTTTTCTTTCTTGAACGAATACGTAAAATCTGGAAGTTTAACGTTACGTCTGTTCAGAAAAAAAGATATATGAAACTTAACGCATTATAAGATGTACGCCATTTCTTTCGTGGAGATTGATCATTAAATATTTTCTATGGTCATTCTCTCCCTTCTGCTGATTCAAGAAGGGCAGTTGTCAGTTTCTGGCGAAAGAATGTGCATATTACTGGTAAACCCTTTAGAGGACTTAGTCTGCCCAGTAAACACGTGTTTAGGTAAATTGACCGCGCTCGACATGACCCCATTGGGTTGACTGGGCCGTAAAACCTCAACACAAACAAATAATGCACGCCATTGATGAGAACAACTTTTACCGAGGTCATAAATGTCAACGATCAGCATTTAAACTGCACTCTTTGATATTGGATTCGCATTACGAAAACACGCCTATTCAAATATATAGAAATTTTCACCTTTAAAAACTGAAAATTTTCAGGTAAAAAACTCTGATATTTTTCATATATCTGCTTAAAACATAGATTGTGGGTACTCGTTAGAACCGCCTCGGCGATGCGGTTCTAACGAGTATCCACAATCTATGTTTTTGAGCAGAAATAAGAAAAATAATGTATACCCCAGTAAACCCCAGTTTTACTATATAAAAGTGGGGTTTAAGGGGGTCCAAATTACATAGGCATGTTTTCGTAATGGGATCTTACGTACCTCATTATGTCTTTGACAGTATGTGGCAGCGGATTCCTAAATCGACTTAGAGCCATAGAATCTCTTGTACCTAAATTCCAGCATGTGTCGGTAGCGCTAAAACAGGGGAATATTATTCAAAAGGTAAGAAACAAACTACAGGTATTTAAAAGGAAAACAAAACATTACATTAATACGTCCATACAATGAGGATCCCATATAAACCTTACTTTATATAGAAAAAGTTGGGTTTACAGAGGTATACCTTCATTTTATTATTTATGATTCAAACATAGATTTTGTGAGCTCATTAGAACTGCCTTATTTAGGCGGTTCTTATTTGCCAAAAAATGTATGTTTGGAGCATAAATGAAAAAAATATTCATTTTTTCATCCGAAAAACAAATGTTTTAGGAACAGGACAAACAGCCATATTTTGCATGGACGTGTTAATGAAATAGACCAACAGAATGGGCTATTTAATATCGACTTTTCATTTGTTTTACGTGAAAGACCCAATGCATCATAAATTAAACAATTACCGGCTCATTAAATTTAAACCTTTTCAAAATTGCCACATCTTTAACAATTATCATACGTTTTCATTGAAATGTTCACCTGCTAGGTTAAACACCGACCAACATTCCGCTGTATACATGATTCTGAACAGTTTGTCAGGTTCTTTTCTCACTGAGTTTAAAAACTGGATGTAATATATATGTAGAACTCCGCTGGTAAATTCAGAATTTCAAGCAAGAATTATAGTTATTTAAATAATGACATCCAGTATAAAAAAAGAACGATATAGAGTGAGTTCCATTTAGTTTATCTGTTTAAGTATCTCAAGTTGCAAAGCGGTTATCATTATTATATTATTCTATCTTATCATTTAATGTACGCGATAAGTAGCGTCAGAACGTAATTTTATAGTTTTCCTATGTAGCACGTTTAATGTTACGTAGTACACAAATACTGAAGTGCATGAAAATCGCTACGATTTGTCATACGATGGGAAAAATCTAACACTCATAAGCATTTTAGGGGTGGTAGGGTAGAGGAAAAGTGGCCTGTAACTTTCGGCATTGAGGCGTCCTACTGAAAATGGCTGTACACCTGTCATAATTTTATGACTTCCCGGAAATAATATTACTACTGTCTTACGCGAAATATAATGACCCTTTGCGAAGAATTGCGACTTGCATAGAATAACGGTTCCAGACCCACTACGTTAATACGCATTTCTGTTTAAATGTGTTATTTCATGCTTGCAAAAACTGACATTATCAGAAGGAAAACGGTCAGATTTTTCTTATAATTGGTTCTTAGAATTGTTGCAAGATTAATTCGCTCTTTTAAACTTTGTTATCTGGGCAAATAGACGCTTCTTAGAATAAGAGATATCCTGCAAAATGAGTACTCTGGAAATCTAGACGATGCATTTGAATAATTCAATAGATTAGGCATACATTGGTTTGTTTTCTACTGTTTTTGTACCTTTGTAAAGTTTGTCAAGGTTTCTAGAATACCACGTCTTCAGGGCTATTCTTTGAGGAGTGAAAAAAAAAAAAAAAAAAAAAAAAAAAAAAAAAAAAAAAAAAAAAAAAACAACAAAAAAAAAAAAAAACAAAGAAAAAAACAAAACAAAAAAACAAAAAACAAAAAAAAAAAAAAAAAAACACGCAAGTTTATCCTTTGACTTAAACACTATAGAGTAGAGGCTGATGCTTGATTATGTTGAGATCAATGTTTTATATCATCGAGGGGATCATTATACCAGAGGGTAGGGAGTTGGCTTCGTTATTCTATGGGGACTTTACTTCGGTATACCAGTAACAACATCTGTACAGTTCCTACAGCTATTAGTAGCTGTGCTGTATATAGTTGCTACTGCTGATAGTAGGAGCAGCACACTCTCTACGGCAACGAAACTACTTCACTACCATTTTTATTATCGAATGATAGGTTAAAATTAATGCAAGTGAGATGCACGTTAAAGTATAGTCATATTCCGCAATGCATTCATTGCATATTTTGCAAGTTTCAGTTATATTTCTATCCAAAAGTTAATATACATTTCAACCACGGAAGCATTTTGGTAAATTTTGGGTTGTAAATTTCCACAAATAAACGACGTATAAAAGACTTAGAAATACGCATATTAATAAAGCTAACCTATTTGGATAAAATTTCGAAAAATGTCTCTCATTTTCCTTCTGTGCTCTTGAATCAGTTTAAATGGTTTTGCTCATTTGTATTCATGAGCTATGTAAGAACACAAGTAAATATATAATTTGATTCAATAAGATTATAAAAGTAATTCTTTACTACTAGATTTTATGAAGAATAAAATAAATTTATTGTAGTCGTGTTATTACCATTCCTCAATAAAATTGCTCAGATACTTATTAAATTGGATAGTTGAATAGAACATGGTAGTCTGAATACAGTAAAATTATGTTCTCACACACACAGTGAAAATCTTTCATTAAAAAGAAATAATATATTATCATAGCTGCCATACAGCACTGTAATACACCATTCAAGAAATGTATTAACGTTGATGCAACAAGATCATGTTGATAAGACGATGTTCCATTGATATGTGTGAAAGAAGAAGCTTTGAAAATGGAAAAAAAATATCTTGTTTTTATTATTAATCACTTTCTGCCAGAATTTTACAAATACAGTCGACTCTCGTTATCTCGAATTCCAAGGGACTGTCTGAAATACTTCGAGATATCCGTACCTCGACATATCAGGTTTGCAGAATTGAGGAAAAATAAATCAAACAACCACATTTCACAAATGTATACGTATAATTTGACTCCTGGAGTTAGAGATATATTAAAAATATTGTGGAAAAGAGGAGAAATTGCTCCTTAGGAGCAATTTCTCCTCTTTTCCACAATATTTTTATACCTGTTGTTAGATTTTCATGTTTATAAAGGGACCAGATTTTCACTTCGAGATAAGCGGTAATTCGAGATAAGCGAGGTCGAGATAACGAGAGTCGACTGTATAAAATTTAAAAGCTTCATATCCTCAAAAATGGGCATTTGATCAATTCTTTAATTGCTATATGGTATTAATGCAATCATAAAATGTGATACCTAACAGCCTGTAGAATTTCATTTAGTCTCTCGTTGTTGAAATAAATGATTTTTTATCGTATCTCTGAATTAATGTTGCCAACTTTAATTCAAAGATACGATAAAAAGTCATTTCTTTTTTGATCCAGTTCAAGAAGGCGAGACTAACTAAAATTTTACAGGATGTCAGGTGCCACATTTTATGATCGTATTTAAATACTATTGATCAATTTATTAAACCGTTCTTGGGTAGAAAATAGTCTATTTTTGAGGAATATGGAATATTTAAGATAGCCCATGGAAGCTGCAGCTAAACTAGAGGTATAACGAAGAATTAATGATGGTTTTCCAGTCTTCGATTTTGGCGAAGGTGGGTCAGGGTAAGGGGTGAGAGGGTTTGTACTCAGGACAAAGATAACTGTCAAGTGGTAGAGATAATGGCAGGAAAAAAAAGAAGAAATAAGTAAAATGCAGAATTATAAATTAAAGGAGACAAACCAATAATAATAATAATAATAAAAAAAAAGTCAGAGGCTTATGGATGTATATCTATCCCGGTTTATCTCAGTAACAAGAGTTTTCCCCGAGACGTGACCCTGCCTGCCGAGAAGGAGACTGTCTCCTCTCTATGGCCACCAAGTGCGACCCCATTCTCAAAGTTAAAACCCGAGACCTGGGTCCGACCAAGATGGGTACTGACACCTAGGTCTACCCTACCCACTTTTATCTCTCTTTCTTCGTATACAATAGTTTTCCCAATATAGCCACTAAGTATGCTGTGTTGCTATGGGCTGGGGGGGGGGGGGGTGGGGGCTGTCTAAAACGACCAATAGGTGGAATCCCATTTTTAGGATTGTGTATAGAACGCAGAGCAACTACTGTATCGCCCATAGTTGCCTATGAGTATACTCCTATCCCAGTTTATCTCGGCAACAAGAGTTTCCCCGGAGAAGGGAACTACCCTGTTTACATAAGCCACTCGGTGTTTTCATCATCGGTCTTTTTCAAACTCTTAAACAGTCTGTAATAATGAAAAAAAAAAATGATTCGCGGTTATTGTTCAATTATTTTCATAGGAAAACACAAACTCCTTATTTAGGTTATATTGGTAACAGATAATAGTATCTTTTGAAAGGTGTATGATGCGATTTACCTCCCCTTAATATATAATTTTTCTGATTTTTTCATTTCTCCTTCTGGTGCAGTATGATTTATTCTAAAGTAATATGCCAATTAGTTCAAATCTTATTTACTATTAATATACGATCGTTTATTTATTTATTTATCTTTTTTTTTGCTTGAACCGCCTCATCGCATTGGTTCTAACGATAAAATTTCATGTTTCAATCAGATTCAAGAAATATAATGTATACCCATGCAAACCTCACGTTTCTACGCATGAAGTGGAGTTTGTCAGGGTGTTTGTTACAGAGACTTGCAAATGTTATGTATGTTAAACGCATAAATTTATGAGAATCAAAGTACATATTTTCATCTCTTGGAGTATTTCGTACTTTGTACTTCACACGTCATTGTATATACTGCACACTTCATAGTTCATACTTCACACTTCATAGTTCATCCTTCACACTTCATAGTTCATGGCCTTTGTTACATTTCCTACTTCATACTGTGCACTTTATAATTTATTTAAAGTTCGTTCTTCACACTTCAAAGTTCATACTTCATACTTCACATTTCATAAATCACACTTTAAACTTCATGGTTCATACTTCACACATAATAATTCTTAATTAGAACTTCATACTTCACACTTCATAGTTTATACTTCAGGTTCTACACTCCCCAATTCCAACTTCTTTGTTGAACTTTGATGCGAACTATGAAGAATGAAGTGTGGAGTATAAACTATGAAGGGTGAAGCATGAATTAGGGAGTGTGAAATATGAACAATGAAGTGTGACGTTTGAAATGTGAAGTATGTAATTTAAAGTAACTAGTGATAAGTATAAAGCGTAGAGTATGAACTGTGAAATGAGAAGTACCAACTATGAAATGTTTGGTTTGAAGCGTGAAACATGCACTGTGATGACTTTCAAGTTTCATACTTCACACTTCAAAGTTCGTAGTTTATACTTTTTTGGTCAGACTTAACGCTGGATACTTCTGTTTATAGTTCACACTTTACGGTTAGTACTTCACCCTCATTTTTCAGATTTCATATACACAGTGCATACACAGTGCATACGTCACACTTCCTAGTTCGAACATTTTTTTTGTTATTGTTTCAAGTGAGAAGTATGAATTAGTAGTGTAGCATGGTGCATTAAACATTATCTATGAACTATAAACTAGGAAATGTGAAGTGTAAAGTATGAACTATGTATGGCGAAGAGAAAATGAACTACGAAGTGTGAAGTTGGAAGTTTGAAAAAAATGAAGCGTGACATATGAACTTGAAATATGAAATGCGATGTTTGAAGACTCCACCAGTCTTTCGTAGGTTTCATTTTAGCCTTAGTTGACCGTAACACATGGAATTTGAGCAAATTCATAACATATAAAGTGGCATTACGAAAACACGCCTATTCAAATATATACAGAAAATTTCACTTCCAAAAACTGAAAAATTTCAGATAAAAAACTGTATATTTTTCATATTTCTGCTCAAAACATGGATTGTGGGTACTCGTTAGAACCGCATCGGAGAGGCGGTTCTAACGAGTACCTACAATCTATGTTTTTGAGTAGAAATAAGAAAAATAAAGTATACCCTGTAAACCCCAGTTTTACTATATAAAAGTGGGGTTTAAGGGGCTGAACATTATATAGGCATGTTTTCGTGATGGGCTGGTTATTTACATCAGATGCCATTTAAATGTTTGGAAAGCTATATATATCTGCCCTAATTATTCCACCACGGTGCCTTTTCTAGATAGGGTGATGACTCTTAAAACATTTCTCATACTGTACAACAGGGCTAAAAACAGATGAGCTGTTCAAGACATCAATTGCACTCTTGTTTAACAGGTTTATTTAAAGCATTTCTAAAGAATGTCCAAAAGACTTTTCATACAACTGACTACTGAGGCTTCGAGTAGATTACACCGGCACTGGCCGAGGTTTTTATTTCTGTTGGTGATAACCGATGTAGATAATAAAAACAATACAAGAGAACTGCAGAACAGACTGTTTGACCGAAGTCACGAAACTTTCTGTGTTATTTTATGATGGGGCACAACGCTTCATAGTCGTAGGGATGCGGAGGGCGGGGAGGCCAGCAAACTATACATGAATCTTGTTTTCCCCCTACAACATATAAAAGGCTAAGAAGAGAACAGCAGTCATGGATTTAGAAAAGTTTCCCGTGGATCTTGCACCCGAACTTCCCTGTCCCGAAGAGATTACACTCAGCTACTATCAATTAAGTCTCCACCTTCCCGCCCCAACCCCGCTCCCCCTCCCCCCCCCACACACACAAACCACAATGCACACACAATTTTGAAGACTTTCTTACGCAAAGTACTTGCCGTTAAAGGGCAGCACAATGTGTGTGGGCGTTTTTGAAGCTAGTTTAATAGGAAAAAAAAAAAAAAAAAAAAAAAAAAAAAACAAAAAAAAAAAAAAAAAAAAAAAAAAAAAAAAAACACAAAACACACACACACACACACACACACACACACAAAAAAAAAAAAACAAAAAAACTGAGAGGCTAATTTGTACCACAAACTATTCACTGGGCTGAAACCATCTCTTAAGAAATGAAATAAGAGACATATATAAACAGTAATACAGCTGAATAAGCAAAATTCTTTTATCTTTAGCTTTATCTTATTTCTCATATTCAGGTTGACTTGAATCAGTCCGTGCAAAGTATTCCTAATTATCCAAGGGATAAAAAAAGCGGCACACTGCTAACACTGTCTGAAACCCCAATTGTAACGGCAAGACACTCTGCTCCTAGTCCCGTCTTAGACGGTCACATAAGGCTTCTACTGCCAGCAGTAACAGCAGTAGCAGCAGTATATTGCTCAAATTGCTAGCAGTAACACCAGTATACTGCTGCTACTGATGGCAATAAAAGCAGTACACCGCTGCTACTGCTGTTACTGCTCTTCTGCTAACTTCACGCTGATATTAATTTTGTTGTTTTATTCTCACCAGGTTGAGTACGATCCGCTTTCTTTGGATTCAAGTGACGGTTCAGTAAAATTCAGTACTGTTTACATAACAGCCGACATCAATGGCATACCACAGCGTATTAAAGCGACAGCTCCATATCAGATGATGAACGCAGAAGCGTCAGCGACACAATGGGCCACGCAAATCCTTAACATATTTTTGATTTAAACATGCAAGATTTCCATTATGAGATATGTTTACAAGAATAAACATTAGTAGAAATCAGACTTTGCTGTCCTCTATAATTGCAGGCCTGTGGTTTGGGGTTCGTTCAGCCCAAACACAAAGTTAAGTATTTGGTTGGGTTGGGACTGGACACTTGTCTGTTTCTTGGTCCATCGGGATTCAACTGGTGATCTTCTTTTGCTCCAGTGTTCCCGTGGTGTTACTGACCGCCCAGGGATCTCGAGTGTCTCCTCGCGTTTTAACTGTCGAGTCCACATCCTTGCTTTATCACAGTCCTTTCACTGATTTTAATTGTTGCCCGTGATGAAACATTAATGAGCTAGGAGACTGCCATGCGAGCCGAACAGCCAACTAAATTTTGTAAACCGCGGCGGAAGATGAGGGTGAAGGTTGGGGCCCCGTAAAACCGGTTTAAAAACCTCGGCAATTATTATTGGCCGTCCCAAGGCGGTACTTTCGTTGCGGTGTTAGTGTGGCGGCGGTAGAACGTCTCCCCGTACTTCACCATATTAGATTTCATTTCTTTTGGGATCACTGGACCCGTTGTGATATATTTTAAAATTGGAGTTCTGCTCATGTATACGCTAGAGGGCGTAAGCAGTGACGCAAACTTTATTACTGCTTATGAAGAGTCTCAATGAACCGAGACTCTCATTTTCTAACCTGTAGTGTGTTATTTGTTTCCAAAGGCCATATTTTTGACGTTTCGTTTGTTTTATGTTCGGTCTTGTTCAATTCTAATGTTTTGATTTTAACATTTCTGCCTGTCTACTTTATTTATTTCAGTAAAGTTTACTGAGTTGCCATCTTTTGGGAAAGAGCTGCTTACTCGGCTTTTCACCTGTAATTTTATTGTAAGTTAAGATGTATTTGTCTATCTTTCTCTTTGATGTTTGAGATAGGCTTTGGATTCTGATTCGGTCATTTTCTGAAGTATCTTTACTCATTTAATTTTAGTTTTTTTGTTTTGTTTTTTTTTTGTTTGTTTTTTTATAATCTCCTTTTATAATAATTTCTATTAAACACATGACTGCTGAGTTTCACAGTTAACAATTCCGCATGGCATATATAAAATATCATATATCATGGTGTGTAAAACCATCTAAGACTGTAGGCTCAGGATGAGCTATTGTGATCACTCTCCATCCGTCGCCCGTCCGTCCGTCCGTCTGTCTGTCCGTCCGATCACATCTTAGAGCGACTTCTCCTTTGAAACCCATGGGCCAAATTCTTCAAACTTTATGTGGAGCCTTGTGTTAAAGGGGGATTGAAAATTTGTAAAAATGGTCACGGTTCGTAAATCGAGATGGCCGCCATGCCGCAATATAGCTCCCGTAGACTTATAATGGGAGAAACTTAAAAAAAAATCTTCTTCTCTGAAACCATGAGGCCCGCTGCTTATATATTTTGTATGTAGCAATATTTAGTAGTCCCCTGCCAATCAAGCCCCTGGGGTCCAAACTGGCCACGCCCAAGGGGGTCGTGAACTACCATAGACTTATAATGGGAAAAACTGAAAAACAATCTTCTTCTCTGAAACCGTGAAGTCCAGAGCTTATATATTTAGTATGTAGCAATGTTTAGTGGTCCCTAACATAAATTCTACAAATAAAGCCCCTGAAGTCCAAACTGGTCACGTCCCGGGGAGTCATTAGCTCCCATAGACTAATAATGAAAAAAAATTTTTTCCTCGTAAAACCATGAGTCCCACATCTTACATATTTAGTATGTAGCAATGTTTAGTAGTACTCTACATAAATCCTGCCAATCAAGCCCCTGGAGCTTTAACTGGCCTCGCCCCGGGGGTCATTAGGTCAATAGACTTATAATGGTAAAAACTTAAAAAAAATCTTCTTCTCTGAAACCATGAGGCTCAGAACTTATATATTTAGCATGTAGCAATGTTTAGTGGTCCAAACTGGCCAAGCCCGGGGGTCATTAGCTCCCATAGACTTATAATGAGAAAAACTCTCTGAAATCATGAGGCCCATAGCTTACATATTTAGTATGTAGCAATGTTTAGTGGTCTCCCACATAAATCCTGCTAATCAAGCCCCTTGGGCCCAAACTGGCTACGCCCTGGGGGTCATTATCTCCCACAGACTTATAATGAGAAAAACTTAAAAACTCTTCTTCTCTGAAACCATGAGACCCAGAGCTTATATATTTAGTATGTAGCAATGTTTAGTGGTCCCCTTCATAAATACTGCCAGTCAACTCCTGGGTCCAAACTGGCCACGCCCCGGGTGTCATTAGCTCCCATAGACTAAAATGAGAAAAAAAATCTTCTTCTCTGAAACCATGAGGCCCATACCTTACATATTTAGTATGTAGCAATATTTAGTGGTCACCTACATAAACCCTGCCAGTCAAGCCCCTGGGGTCTAAACTGGCCACACCCCGGGGTCATTAACTCCCATAGATTTATAATGGTAAAAACTTAAAAAATCTTCTTCTTTGAAACCATGAGGCCCAGAGCTTATATATTTAGTATGTAGCTATGTGTAGTGGTCCCCTACTTAAATCCTACCAATCAAGCCCCTGGGGTCCAGACTGGCCACACCCCAGGGGACATATGTTTATATAGAACCGTGTAGCTGAAGAACCTTCAAAAATCTTCTTCTCTAAAACCATGAGGCCTAGATGTAACAGATTTAGTATATAGCAATGTTTGGTGGTCTTCTACATTAATTCTTCCAACCATGCCCCTGGGGTCCAAATTGGCCATTTCTCAGAGAGTCATTAGCTCCCATGGACATATAATGGAAAAAAAATCTCTGAAATTATGAGGCCCACAGCCTAAATATTTAGTATGTAGCAATGTTCAGTGGACCCCTACATAAATCCTGCCGATGAAGCCCCTGGGGTCAGAACTGACCAGGCCCCGGGGGTCATTAGCTCCCATAATGGGGAAACCTTAAGAATCTTCTCTGAAACCATGAGGCCCATATCTCATACATGTATATGTATCAATGTTTAGTTGCTCCTTACATAAATCCTGCCAACCATGCCCCTGGGGTCCAAATTGGCCATACCCCGGTCGATCTGCAGGCTGTTATCTGCACATAACGCGTAAAAAAAAAAAAAAAAAAAATAGCTGTGGGTGCACTCCACAGTTTTGACTTCCATTTCTATTTTCTATCTGTTCACAGCCGTCACATAAATAAAATGCAATCACAGCAAATATAACAGTACCTGTCCATTAGGTACTGTATTAATAAATTGCAAACATACCAAACAATAATTTAAGCATCATAAAAATAACCAATGTACCAAAACCTCCTGTTACACAAATGTAAACAATACCCCACCCCCCTCCGACTGCGGCCAAATTTATGCAAAAAGTACAGTTTTCGAATGATTATCATCAACTCCAGGACAATGCACTGGTCTGGAACAGTTGAAAATTTGACAGAGCGCCTACAGAACATTACTTTTATCCAGAAATCAATACCTGTAAGCCATCTCGTTTTTCAAGATAAAATCCACAGAAAAGTATGCTACAATTTTTGACAAGGTAAAACCGGGTACCAGACAGAATTCAACAGTTTCGTATTTTACCTATACTGTTTTATAATTAGGTCATGTGACCTCACGAAAAGTCTTTTTTATCAGTGTTAACAATAACTGACAAGCATAAAACTTCAGTTTTGGTCAAAATGTGCAGCAAAAAGTATTTTTAGACTGGTTTCTAGCCCTACCTCTAATAATTGACATTTTTGCAAGGTTCACAAGTGCGAAACTGTGGAATGCACCCTGTGTTTCCGCTAATTAGACCGACTCGACTCTGCTATTTTTTATCAGTAAAAAATGCAAAATAAAAACGAAAAACACCGACCCTCAACAAAATACCTATATTTTCATAAAATTACAGGCCCGATCCTGTTCTTTTCTGGAAAAACAAACAAAAAAAAAAAAAAAAAAATAGAAAAATAATTATAATAATAAAGTTTCTCCTACCTACTGACCATATATTTATAGCATGTTAGTGGAAACACGGCTATTTTTTACGCCCAATATGCTCGGGTCATGAAAAAATAAAGTTTTCGGGGTGAACACAGATAAGCAAGCCTACATCAAGCTTAGTATCTGTGCAGTTTCAATTTTAGATATCGCCACAGTGTCTTCAGTGTCCATGAAGAGCCGGATTATAATCGACTGATGCACATGCGCAAGCAGCTACTAAACGTCGTTGTCCGCACGTGTCTGGAATATACCTATTCGTATGATAAGGGTCACCGAAAATATTTGATAACATGCACGTCTCAAAGTCAACTCACTATTACGGTGTTTGTGTATCGTTTGTCTAGGCGTACGTATGTGAGACACCAGAAGTATCGGATATTGGTTGGATTAATGTGAATGAATGCATAATACGAACTTTCGGTATAATTAAACCGTTAACACTCCATAGGCAAATTCAGCAGACGATAAATTGGTGATATTTTTACTATTTTCCAAAAAAAAAAAAAAAAAAAAAAAAATCACGGGCTTTGAAATTTCTTGCAAATTGTCTCACAATTTGCAAGAAATGTCAAATCATATTCTGGGTGAGTGGGATGGGGATAGGGGAGGCTGATAAAAAAATATTCCAAAATGCCGTCTGCTGAACCTTTCACCCAGCATACTAATCGATAATATGGCTTAAATGAATTTGGACAGGCAGGCGTGTGCAAACACAGTAGATCCAGACCAGACGCCTTGGAGCACGGTGTCTGATCAGGATCTACACTGTTTGCCACTTATCCAACGGCTTTTAAATGTACTGATGAATAGATAGTACAATGAAATTGTATGGGATAATTGAAATCACCATTGAAAATTTCATCGAAAACAATCTAATCGAAATTATCAAGATAAAAGGTTTATCTATTTTTGAACGCAATTTTCACGATTGTCAAGATCTAAAGTTCATCTATTTTTTAACAAAAATTTCTTCAAAGGAAAAATAATTAGATTTAATGTCTTTATCGTTCGCTTAATTATGGAATCCCTGGAGGGAAAGTTTACGCAAAATAGCTTTTAAGTCCCGCCCATATTTTTTTTTATCTGAAGCATCATTTTTATATTGTATTTGAGTAATTAGTATCATATTCATCAACAGACTACCACAGGTGGAATGCAATCCGCTGCTTGATGAGCTCCCAACCGTCTCTGAAACAGAGAAAGCAATTAAACTCCTGTCATCTGGCAAGGCTCCAGGATCAGATGCAATACCTGCTGAGATCTACAAAGCAGGAGGTCCTCCAGTTGCAGAGAAACTGTTATTTCACATTATGTGGAGAAAAGAAGCCATCCCTCAAGAATTCAAGGATGCAACAATTATCCACATATTCAAAAGGAAAGGGAACCCTCAAGTCTGTGACAATCATTGAGGCATCTCTTTATTGTCAATTGCTGGGAAGATTCTTGCTAGGGTCCTACTGAACCGATTGAATGAACACCTGGAACGGTCAGGGCTTCTACCAGAAAGCCAGTGTGGATTCAGGAAAAACAGAGGAACAATAGACATGATCTTCACAGCACGACAGCTTCACGAAAAATGCCAGGAACAGAATGTGGACCTCTACATGACCTTTGTCGACCTTACCAAAGCATTTGACACAATCAGTCGTGAGGGACTTTGGAAAATTATGGCAAAGTTTGGTTGTCCGGCCAAATTCATGGCAGTGGTGCGGCAGTTCCATGATGGTATGCAAGCAAGTGTCCAAAATGATGGCGAGTTTTCTGATCCATTTCCTGTGACAAATGGAGTTAAGCAAGGCTGTGTACTAGCTTCAACACTGTTCAGCATGATGTTTTCTGCCATGCTTACAGATGCTTTCCAGGATGGTGACAATGGTATACCTATTAGGTATCGCTTTGATGGGAAACTTTTCAACCTAAGAAGGTTGCAAGCTAAATCTAAGGTGCAGAGAGAGGTGCTAGACGAGTTCCTCTTTGCTGATTACATGGCAAAGGGTGCTCCAACAGAAGAGAAAATGCAAAAAGGTGTGGATCAAGTATCTGATTCATGTGACAGTTATGATCTCACAATCAGCATCAAAAAGACTGAGGTAGTATATCAGCCAGCACCTGGAAAGCCTTACAAGGAGCCTACCATCACAGTGAAAGGTCAACGACTGCAAGTGGTAGACAAGTTCACCTACCTTGGAAGCACATTGTCTAGAGTTGTGCACATTGTTGATGCAGTCAATGCTAGAATTGCCAAAGCTAGTGCAGCATTTGGTCGGCTACGTGGAAGTATTTGGGACCGAAGTGGAATCAGACTTGACACAAAGCTGAAAGTATATAGATCGGTAGTGCTGCCAGCACTATTATACGCATGCGAAACTTGGACAGTTTACCAACGGCATGCCAAAAGACTGAACCACTTCCATACAAGCTGTCGTAGAAAACTTCTAAAGATTAAGTGGCAAGACAGGATTCCAGACACAGAAGTCCTGAAAAGGACAGGGATGCAGAGTATACATACTCTTCTGAAATTGGCACAGTTAAGATGGACAGACCATGTTACCAGAATGCCTGATGAACGTTTGCCAAAGAAAATCCTCTATGGAGAACTTCAAGTAGGAAAACGCTCCCATGGTGGTCAGAAGAAGTGATACAAGGACACCCTCAAAGCCTCCCTTAAAGACTTCAAAATACCAACAGAGTCATGGGAACAGATTGCACAAGATCGTACAAAGTGGCGAGGCCTCATAAAAAGGGGAGCTGGTGAATACGAAGCAAAAAGAATCAGCGAAGCCGAGCAGAAACGTGCACAGCGGAAAGACAGAGCTAAGGCATCACCAACAGAGCTTTCTTCCTCAGACCCCTCTTGTTCTATCTGCAACAGGCAGTTTAGAGCTAAGATTGGTCTCATCAGCCATCTTAGAACACACAAGTAATAACACATCACACAGTTGAATAGGATTGGTCATTGTCAGTAATGACAGACGAACAACATCATATTCTAATGCAAAATGTTTGAACTTCTCTTCATTGTTCTTTGGCATACTTTTTATCTAATTAGTGCTGAACCAGAATTTAAATTTCTAATAACATTTTAAGCATTCGGATTTTATTTCTGTGCTGTTTTAGACATTTTTTTTTGAATAAAGCACAACGAATCATTTCTACTCATCTTGAGAAAGCGTTTCCGTGAACCTTTAAAAGATAACGACAAGATAAAACGATGACGACGTGCACAGATGTACGGACCGGGTAAAAACGTTTTTATAGACCTTTAAAAGATAACGACGTGATAAGACGATGACAAGGTGCATAGATATATGAACCGTGTAAAGCGAAAATGTGCATTGGAAAGGAAAAATGCAAAACCAAAAGAACTTGCGCATGCGCAAAGAATCATGCTTGTCATTGCTCTCCATTCATACACTCTGTAGTACCCAACACTTCTGTTAGAAGACAGTGGAGGTCCTGATCAGACTGCGCGGATGTGCAGGCTGATCTGGGTCTTCGCTGTCTGTACAAGCCAGAAGACACAGTTTCGCATGGCACGGCCCACACAAACACTAACGTGAGAAAACGTACCTTTGGACATAAGCGTAGATCAGACTTCGCGAATTGGATATATGCGCTCAGCGAAGTTTCAGATCAGACTCTGTATTCTTTAAGTCTGATCAGAGTCTTCGCTTGGCGCGGTTGGAAGAGCCAAAATCCAAGGTTTCTTCATGCGGACAGTGAAGACGCTGGTGAGACTGTGCGAATGCGCAGGCTGATCTGTTTTCGTTTGTCGTTCATGTCAAAATCACAGTTGAGCCGTAAAGTGGGAAAACGTACCTTCTGACGTGGGCGCCCTACGAAGACTTAAATTAGTCTTCACTGGCCACATGAAGCAACATCGTACCCTTGACTGGTCGAAAAACGCCCAGTGAATATTCTGATCAGATTGCGCGACAACGCAGGCTGATTTTAATCTTCGCTGGGGGTACATGTTTTCTGACGGTTTTACTCATTTTTATGTTTTTATTTTCTTTTTTCCAAAACGAGTCTCCTTGGTAGTTCGTTACGAAAAAGGGCCATTTATTGCATAAAAGGACCCGCAGACCCTGGTCAGGACACGCTCTGACAGTCTTATCAGAGCCTTTGCTTTGCTTTACGTCAGCATATTCAACAATAGTCAGTGCGGTCTCCTGGCTAAAAGAGAGAGCCTTAGGCCGCACGGATACGCAAGTTGAAACGTATGCATGTACGCAAATTGCTTTTTATTTGTAACGCGGCGCATGTTACTTAAAGTACTAAGATTGCAAAAGCACGTAAAATATGTAACACTTTTGTAAGAGACAAAATGAATTTGGACAAATAGAAATACTGCCAAATATAGCAGACAGTTTCACCCTTTAATGCTTAGTAGCAAACGGTGTAGACCCTGATCAAATGCCGCGTTATGCGGCATCTGATCTAAGTACACACTGTTTGCAAATGTGCTTTTTTTATGGGATGCTTTGCATCAATGGGCTAAATTTGATAAAAGAACGAATGAATGAGACAAATTAAAATTAAAGAACACACAATCAATAAATTCATTAATAGGATACCGAAGAACTGAAAGCATGGAGTTGGAACCGATGTTATCGAAAAAGAAGAAGACAAATGGTGACGAAGAAAAAGGAAGGAAAGAGAAAACGAACGGGTCAGATTCGGACAGTTCCGGCGAGGAATGCGGCACTGTTCGGACGCACCGGATATCAACTACCTTGCGACCACGGATTACGGGATTTACGCCGTCACCGAGAGTCTCAACTGCATCTCAACCGGTAGGTAAACAAACCGGGTATTGTTTCTTTGCGCTTTGTCATTTAAAATGGGGTTCAAATCGATTACCACTTAAGCCCGTGCTAGAGGGGCGTATGCGGCCACGCAAATACAATACTACATACTTATGAAGGATCCCCCACTTAAACCGAGCCTCCGATTTTCTTTTTTATATATATTTTTTATTTATTTATTAATTTGTTTCTTTGTGTGTGTGTGTGTGTGTGTGTGTGTGTGTGTGTGTGTGTGTGTGTGTGTGTGTGTGTGTGTGTGTGTTCTTTATTTACAAAGGCTACATTTTTTTTTTTTTTTTTTTTTTTATTTTATTCCACTGCAGTTGGGTATGAAAAGCATTGGGGCGACAATTAAACGTCTTCCCGTGTTTCACTAAAGTGCAGATTATAGTTTTTTTTATTTCCTTTGGGATCATTGAGCCCAGTCTGATTACTTTGAAAATCGAATGCCAATTAAACCGGTGCTAGGGGCGGATGAAGCCGCACAAAATACAATGCTGTATAGGAAGAGTCTTATTTAAACCGAGACGCTGATTTTTTCTTTTTTCTGTTTCCAAAGGAACCCTCTGGAGTTTTTTTTATCTACTTATATTCATTGCAGATGACGATACGATATTAATTAAACTCATTTAATAATTTCAATACTTTGCTCGCCAAGGTTCGCAAATAAATTATTCAATGCGTTTAATTATTAATATCACGGAATGAACACGCATGCAAGATTCGCTATATAATTATTAAAAGAGGATAGAAGATGGAAAGCCCTAATAGGAAAGGTTTAAAATTTTGCATTTTCCGGAGCAAGCATGTATTAAAAAAGGCTCTATTTGCACATTGTCATTTTATGGTTTTTCTGTATTTATTTTTCTTTTTCCTAGATATTCTTTCATTAACCTTTTCCTGGACAAATTCAAAAAGGAGATAAATTTTCCGATCTTCCAAAAAAAATAGGAATGATCATTTTATGGAAATTGTCTGCCATGAAATGCCAAATCCTACTTTCTGGGCAAATAGACCAAAATGTTAACAGAAACTCTAAATGCTTACAGCATTTACTTTATAACTTAAACTGAAACGTTCCCATGATATTTAGGAATAGAATATTATTGGCTTTACATCACGATAACATGCCTATATAATGTTGACCCCCTTAAACCCCACTTTTATATAGTAAAATTGGGGTTTACAGGGCTATACATTATTTTTCTTGTTTCTGCTCAAAATCATAGATTGTGGGTACTCGTTAGAACCGCCTCGCCGAGGCGGTTCTAACGAGTACCCACACTCTATGCTTTAAGCAGAAATATGAAAAATATCAGAATTTTTATATGAAAATTTTCATTTTTTGGGTGGTAAAATTTTCAGTATATTTGAATACGCATGTTTTCGTAATGGGAAACAGGCAAAAACTGTACCGTTTTTTGTTTTCTTTTTTTTTGTGTGTGACCATCACAGGACAGAATTTATATCTGCTGTTCGACTGTCACTAGGTACATTTTTCGATGAGCAACGTGCAGTTATGAGAACCAAAAATATATTAGTCGTCCCATCCTTGAGAGATAAAACAGGCGATCATCAAGAAAACATACGTAAATAACCTTGACCCCCCTTAAACTCCACTTACGTATAGTAAAACTGTGGTTAACAGGGATAGACATTATTTTTCCTATTTTTCCTCAAAGACATAGATTATGGTTACTCGTTAGAACCGCCTCGGCGAGGCGGTTCTAACAAGTATCCACAATCTATGTTTTGAGCAGAAATATGAAAATTATTATTTTTTTTTTATCTGAAAATTTTGGAGGTGAAATTTTCTATATATTTGAATATGCGTGTTTCCGTTAAATGCTATTTCGGTTTCGTGCTAAAAGGTCTTTTCCAGGCATATCTAGATAGTCAAGACTCATATCAGCACGTGCAGTCTAACCGGGACCTTCGCTTTCTGCTTCCAGAATCATTGCTGGGCTGTAGAGCGCAATCGGTAGCCGCGTCTGACTGCAGATTAATGGGTCGCAAGTTCGAATATCAGCCCTGGTAACATAACTTTTATTGGAATTTGCTAAAATATCTGCACAAGCATTAGTAAACCGCTTAGAGGACTAAGTATGCACAGGTAAAGCGCGAATAGGTTAACTAATTGGCTCAACATGACCTTAACCATATTTAGTAGGCCGTAAACACCAACTCAAACAAACACAAACAATACTTTTGGGTGAGTAGCAAACAGTGAAGGCCCAGATCAGAAGCCATTAGGAGCGGCGTCTGATCAGGGTCTGCATTGTTTGTTCAAATCTATTTTCTAGATACTTCCTAGATTCTTTCCTCAAAAACGATGTTATTAGATACTAGATATTTCCTGGTTTCTTTGCTCAAACCTATCTTCCTAGATAAATGGAGACTTCCTAGTTTCTTTGCTCAAACCTTTCTTCCTAGATAATTAGAAACTTCCTGGCTAGTTTCTTTTCCCAAAATCTATCTTCCTAGATACTGCCTAGATCTTTTGCTCACACCAAAATACTGGGATACTTACTTAAAACGATCTTCCTAGGTACTAGATAATTCCTAGTTTTGTTCTTTGCTCAAACCTATCTTCCTAAATAATAAGAGACTTCCTAGTTTCCCTGCTCAAACCTGTCTCCCTAGAAAATCAGAAACCTCATAGTGTGTTAGCTCAAACCTATCTTCCTAGTAAATTATAGATTTCTATATACCCTTTACTCGAATACATCTCGAATACATCTTCCTAGATACTTAGATACTTCCTACACCCTTTGCCCAAACCTATCTTGCTAGATACTTAGATACCTTTTAGTTTCTTTCCTCAGACCGTTCTTACTAAATACACAGATACTTCGTAGAGCCTTTTCTCAAATCTATCTTCCTAGATATTTAAAACTTCCTAATTTCTTTGCTCAAACCTGTATTCCTAGATACTTAGATACTTTTTAGTCTTTTTTTTTTTTTTTTTTTTTTTTTTTTTTTTTTTTTTGCTCAAACCTATCTTTCTAGTTATTTAGAGACTTCCTAGTTTCTTTGCTCCAGCCTATCTTCCTAGATCCTTAGATACTTTCTTTGCTCAAACCTATCTTCCTAGATACTTATATACATCCTAGTTTCTTTGCTAAAATCTATCTTTTTAGTTAATTAGAGACTTCCTTGTAACTTTGCGTAAACCTATCTTCCTTGATCCATAGATACTTCCTAGTTTCCTTTCTTACACATATCTTGCTAGATACTTAGAAACATCCTAGTTTCTTTGCTTAAATATATATTCCTAGTTAATTAGAGACTTCCTAGTTTTGTTTACTGAAGCCTATCTTCTTAGATAATTAGAGACGTTCTGATATCTTTGTTGAAATCTAGCTTCTTAAATAATTAGAGACTTCCTAGTTTCTTTGCTCAAATCTATCTTCCTAAATACTTAGGTACTTCTTAGTTTATTTGCTAAAAACTAACTATCTAGACACCTAGATACTTCCTAGATCCTTTGCTCAAAACTATTTCATAAACACTTGGATGCTTACTCGATAATTTGCTCAAACATATCTTCCAAGATTATTAGAGGCTTTTTTGCTCATACCTATCTTGTTACATAATTAAGGTAAATACGATATTCTTAACATGAAGACACTATAATCAGTCTTATCAAGGATGTGACCGTGCACAGTGGCTCAGTTGGTAGAGCGTCCGCTTTGTGACCGGGAGGTTGCGGGTTCGATCCCCAGCCGAGTCATACCGAAGACTTTAAAAATGGTAATAGCTGCTCTTTCGCTTGGCGCTCAGCATTAAGAATGTAGAGATAGGAATCAGAACTGGTCAGCTCAGTGTCAGTATAATGTGACTGGGTGGAATATCATATCAACTGTCTGGGTCGTGATATTTCAGTGAGGCAGCACTCTAAAAGTGAGCATTGAGCTCCCTGCTACATCCAGGCACCGTCGCGATATGACTGAAAGATTGTTGAAAGCGACGTAGAGCCCGAATAAAGCAAACAAACAAACTTATCAAGGATGTTGCTTTCCGACGATAGAGTCAGTTTTTATCTGATTAGTCAGAGAATGGCCTGATCTACCTGCAAGGACTGATTTGAGTGTTCGGTTAAGCGTCAAACTTCCCTTTTTTAATTGGTATGGCGTGTATCTTAAGATACTCTTCAAACGGATAAAAAAAAAAAAATTGATATTGGAGTTGATGCATGCATATAATATATGTGCAGACATAGGTGGACGGACGTTATCTTGATGATAACAGACAAGGGAAAGGAGGAGGAGGAGAGATACAAATAGAAGATGCACGTCATTTACATAATACTGAATATTTACTTAATGATTATGATTTTTCCTATCTCTTAAAACAAAATGCATTTAATTATGATCTTAACCTATTTGAATATTGTAAAGCACTTGTCTTTGGCGTCACTTTATCTTCGTTCTGTTGGCGACCTAGGCAAAAACAGCAAAACATCACGAAAACATGCCTATATAATTTTGACCCCTTAAACCCCACTTTTATATAGTAAAACTGGGGTTTACAGGGGTATACATTATTTTTCTTATTTCTGCTCAAAAACATAGATTGTGGGTATTCGTTAGAACCGCCTATGCGAGGCGGTTCTAACGAGTACCCACAATCTATGTTTTGAGCAGAAATATGAAAAATATTTGAATTTTTTGTCTGAAAATTTTCAATTTTTCGGTGATTAACTTTTCAGTGTATTTGAATAGGCGTGTTTTCGTAATGATAAAACATCACCAATATTATGTATATAGTGTGACTAACTTCAGACAGTATGAATGTGCCAGAGTTAAAATGTGCAAACAAGCCCACAAGCAAATGAGCAGTCCTACATGCCGAATATGAATGCATGTTTTTGCTCTTCTCGGCCATGGCAGCAGTATAGAAATGAGAGATGTCGCAAAACGGCGAAGCTCGCCTGAACCGCGCTTTGCATCGAAAAACTTTAACCAAACTCTTAAGCTTATTTTTGTACTCAGTCCGTGACCGTGACCGCACGGTCGCACAGGTGGGTCGGGATGGTACAGCATAGAACTTCAGACCAGTGTTTTACATTAGGGCAAATATGAATTACTTCATCCAGATTTTCAGGAGAAACTCACTAACAAATTTAATAAAGCCTAAAGGGTATGATAAGTTTGTGAGTGATTCGCCAGAATTTACATATTGATAAATTCCACAAAAATAATAATTCCAAATTTGTCATCAAAATGTTTCAAATGTTGCCAAAAAATGTCAATCTTTGAGACGGCGTAAGCAAAGTAGATACGCTTCCTGCTCTGGACTTTATTGAAGTGTATAGATTTAAAAAAAAATGTGGGAAAATCTAACTTTTCGGAGCAATTCAGAAAATTAATTAACCGTTATAAAAAATCGGTTATAGCCTGGATATTAAGCGGCAGACTGCATGCCTAGTTATCAACCCAACCATTGTTTATGGCTATGCTTCACTCTTTAATTGCACGACGGCGGTCCGGGACTTAGACTCAATGACGACCATCTTCGTAAAACTTTAACCAGTGGGCTGGAGCTTGACGATTTGTCCTTGGCTTGGCCTGCCGTGGTTCAGCTACTGGTTTTTATTTACTCTGTCAAAAAGCAGAATTAGTCAGGCGTACTCGTCTTTGTTTGTCATAATGATTTATTTGATTTTTATGTTTTTCGCTTTGAAGCTTTGACTGAGTTGGGAGCCTTTATACGAACCGAAGTTTTATGTTTTTATGCCCCCGCATTGGATGATGCCGGGGGCATATTTTTTTTAGGTTTTCCATAGTGCGTATGTGCGTAAGAATGTACGTCCGTCTGTACGAATGTGTGTACTCAGGTTAAGGCATTTGTACCAGGTAGAATTTTGCAGTTTTATAGTCAGGTACCCAACAGCAAGGGCGTCCGTGTACTGTGGGCACATTTCTAGTTTTTTTTTTTCTGTATTTAGAACTACATCGGGACCCAAGATGAAATTGTCTTGCCGTAAAAGTGCTTTAACTACCTCCGCCTCCACCCCACCCCCACCTCCCCCACGGTGGTTTATTCTACTGACCGTTCGAAGGCGGTGGTCCCGGTCTTACTCTTTGTTGCTTTGTGGTTTATTCTACGAGGCGATTTGTTTTATGTCTTGCCTTGTGTTATTTTGTTCTTGTGTTTTCCTTTTAGCATTGCGATTACCTCGCTCGGGAAAGAGAGAGCTGGTCTTGGTGCTTTTCGTACGTTTGTTAAATTTGCGCTTGTTTGATTTTGACTGCTTCCTCTTCCTCTTGGTGTCTGGGAAGTGCTGCGGATTGTGATTGTGGCACTCCCTGGACTTTTCTCTTACCTTTTTTTCCCCTTCATCCAATCAACTTTACGAAAACATGCCTATTCAAATAAATGAAAATTTTACCACCCAAAAATGAAAATTTTAGATAAAAAAATCTGATATTTTTCACATTTTTGCTCGAAACATAGATTGTGGGTACTCGTTAGAACCACCTCATCGAGGCGGTTCTAACGGATACTCACAATCTATGTTATATAGCAGAAATAAGAAAAATGATATTATACCCCTGTCACCCCAGTTTTACTATATAAAAGTGAGGTTTCAGGAGCTGAAAATTATATAGGCATGTTTTCATGATGGCTGCAAAAAATGTGAAATGCAAACGCTACTCTGATTCTTTAAGCAAAAGTATTATCGCATATGCCATAGATAATGATGAAAGTTTTAACGTTACGTTAACGAACGACATCGTTAGTTTTGAACAACTGGGCTCCGGACTTTATTGAAATGTAAGACCTTTCCGTCATCCACGCAAAATACGTGAACTGCATATGAAGACGAGGAGTTGGAATTATCATTACATTACGAAAACACGCCTATTTAGATATACTGAAAATTCTACCACCAAAAAATAAAAATTTTCAGATAAAAAATTCTAATATTCTTCATATTTCTGCTCAAAACATAGATTGTGGGTACTCGTTAGAACCGCCTCGCCGAGGCGGTTTAACGAGTACCCACAATCTATTTTTAAGCGGAAATAAGAAAAATAATGTATACCCCTGTAAACCCCAGTTTTACTGTATAAAAGTGGGGTTTAAGGGTGTCAAAATTATATTGATATGTTTTCCTAATGATATCATTATATGACTCATCATTATATTATATGAACCTTGTCATCAGAAAAAAAAAAAAAAAAAAAAAAAAAAAAAAAACTACTGTCGCTACTTTTCATCCGTGCTTTTTCTCAGCCCCTACAAAATTCTTCCCACAGCTCAGGAAAACAAATATTTAGGAATATTTTAGGATTGTTTTCTTCTTATTTTATTACGAAAACGTATCTTGTGTGTATTATTAGAATTGCTTCAATGAGGCGATTCTAATGAGTAGAAAGTGTATAAAATCGTTTGATAGAAGATTGAAGAGATATCTCTAAATTACACTATTTGCATCCTTACCTGGCGCTATAAATACTGACCCGCTATGAGCCTCAGTGGCTCAAACTACCCAATGGTCCCAAACATGTTCAATGGTCAATGGTCCCAAACATATTCGAGGTATTGAAGTAATACGTAAAGTACTACACTAAGAACAAGTTCATTTTGCTACCAGTTAATGTGTCTACAACCAGTTGGATGAGTTGCAAACAGCGTAGACTCTGATCATACGCCTGATCAGGATCTACATTGTTTGCTCAGGTGTACATCACCGATTACCAATTAAAGGAAAACTCACATCAAATAGAAATTCAACTGAAAATAAAGAGTCTATGAAGCTGAGTAGCTTCGTGAAAATTGTATGAAAACAGGTTGAAAAATAAAGACATTTACGGACTCGGTGCCTCAGTTGGATGAGCCGTCCTACTGGAGACCAGCAGGTCGCGGGTTCGCCGCCGAGGATGTCAACATTCTTTCGTGGAGATTGATCATGAAATATTTTCTACGGTCATTCTCTCCCTTCCGCTGATTCAAGAAGGGCAGTTGTCAGTTCCTGGCGAAAATATGTGCACAATACTGGTTAACCGATTAGAGGACTAAGCTTGCCCAGTAAACATGTGGTTAGGAAAACTGACCGTGCTCGACATGACCCCATTGGGTTGACTGGGCCGTAAAACCTCAACACAAACAAACAACCTAACACATTCTGTCTTGAAGCCGCCATTATTGTTTAAAAGTGACGTCATAACCCTCTCATCAAATATGTAAAAATCAAGTTAATCATATGTGGAACAATATTCTATTGCCAGTTTCCTCTAAACGTGTTCATTTGCATGTATACTATCAAACTGACACAAAAGGAGCATTTTTTTCTTATTTCTGCTCAAAAACATAGATTGTGGGTACTCGTTAGAACCGCCTCGCCGAGGCGGTTCTATTGAGTACCCACAGTCTATGTTTTGAGCAGAAATATGAAAAATATCTGAGTTTTTTTATCTGAAAGTTTTCTGTTTTTGGAGGTACAATTTTCTATATATTTGAATAGGCACGTTTTCGTAATGTTCGGGAAGAACCCGTATACTAAAATAGTTAAATATCATATTTCTTTTTTGTTTCAGAGTCCCCTTCTATTGGACATTCGTGAAAAAGCAGAAAAATACAAAGATTCGGATGAGGGTGATGAAATTCGAAGAGCAGTCCTGATACGTCTTTTTGGTGCATTTCTAGTTGTACTCTCCATGTTACTTACTGTTGCTGTCATCTATCTTGCAACCAAACCACCGGAAATCCAGTACTGCCATTTTGACGACAGAGATCACGTGACTCCACGTAATCTACAAAACCCGGATGTTTTTGATGATTTAACAAATGACGAGTTACAAGCTGTTAACGAATTTATGCTCAAAGACAATAACCTAGGAATTACTCCATGGGAGAAAGCGACAATAGATAGTAGTTACATATATATGATTGACTTATTTCTTCCCAAAAAATACGACGTTCTTCAGTATTTAGACAAGGGGAGTAAAAAGCCGGCGCGCAAAGCTAAAGTAACAGTCGTTCGAGGAAACCGGGATCCACCGTTAGTTGAAGAATATCTCGTATCTCCATTACCAAATCCCAAAACCGCAACTTTATATAAAGATCCCTCATACAGACGGCCATTTATTCCATACGAAAGCCGCCCAATTGATGATATTGACTATAAGTTCATTTTTCCTATGATACAGAAAATATCTAAGGAGTTGTATCCCTTGCTTATTGAAAGCTATGGACTGTGTTATCATAATTGCACAGAAGGTGTTAATTGTATGGCTTTCTTTGATGTGTCACCTTGTGGCGTGAAGAGCGGGGACCGGAAGTCATGGACCTGGGCATTTCCGGAAGTTGACGGGTTCTATATTCATCCGCTTGGGTTAGAATTTTTAATTAACCATAAATCGACTGATGTATCAAAATGGCATGTTGAGAAAATTGTTTATAATGGACAGGGATTTGATAGCACAGCTGCCTTGATGAAAGCTTATAATACGAATAATTTAAAGAAAATTCAGTTTAATGTGGAAAAGGAATATTCTTCATATGTACCAAAAGGAAAACTACCAAACAATCATAGGCAAGGACCAAAATTAACCGAACCGGAAGGTAAGCGGTTCCATGTGAATGGAAGACACGTGTCATACGAGAAATGGAACTTTAATTTACATATGAAGCCATCTGTTGGTCCGCATCTATTTGACATTCGGTTTGATGGAACCAGAATTGCATACGAGCTAAGTTTGCAAGAAGTCATAGTGTTTTACTCAGGCTACGGACCTTCACAAATAAACACAAATTATTTTGATGTGTCCTGGATGATTGGTTCAACAAACATGGCGCTGGCTAGAGGAATCGACTGTCCTGATACAGCTATATTCTTGGATACAGATTTCTGGGTAAATACCGGTAAAGTGGAACACTCTAAGGGCAATATATGTATATTTGAGGAGAACGGCGACATGCCTCAAAGACGCCATTTTGCGAACAACTTTGACGGAGGGTACTACTTTTATGGTGGATTAATTGATTATCATCTTGTTGTTAGAACTGTCGCAAATGTATGGAATTACGACTATCTCTTTGATTTTATATTTTATCCCGGGGGAGCTATAGAGGTGAGGTCGACAGCAACTGGATACGTTCAAACTACATTCAGGCTCCCGAAAGAAGAGAACTATGGCAGTGTCATTCATGATCACGTGGTTGCTAATGTGCACCACCACCTGTTTAACTACAAAGCCGATCTTGACATTGCTGGAGAAAGTAATAGATTTACGACATTAGATATAGAACTTGAGACAGTACCTAATCCTTGGCTGAAAAATGTTAACAAAACCCAGATGAAGATCACCGAAAGTCTAAAACACAGAGAAAATGAAACAATCCAGAGTAACCCAAATATGCCACAATATCATTTATTCCACAATATAAATGCTAAAAATCATTTCGGCGAAGCTCGAGCGTACAGGATTTTGAACCGAGCAGCAAGTCCGTTCATAGTTGAGAATGTACCAGTTGCTCGAGCGGCACAATGGGCAAAATACCCGATAGCGGTAACAAAGCGGAAAGATACAGAAAGACGTTCAACATCCATTTTTGCACAGAACGATCCCTGGGACCCCGTAGTCGACTTTAATGACTTTTTAGATGATGAGGAGATTTTGGACGAGGATCTGGTCGCCTGGGTAACAATGGGCGTGCATCATATCCCTGGAACGGAGGACGTCCCTTCTACACCAACGACATGGAATAGATATTCTTTCTTTATTAGTCCGCATAATTACTTCCAAGAGTGTCCAACTGTTAGTTCTCCGGATGTTGTATTGATACGTCCTGGTAAAGAGAAAGGAAAGCCGGATGTAAATACATTCGGAACGTCCATGCAATCTACGTGTATACATAAAACTGTTGGGCCGTATGGTTTTGATGGCGACCGTTAAAGTTAGTCAACAGTTGCGCGCCACATCGGGCTTTAATGGATCGAACACCTTTGAAATCATAGAGATTCGTTTTTGAAATATGTCGTTCGACCATAGGCTAATCATAGTGCCAGGTCAGGAAGCAGAATAGGGATAATTTAGGGATGCCTTTTCGATCGTCTATAAAATAATGGTATATTGGGTGTATTTCTTAGAATCGCATTGATTATGCGATTCTTAGGGGGTGGGGTGAGGCAATTTTAATGTGTACACACAACGTACATTATCAGGATAAAGTAAAAAAAAATAATCCCTTAAATATTCCTTGATATTCGTTTTCTTGAGCTAAATGAATACATGTACGTTCCTCGGGACTGAAATACGAGTTCGAATTAGCCACGTTTAATGCGCTATCGGTGTTCGAGTCATTGAAGTTTTACTGTTTGTAGTGCTTCGAATTAAATGGAGAACGGATTGCCCAAACCGAGAAAAATATAAAACAATTTCCTTTTCTCATGGGAATGGTTTCAAATGCAATAGAACAGATGTTCTCTTGCATTTGAAACCATTATCATGAGATAAGAAAATTGTTATATCATTTTCTCGGTATGAACAATCCCTACAAAGAATCAAAGTTTATCATTATTTTGCATTATTAACACTATGATAACGGGAATACATATTCGTTTCTCGTTATCACGGACTTTGGGGTGTTATCCCGTAATCAGACGTCCATGGAAGGTAAGCATTACTTAAAGCATGTTTCGCCCATCATGCCTATCAGCCTTAACAGAGATTTAGGAAAATAGGATTCTAACAGATGCGAAAAATTTCGACTACTAGCTAGAAGTGTACGGGTGCCCAACGATTCAAAACCTGGAAGGAACTCTGATCATATTGCTCGCATATGAAGGCTGATCTAGGGCTTGAAAAGTCTGTTAATGGCTTGTGTGTGACAAAGCCATGATATATAAGTCTTGAAATAGCCACATTGTAGGGACTGACAAGGTTATGATGCCTCCCATAGAACTTCTTACCGTTGTATCTTTGATGGCACTGAGTCAAATATCTTGTAGTGAGCAGTCTCCCTCGTTCGATAAAGTCCTGATGCTCATGTCAGGCTCTAGCATAATGGATTAACTTTGAAACCGAAACATAAACGCCGTATGCTGGTGCAGAAGGAATATTACTCCTCAGAAACAGAAAATTAGCAATGGGAAAGTTGAATCACCCCGTGATACAGAGAAAACAAACTGAAACCGAGAAAGTGAAGTTTTTGTTTTCAGATGAATCCGGAATGACGATATTAAACTATAATCACAATATAATAAACTTCGTTTTCGAACTTCGATTGGTGAATCCGAGATATAGATAAAATAAAGCCCGTTTCGTCCTTATCACGGACGAATGGTAAAATGAAATTGCAACATCAATACAACCAACTTTGTTTTCTAGTCATCACAATTTACCAGTCAGTTATACTTTGTTTTTTCGCTACAAAGGTTTAGTGAATGCGAGGTTTCAACCCCGCTATGCCTAGCAACCATAGAGGAACGTTTGCAAGCAGTGTCGACTGTGATCAGACGCAGCAGAGCGTGGCGCCTGATCCTGGTCTACACTGCTTGAATTTAGTACATGGATTTCTAAGAACATGATACTAATAATAAAAAGTTAACAGACGCCCTTATACAACTGTACTGGAAATAAACCGATCCAACCATCACGAAAACATGCCTATATAAATTTGACCCCCTAAAACCCCAGTTTTATATAGTAAAACTGGGGTTTACAGGGATATACATTATTTTTCTTATTTTTGCTCAAAACATAGATTGTGTGTACTCGTTAGAACCGCCTCGCCGAGGCGGTTCTAACGAGTACCACAATCTATGTTTTGAGCAGAAATATGAAAAATATCGGAGTTTTTGTATCTGAAAATTTTCAGTTTTTGGAGACGAAATTTTCTATGTATTTGAATAGGCGTGTTTTCCTAATGGGACTGATGAAGAAGAGTCCACTCGGCATACATGACGGATTAACGAACTTCATTCTAAAGGATGGGTGAACGAATTTCATTATAACGGATTAAAATTTAAGACGAGATACAGTCGACCTTCGTTATCTCGAATTCAAAGGGACTACTTCGAGATATCCGTACCTCGATATATCAGATTTGCAGAAGTTAGGAAAAAATTGAATCGAACAGCCACATTTAACAAATGTATATATAATTTGGCTTTTGAAAGAAAAAAGGTAAGTTAGAGATATATAATGAAAATATTGTGGAAAAAGGAGAAATTGCTCCCTTTTTTCCGCAATATTTTGTTACCTTTTGTTAGATTTTCATGTTTAAGCAGGGACTAGATTATCGCTTCGAGATAAGCGGTTATTCGAGATAAGCGAGGTCGAGATAACGAGAGTCAACTGTGTATACTTTTACGGCCTCCTTAGAGTTATGAGACTTTATGAGTTTAGCTGAAATCGGTCTCGTTGATGTGAGAAGAAACGTATGCGAAACACGACCAGCTAGATCAACCTTGATATGCGAGCCATCTGATCAATGTTCCTTCCTATGTTTGAATCGTTGGCCACTCAGACGCTTCTGACTGATGGATGGGATTTGTATCACATCTTCTAGAACTCATTCTTCATATTTGAGATGACATGATAGATATATGATCATTTCTGGTGTGATGAGAAATTCCCAGGAAGATTCAATTTGCCTAGCTGGCGCTTTAAAATCTAAATAGTTTGCTATAGAGTTTAAATATCTTGTCTATTTTGTCTATAGGAATGCCAGAACAAACTTAAAGCTCTACAGAAGCTCTACAGAGCTTATATCAACTGCTGACCCAAAAAGAAGCTTTAGTTTTACATAGCTGCAGAACAGACTTTATTTTTCAACCGAAACGTAACGATATTTGTCTTTTTTTTTTCCACGACAACACAGATTGTGGTACTCATTAGAAGCACCAAGGCGCTTCTGAAGAGTACCCACAACATATGGTTACAAGTGAGCGCTTATTTACCACATCAGATCAGTGAAATCAGGCTTTGAGCATAATATCATATTGAGCATAATATCATAGATACCAAATTCCATAAGATGAATTTTTACTGTTTAGTTTTTCTCCAGCCATGTTTGAAATCAAGTGTATAGTTTCTATTTCTTCACATTATATATACTCTTGATGTTTCCAAATAAAGAATATATTGTGGGCACTCTTTATAGGCGCCTCTGTGTATGTTAAGGGTACTCATTAGAAGCGTACCATAGAGGTGCTTCAAATCAGTATCCATAGCATATGTTTTACATAGAAATCAGAAAAAGGAATAGTTTTGTTTAATATAATGACTCATCTAGAAGTAAGGCTAAGAAGTGTACAGTGTACGTATGATTTTTAAATCTAAATCGTTCGAAAAAGAAAACAAACCTATACGTGAAGGTAGCCAGGAAATGCCGCAGTCACAAAGTACAGCTCTCCAAAGGCACCAAAACTAGGATCGAGAATTGAGGATTAAACTCGAGGTTCGGAGGGCGGGGGGAGGGATGGGGGTGGGGGCGGGGGAAGGGTAACAGGGGTAATTGTGGTACGGGTGTGTGAGCCAGTATTTTTTTGTACCCATTTATTGCTGGTTGTTAGACAAGTATCACAGTCAATTCATTGAATACCAAGAGAACAAGCAGACTCGCAAAATCTCTGAGTGAAAATTATTGTGCATTTACCAGGATGTCAGAAAAATGGGGCCTTTCACATAGGAAGCCTAAAAAGTCGGGTCATTCATACACTTTTTGTTGAAAAAAAGGGGGCCAATCATATATTTATCAGCACTGAAAAAGAGGGATGTCCAACATCCGTACTATGCCAAATATAGAAAGTTACCTACACCCCCCCCCCTCCACACACACCGAGGGATTAAAAGAGGAAAAGAAAAACGTCACATATAGAACCACATACACACAGATAGAGACAAACTGCAACAAAAGAACCACTTTTGAACGGGCAGTAGGAAATCTACCAGCGTAGGGGTGAAGGGTGGACTTACAGATTTGCTTTCGCAAAACCTCCCCCCTAAATTCTGATGCAGTCCCAAAATCAAAAAATATATTTTCAGTCATCTGTGTCATAGCATTGAGAAATTAATTTATATGTTTTCTATTTTGAGCCATTGATAATTATGGATTCACTGTGCAAACCGAACAATTATCAAGCTTTAATCTTCACACAGGTTGTCAAACAACCTCTGTAGGTCGGTTGGAACACTGGTTTGATCTGGCTATTTTCATCCCGGGTTCAAACTAAGCAAGTTTGAATTTTTAGGTGGTGCTTCCAATTTCATTGAATCGGTTCTTGGTGGTTTAGAGAGAGAGAGAGAGAGAGAGAGAGAGAGAGAGAGAGAGAGAGAGAGAGATATTGTGGGGAACAAGACTACAGTCCGGAAGACTGTTTAAATTATCAATGTCTGTGAGAGCATTAGCTCGTTTTATTTAACCCGTTTATGCTCAGTGTCCCATTAAAGGGACATTGACAAACAGTGTTTAAGTCTCCACCCTCCCACCCTCACAACAGTCTTACTGTTGGCTCTTGAAAGGCAACAAGTTTTGAGTTATGGAGATTAATATTTATCAAATGACATTGTACAGTAACCCTTTCATCCCCGACTTTCTGCAGTGGAATCTTTCCTTTGACTCTTCTACAGGGTTGAAAGGATTACAAGAGTTAAACCAAAGATTGGACACAAGTTATAACAACGTTATATAGTCCTCTCACTGTAGTTTTAGATAAAATGAGTTGAAACTTAATGAAAACATTTAGCCGTCATTTAACCGGACCTCTAGCCATTCCTACTAGGACAGGCTACAGGTCCGAATAATAAAGTTTTTGTTATATGCTACCATTTCCTATCACAAAATAAAGACAAATTATGATTTGCTTGGGCCAGTTAGCGACCATCTTGAAATGGAAAATCATCTATATGGTAATATAGTAAAATGGAAATCTGTCTTGGATAAGAATTCGGTACCAATTATTATTTCATTGTAGTCAAACACCAGCTCATCACAAAAACATACCTGCATAATTTTGACCCCGTAAACCCCATTATTTTCGTAGTTCTGCTCATAAACATATATTGTAGGTATTCGTTAGAACCGCCTCGCCCAGGCGGTTCTAACGAGTACCCACAATCTATGTTTTGAGCAGAAATATGAAAAATATAAAAAATTTCATCAGAAAACTTAGTTGTTTTTGGTGGTGAAATTTTCAATATATTTGAATAGGCAGTTTTCGTAATGTCATCAAATAATTAGTAAAGTACAATTTATCTTGTTCTCATTAAATCAAACAGTGCTACCGGTATCTTGTTCTCATTAAATCAGACAGTGCTACCGGTATCTTGTTCTCATTAAATCAAACAATACTACCGGTATCTTGTGGCACAGAGTACTTTCTGTTATACAAGTTTAATGGCTCGAACTCCTTTGGGACCATTGGAATCTGTTCTAGGCATTGGTAGTTTAAGCCACAGGGTTAATCTTAGCGCCACGCTAGGAGGTTAACTGGGATAATTTAGGGATGTCTTTTCAATCTTCTATAAAATAATGGTATATTGAGTGTACTCATTAGAATCACATCGATGATGGGATTCTAATGAGTTCACTAAACATATATGTTGATCATAAAATAAGAAAACCCCTAAAATATATATAAATATTTTTCTTTAGCTTTGGAAGAATTTATAAGGGACCCTAAAGCTAAGTCAAAATAGCCGTGACAGACAAGCGGTCAATGTTCGAGTTATTGAAATTTGACTGTATCAGGCTATTGAAAGATTTCAATTCAGAGAAAGTACAAAAAAAGGTAAGAGAAAAGTCCAGGGAGTGCCACAATCACAAACCGCAGCCCTTCCAAAACACCAAGAGGAAGAGGAAACCGACAAATCCAAACAAGCACAAACCGAACAAACGCACGTAAAGCACCAAGATTAGCTCTCTCTTCCCCAAGCGAGGTAATCGCAATACTAAAAGGACTAAAAACACAAGAACAAAATGACACATGGTAAGACATACAACAAATCGCCTCGTAGAATAAACCACAAAGCAACAAAGAGTAAGACTAACACCGGGACCACCGCCTTAGAACGGTCAGTAGGGTAAACCACCGTAGGGTTTAAAGCACTTTTACAGCTAGCTAACTTCACCCTGGGTCCCGATGCTACTCTTAATACAGAAATACATAAAAATCCGGTTCGCATAAAGGCTCCCAACTCAGTCAATGCATCAAAGTGAAAACATAAAAATCAAATTAATCACTATAATAAACAAAGACGAGTACTCATGGCTAATTCTACAGTATGCCAGAGTAAATGAAAACCAATAGTTGAACCACGGCGGGCCAAGCCAAAGACATATCGTCAAGCCCCAACCCTCTGGTTAAAGTTTTACGAAGAGGTCGTCATTGAGTTTGAGGCCCGAACCGCCGTCGTGCAATTAAAGAGTGAAGCATAGCCATCAACAATGATTGGGTTGACAACTAGGCATGCAGTCTGCCGCATAATATCCAGGCTATAAACAATTCTTTTATAACGGTTAATAAGTTTTCTGAATTGCTCCGAAAAGTTAGATTTACCTACAATTTTTCTAAATCTGTGCACTAAGTCACCGTAAAATTCTGGTTCCGATATACCTTGTTGCAGAAGTGTTTTCAGACTGACGCTATATTTTCTTAACAAGGCACTGTGTCTGCGATAAAAGTTCGAAAACGCCTTACGAAGTTTAAAATAACGATAGCCCTGCCTAAGAAGTTTGGCAGTAAGGGCTTTATTACGGTAGTTAAAGTCATTAAGATTTGAAGAAGCTCTGGCAACACTATTCAAATCAAGTTATCATCTTTTTTCATTTTATGGCATCATACTCACCCTGGTTTTCCATACCGGCAAACGTACTCTTCGTAAACATGGTATTTGTGCTCTAAAGATCAGGATACGTTCATCTACACACATGTAAAATTTGATGTAAACATGCCTTGTGATGAAAAGGGTGCTTTTTGCTATTCCCCATCCCCACCCTGCCCAACCCCAACTGGCATAGTACACGTACAGGTAGACCAGTAAAAGATATCAAGTCTATTATGTACGTTAACGAACACTATTTTTTTATAGGCGTATCAGTTTGGGTACCCTTGGATATAATCATAATGTGTTTTTATTTGAAAACTTTAGAATATTCTTATTTCCGGCTTCTCAACACAGAAAATTATGAAATAAAATGACGTAGCTTGAGCATTTATTTTAGGAAAAAGAAAGAAGTTTTTATCTATTTATTATTATTATTATTATTATTATTTTATTTTTTATTTTTATTTTCTTTTTTTTTTTTTTTTCCTCAATGCCCTTCAATGAAATTTTCAAAATCACGGAATATTCACAATGGTCACAAGGTACGACAAAATATTAACTACACAATAGTCACTAAAGTACTGGGAGACAATATATGTATTAAGGATTTCAGTCATATATAGACAGAAAGTTGATCAGAAAGCCACAATGCACACAACAGAGTTAGTGTTTACGAATAAAACTTAATAGATATTCAAGGATTTTGTTCACACTGAGCACTATGATATTATGATAACCATTACTGCTAAATATGAACAAAATAAATACCAAATCAACTGTGAAAATTGCGACTTTCTGATAATTTACCTGTGTATATATGAACATAATCTTTGAATATCTACAAAGTTTTATTCCTAAATACCAAATCATCTGTGAGTATTGCGGTTTTCTGATACATATGCTATCGATATATTAACGAAGTCATGGTTTCCTCCCAGAGTGTTATAATGCGGGCCCCAGAGACACCCTTAAGTAGAGTTAAGAGGTCTTATAATGAGATAAAAAGGTTTGCTGTTTTAAAGAGGTGAACCCTTAAAGCACTAATCACATCAACAACAAACGACCCTTTGATTTTTTTTTTGTCAGAGCAAACTTTTATTTTCTCTCTGAAAAAAAAAAAAAAAAAAAAAAAAAAAAAAAAATAAAATAGAATGTCATCTGCCACTTAGCCACTTACTTGCTTAGAGCATTAGGGGTGAACTATTGCCCAAATAATTGTAATTCTTGCCCTTTAGATATTGTTTGTGTTAAGGGTTTACGACCCGTCAACTCAATGGGGTCATGTCGAGCGCGGTCATATGACCTAACCACATTTTTACTGGGGAGGCTTAGTCTTCTAAGCGGTTAACCAGGATTGTGCACATTCTTTCGCCAGAAACTGACAACTGGCCTTCTTGAATCAATGGAAGGGAGGCAATGACCGCAGAAAGTGTTTCATGACCAATCTCCACGAAAGACTGGTGCCGACCCGGCTCCGTCGAACCTCTTGATCACCAGTTGGATGCGCATCAAACTAAGCTACCGTGGCCGGCTGCCCTGTCGGTATAAAACAGATGAAAATGCAAAGCCATATTTGAATTAAATTAATTTTGGATTGAACATATATGCATCACTAATGACTATTGCCCTAAATTTAGAGGGTCCAGAACAAAGCTTTAGAGGTGAAATCTGCCATAACGGGAGTAAGGCAAAACCCTGAACGTAGTCTTTGTATATCTACTAATTATTGTTTTCAAATATCAATCAATTTTAAGCATTGCTTTCTGATAAATATATAGTCTATAAATGAACGTAGTCCTTGAATGTGTACTTATTTTTCTACATAAATACCAAATCAACTGTGAGCCTTGCGGCCTTCTGATACATTTGCCGTCCATATATAAACGTAGTCCTTGAAGATCTAGTAAGTTTTCTTTATAAATACAAAATTAAATGTCAGCATTGCGGCTTTCAGATAAATATGCAGCCTATATATGAACGTAGACCTTCAATGTCTACTAAGTTTTCTTCACAAAGACCAAATCAAATCTGAACATTGCGGCTTTCTGAGATTTAAAATGAGGGTCCCAAGAGCACTACAGATGTCTTCTAATAAGAGTTTAGGGCTTGTTGGTTTAAAGATGTTAACTCTTAAAGGCTAATCACATCAACAGCAAAACAAGACTTTTAAAAATTTAGTTTCAGAAAAAATAAGACTCGACAATTCATGTAAAGTAAAACCGGGGTCTGCAGGTATATTAAAGTAAAACCGGGGTCTGCAGGTATATTCATTATTTTTTCTTATTTCTGTTTAAAACATAAATTGTGTGTACTCGTTAGAACCTAAATGGCGAGGCTATTCCAATGATAACCCACAATTTATGTTTTGAGCAGCAATATGAAAAGTTTAAGAATTTTTACTTGAAAACGTTCAGTTTTTGGTGGCAAAAATTTTAATATATTTGAATAAGTGTGTTTTCGTAATGTAACCACATTTTGTTTTCTGGAAGACTTAGTCCTCTAAGCGGTTAACCAGTACTTGTGCACCTTCTTTAGCCAGAAACCTTCTTGAGGCCCAATATAGATTTACATAGAAAGCTAGCTGGGCATGTTAAAATGGAATACAATATCAGGGAGACTGGTTACACTTAGTAGTTTAGCTGTCATTTCTGTGAGACGGATAACTACTGTAACTTCATGTTTGCTTTTTCTGCGCACCAAGTACTGTCTGAAAAGGGGTCTATCCTTAAAGGAAAGAATCTTTTCTTTTAGAGTGGATCCCATTTCGGAACTGGGCAAAACAATTACGGTATGAGTGTTGTCTCTGCCTAAAAATATATCCATTCTTCTTAACAAGGCCTGGGAATCTACGTCCTATCGTTTCATCCTACGGCATAATAATGTCTGATCTTGCCATCTGTTCATTTTGGGCCTGCTTTAATGTATTTGTCTATCATTCCTGCTTGATGTGGGTCTGATTGTACTTTTTCCTGAGTTTTCTTCTTTACTTTCTAGGGGCGGATCCAGTATTATTTATCAGGGGTCGGGGAAGGGGGGGGGGGGTGTTAAATTTTCAATAGTGTTTGAATTGATCCATTTTCTTTTAAGTATTAGAAATGAGCACACACTATAGAACCAGAATAGAACTTGTACGAGGAATCAAAGGTCTTGAGACGAGATTATAAGAATCTATTATTTGTGTGAGGAGAAGACAGAAAAAAATCCTTCAGGATCAGTGCTCGTCATCACGAGGCTTGCCGAGTGATATAAGACTATATTCCCGATGGACGGATTTTTTTTCTGTCTATCCCTCACACCCGTGACAGATTCTTTTTCTTGCACGCCTTTTATTTCTGTAAGTGGGTTTTGGATATGCAGTCATTTCGACTGCAGACGTCCGCAATCTTGTGATGACAATATCGCAACACTTTAGTGACGGCATTATGTTCAGTGACGTAAATCTTAACGATGGCGTACCATGACGTCCTATGCAATCAGTGTATATCAAACACGTGAAAATTCTCGAATTTTATGCCCCCAACTTGACAGGATTATGAACCTTTTCTGAGTCATGGCCCTTTGAAAAAATATGGATGCAATCTTGTCAGCAAAATATCTCAAAAACTATTAAAGCTAGAGCCTTGAAATTTTATGAATAGACTGGTAGTGATGAGTAGACAACCTGATTAACTTTTAAAGAAATTTTGAAAAACACTTCTTGAGTTATGACCCTTTGTAATTTTGGGCATTTTTACTTTGTCAGGAAAATATCTCAAAAACTGTTAGTGCTAGAGCTTTGAACTTAGCAAATGGATTTGTAGTGATGAGTAGATGGCCTGATTAACTTTTGAAGAAATTCTGAAAAAAAAAATACTCTATGGGTTATGGCCCTTTGTAAGTTTGGGCATTTCTACCTTGTCAGCAAAATATCTCAAAACCCGTTGGAGCTAGAGCCTTGAAACTTAATGAATAGACTAGTAGTGATATTCAGGTATACTTCTTGAGTTATGGCCCTTTGTAATTGTGGGCATTTTTACCTTGTCAGCAAAATATCTCAAAAAGTGTTAGAGCTAGAGCTTTGAAACTTAGTAAATGGATTTGTAGTGGTGAGAAGATGACCTGATTAACTTTTGAATACATTCTAAAAAAATACTTCATGGATTATGGCCCTTTGTTATTTTAAGCATTTTTACCTTGTCAGCGAAATATCTCAAAAACCGTTGGAGCTAGAGCCTTGAAGCTTAATGAAGAGACTGGTAGTGATGAGTAGACAACCTGATTTATTTTTAAAGAAATATTAAAATATACTTCTTGAGTTATGGCCCTTTGTAATTTTGAGCATTTTACTTTGTCAGCAAAATATCTAAAAAATTGTTAAAGCTAGAGCCTTAGTAAATGGATTTGTAGAGATGAGTAGATGGCCTGATTAACTTTTGAAGAAATTCTGAAAAAGTACTTCATGAGTTATGGCCCTTTGTAATTTTGGGCATTACTACCTTGTCAGCAAAAGTGTGATCATTGGTTGATTAATATAAGACTCGTACCATTTTCTGCCCATATTTAGAAAATGAGTCACATTGGTTAATTCTTGTTTCCCTTAGGACATCTACTAAGTTAGTAAATACAAGTCTGAGTTTCCAGCGATAAAAGTAGTAAAGATATGGAAATTGTGGAATTTGACAGTGTGAAGATATTCTGACCCGTCCTGGGCTCTTTACCAGGACAATGATACCACCTCACTTCATTCATGTTTGAGTCCAGACTAATAAGCATAATTATTTTTAGGAAAATAGGAGACTTAGACATGAAAAATAAACAAAAATGAATTTGGGAATGTCTTTTAAAATGACGAGAGTTTGCCATAGGGAAGATAATATTGCCCCTTGCATGGATCCTAACTAGAATATATGCCCATAATTACCTGCATATGATTGTAACCAGTGTATTTACTATAATAGTAAACAAAATTACTTCACGTACATTAGCAGCTGAGTCACAAGAATTCAATTTTAATAATAGAACATGCATACGAACAAAAAAAAAAAAAAAAAAAAAAAAAAAAAGGAAAAAAAAGAAAAAGAAATCAACCATCAAGACGGTATTTTGACTCCAAATGCGTTCCTTCACGAGGGACATGACCCTTAATATCCCATATTTATTCGATGCAGGGTTACTATAAAAGTACTAATAAATTTCGAGACTTAGATTTCAGAAGTAAAATTCTACTTGAAGGACGACGATTCTAATTACAATATTTGTCAAGCGGAGACATATTTATCCCTGGAAGTTCAATGCTAAGGAGTATGACCCTATCTATTCGAGTTCCGTTCTGACCCAGGGGGATCAACCAAACCACCAAGAAGAATGATTTGAAGGAAGAGGCTATGCTTCTAAAGTAAATAAGGAAGACTGCAGAATGTTGCCTTCAAGCAGATATGTTGACCCAACATGGGCCACTGTTGAATAAAAACAAAAATTCCTTGTCCCATAAACGTTATTATTTCAAGGAAACAAGCGGCTGAATTATCCAAAGCTTCTTTGTGAAAGCATCGCATCATCAAATACTTTGAGAAATTATTATGCTGGGCTGTTCAAAATATTAAAAAAACAACAACAAAAAACAACAACAACAAAAACAAAACAAGTTTAAACGTTATCAGATTTTGCTATGATTGTTTGCTAAAACATAAGCATTAAAGCATATTTATGCATATGCAAATGAGCTTATTTGCATATAGTAGAATCAACAAGTCGATGATTTTTTCCCCATTTGTGTGAACGATAATGTTGACAAGAGACTGGGACATGGTAATTTGTCTTGTAATTACTGACTTGTTCGCAAAGAAAGTATTAGCTAATATTCATGCATATGCAAATAAACTAATGTGTATATTTTCATATTAAATTCAAGACCAGAGTCTGCCTTTTTATCTGGCATCATACATATTGATCTATATTTAACCCTTGTCCTGCTGAATAAATTTAGATGACACGCCCTTTTAAAATTTTCAGCCAATCAGATTACTTGATCAACTTTTTTGATATAAATTCACAAATTGAATGGCAAACAGTGTAGATCCAGATCAGTTGGCTTTTTCAGAAGCCATATGATTCGGCTCTACACTGTTTGCAAAGGCAGGATATATCCGGGTTCAGCAGGACAAGGGTTAATATAGACTGAGATATTACCAAGAAGAGTCAGTGAGTTGCTATGACAACGATGATGTTTGAAGTAGCTAATATGTTGTTTGCTCATTTCTTTGGTCCCAGAGAGCAACTTGGCCCCATGCGACTGTCCTCGCTAAGATATGCAAGATGGGGATACATCAGTTATCAATCTAATTCAGATATCGTTATTCACTCCCTTCTATGAATAGTTTGTAAGTACATAACGGTAGCATACTTTTTGACGTCACCATGACGTTAATTCTGGAAAGTAAAAGAACGCAATATCTTTTATCTAAAAGATCATATAGATTTAATGTTGGAAATGAATATGGATCAATTATAACACGATTTGCACCAAGGCCGCTCAAAATTCAACACAGAAGCCTGCACTACTGAGGTTAAGATACCGTATTACATTATAACCTACCTCAACAGGATACGGTTCAACGCTCAAGCAAGCATTTATTGAGAATGCTTTCCGATTTTTCGTCTTCAGTCGCGCATAATGCATAGGATCAGCTTCAATCAGTAAACCAGTCCAGTTTTTCTCCTTTTCGAAGAACAGAGTGTTGGAATGTTTCTCCCCGTCAAATGCACCGCACTCCACAAAAAATCCTTTCTTCTGCAAAACATTTTAATAAAAGCGGTGTCTGAGAAATTTCTATAATTTACATGCGTATCCAGTGAAGACTCAGATCCGCTTGTGCATTAACATAGTCAAATCAAAGTCTTCGCTGTACGTTCTACGGATAGCTAAGGACATAAACCATCTTTACGTGACCTGCGAAGACTGGTAAGACTGCATGGATGCAAAGGCTGATTTGAGCCTTTAATAGGCGCACATGTAAAACTGTAGGATTTACTGTGCCCCGGCTCAAAAGGCACTATTTACACTTAGTTTAAGAATCCGTTCAGACCTGTGAAAAACGTGGCATCTGATCAGGGTCTACACATTTGCAATCATCCAACAGTTTAAGATGAATCTACATAAAGAAACATGGGTGTATTTAAATTTTAGAACAAGTATAGTTAGTTGGGTGACCGAATACTAAGAGTATATAAGTTGTTTTCTAGCCTAAACCCTAACCAACTATTCTTGTCATAACAAGCAATATTCTATGGCACGCCACGGCTGTCTTGCATTAATATATGACAGTATGTTCTACCGACAACCATTATTTGATGTTCATATCCATTATGGCTTGTTTGTTTGCTGTGTTGTTTAGCTAGCGTGTTATTTTGTTTGCCGTATTGTCTCCTGAACTAGTCATTCTGTTGTCTTTATTTGTGATATTCTTATGTTCATTTGTCATTCTGTAAGCCTCATTTGTTGTATTGTCTTGATAACTGAACATTCGGTTGGCTTTATTTGCCTTGTTGTCTCCTCATAACATTATTGTACTCTTTAGACAAACATTATGTGATGTATTTTTGCGTAATGTCTTGTTTGTTTGCCTTTTGTCGTGTTAATACGGCAATCTGTTGGCTTCGTTTTATATTGCCTTGTTAAATCGTTATTCTGAAAGCTTCATTTGTCGTATTATTTTATTGACTGGACATTCTGTAAGCTTTATGTACCGTGTTGTCCCTTCATAACATACGCGTAATATTCTCTTGACAAAAGTTAATTGACATTACGAAAACACGCCTATTCAAATATATAGAAAATTTCACCTCCAAAAACTGAAAATTTTCAGATAAATAACTCTGATATGTTTCATATTTCTACTCAAAATATAGATTGTGGATATTCGTTAGAACCGCCTCGGAGAGGCGGTTCTAACGAGTACCCACAATCTATGTTTTTGAGCAGAAATAAGAAAAATAATGTATACCCCTCTAAACCCAAGTTTTACTATAATATAAATGTGGGGTTTAAGTGTGTCAAAATTATATAGGCATGCTTTCGTGATGATGTTCATATGCATTCTGTTTGTTTGCCTGTTGCCCCCTTTTAATCGACAATCTGTTGCCTTCATGTATCATGTTCTCCTGTTACCTAGTCATTATATTAGCTTCACTTGTCATATTGTTTAGTTAATTGAACATTTTGTTAGCTTCACTTACCTTTACCATGTTGTCTCGATAATTTGTTATTCTGTAGGCTTCATTTTCGCTGCTGTCTTATTAACTGGTCATTCTATTGGTTAAAAATGATATTTTTTTTTTCTATTAGAGAATCCTATTTACAGCTGTAATAGCATGTTATCTTGTCTATTCAATATGTTGACTTGTTTAAAGGAATCGACCCAGTTTGGTAACGGACAAAAAGCCTTTAAAATCAAAATGGCTCACGAGCAAATCGACCCACTATCAAAACGGCCCAAGTAAAAATGACCCAGCATCAAAACAGCCTATCTTTATACAGTGGTATAAACATGTGGGAAATTTGAAATTTCATTTAGAAAGGTAGAACCATTTTAACCATTCTGTCTTAAATATAATTTACAAAATGAGCTGAAGCATTAACACGCATGAAATTTTAAAACTACTGAACAATTTTGCTAGTGTGTGCGTGCAGATTAAACAAACACACTATGAAATCAAAAGCAGGTAAAATCTAAACAAATATCTTAATCCTTACTTATGTCGACAAATATTACAACATTCGAAACACTAGTAATTTAATTACCCAGTCAATGAAAATAAAAAAGTGGCAATCCGTTATTATTCCCCGGGTTTCGGGTTGGGTATATAACACTACCCTACCCTCTCCCCCTACACCTACTGTATCCTACTCTAATCTTTATCCTTATCCCTACCCGTAACCTTACCATATTCTAAGCGTATCCTTACCCTTACTATTATCTTTACCCTACCGGCCCCTAACTTTCCCTATACCCTACCCTGACCTTACCCTTACCTTTAACCCTTACACCTACATTATCCTACCATAGCTAACTTCTACCTACACTACTGACCATTACCTACTCCACATTTACCCCTACCTAACCTACCCTACCCCCGCCTAAATAAGCTAAAACGTCCAACGGCTGAAACGTCACAGAAGCGAAATCGCTTATCTTAATCGGACGAATCGACTATTTCGATAATATTAGGGCGAAACTGCCCAGGCCGAAATTACCCGGAGACGAATCTACCTACATCCTTTCAGGCAGAGTAGTGAATGTAAATTTGGTTTTACAAGATACAGGTCACAACAGCAATGTCTTAACCACATTAAAATTTAAGCTTTTCAAAAAAATTTGCTACCGCTTAGTCTTTTTGTCAGTGTATTTGTTTTGTCTTGGTGCGCTTATAGCTGTTTAGCTGTTACGCCCAAGCCAAACCCATCAAATTTAATGAAATGGTATCTGGTTTTCAGTCCTGTCTGTATAAGCTGGATTTGAAGCCCGAAGTTGAAATTCAAGAATGCAAGAAAGTATTGTTATTAAACTATCAAACAAACAAACAAAAATAATGCTTACAAAACTAACAGATGCTAATAATTACACAATAACTACGGTTAAACCTGAGTAAACGACAAAAGAACTTAGTAAACGACTGAAGAACTATATATATATATATAGTAGACTTTCATTTGCCTTGGCAAAAGAGTATACATGGTTGATGACTATTGAGCAAACATTTAAAAAGCGTTTCTGTCAAAGTACCTTAAATGATTTTAATGATGTTTGTATTGGAGGATAACGGCCCATCAACACATTTTAGGTCATTTCGAGAGCAGCCATGACTATCATAATAAAATTATATGGTGTGCTTCTCGAGAAATGATCACACTGCCAAATAATGTTTCAAATGAGTCAAACCCATGATTCCAGTACGTAACGGCAATAACAATCGTGAAAGACGAGGAGTTGCTGACGCTGATACTACATATGTCGATCCATCTGCGGTTGGTATACACAACAAGAACTGTGGTCTACCCGTGCACATTCACTCACATATGGTTTATGTTATGCCGTGCATGTGCCGAGAGATACCTTGCTAGCTAATATCTGCAATGATTATGCACGGCAAAGTCTTCAGCAAATTTGAAGTATGACCTTTTTACTGAATATTTTGGCTTTTTTGAACCAGCGAATATAGTGAATCCAACAAAAAAGTTTTTCTTTTTTCGCAACTTAGTCCGACCGAATAAAAGGTCTCATTAAAATAATATTTTTTTTTTAAGTTGCTATCGCCTTTTCTGGTTTGGTCTTTATCTTTTTTACTTTTCAATGAAGAAATCTTATGAATGTTCGTAGCTTTAAAGCGTAATTTCTTTTCAGGGCGAAAGAAAGCTGCTTCTTTAACAATACTTGTAATTGCCTGTTACAAATTTGGCTGGGCGTTTTTGCACGCTTTCCAGTTCTTCCTGAGTTCCAAAACTACTGTGTTTTCGACATCATTCAGAAAGTCATTTTTTGCTTGGCGCTTTACACAGAAGGAGTAAATTTACTAACTTTTGTCATGATTTAATGCAAAACCATTTGTCGTAACTACCTATGCACAAAATGTTTTATTGTAGTAATTGGTTTTTAAAAAATCAAATATTTTCACTTTTCCCCATAGTAAAAATGAATGGAAATTATGCAGAAATCTGTAGGGTAGGTAACTTGGAGGCAGATTTTCAACTAGTTCCGCTTGTTCAATTTTTCTGAAATTTTCACAGTTTTGTTGTGAAACATCAATAATCAAAATTAAGCGAAGAAAAATAAAAAAATATTTTCTTAGACAAAAAATCCAAAAAATCACTTTACTATAGAAATTGCATAGGTCAAACCAATTTTTTGCCGTAAATTTAATGTTACTGTAAATATTTGATAACAGAACACATAAACAGAAAATACAAATAGTTTCTGATAAGATAAGGACAATCAGAACAAAATATTTTCATTTAAAATAAATTGCCAAACAAAAACGTCTTTCCGAGAGATGTCGAAAGGACAGTAACTGCTTTACTCCAAGACTGGATGCATCAATCCTTTATAAGCTGCTCCTTTTCACGAATTGTTGAATTCTCGTACTTGCTGAAACATAATTTTATTTGAGGGCGAAATCGGTGTGGAAGCGAATGTCCACAAAAAGAGGCCATCGTTTGATAACGATAGATTCTATTCTATTCTGTTTGCTATCAAATGCACGACTTTGATGTCAAAGGTCGTGGTAGCTACTTCCGCTTAAGCTGGGTTCGGTAAAATTCTCGTATTTTTTGCGTTATTAGCATAACTCATATAAATGCGGCTTGCCAGGGCTACTCGCAATAATGATGAGTTAACAAGACAACATTGCAAAGTGACTAGACATAATGATCAAGTGAAAGGATATTACTGTACTGGAAACTAGCAGAATGACAAGTCAACAAGACAGCTTTTTGAATTGACCAGACATAACGACTTTTTGATAGACTATTACTGTACATCAAGCCAACAGAATGAAGAGTCAACAAGACAGCATTACAAAATGACCAGACATGACAGTTTTTCGTAAGAATATTATTGTACTTGAATACAACAAAGTGACTAGCTAGGAATACAGTATTACAAACTGACCAAACATATCGATTTTTTGATAGAATATTACTGCACTTGAATCCAACAGAATGACGAGTTAACAAGGTAGCGTTGCAAGCTGACCAGACATGACAAGTTTTGTGAGACTATTGCTGTACTTGAAGCCAACAAAATGACGAGTAAACGAGACAATATTGCAAATGAACAATACATAATGACTGTGAACATAGTATAATGCCTGTCAATAGCACATGCTTTCAGACATATCGAGTTTCTGACAGAATATTACTGTACTTGAATCCAACAGAATGACGAGTTAACAAGGCAGCGTTGCAAGCTGACCAGACATGACAGGTTTTGTGACAGATTATTGCTGTACTTAAAGCCAACAAAATGACGAGTAAACGAGACAACATTACAAATAAACAATATATAATGACTGTGAACATAGTATAATGTCTGTCAATAGCACATGCTTTCAAACCTTGATATAAGACAGTAGTGACTTTCCATGATAGTCGACAAAATTTCTCGTCTCTACTCTTAGAAAACCACCAGGTTAAAATATATCAGATAGTTGTTACGCCAAGTCACTGACAGCACTGGAGGGTCGATTGTCTCTGAGTGTAGGCTGGCAAAATGGTCCTTAACGGGACTTAAAACTGTTTTATTTAATCTTTTTTTTTTGTACTTTAAGCAAACAGTACAGACCCTTTTACTCCTTGCTATACTTCCAAATTTTGAACAAGTCAGTTAATAATAATAATAATAAAAAACCTGTTGTGTTTTAAACAGCTGAATGGGTGCCAAACAACACAGGCACTGATCTAAAGTCGCAGTCTGCTGTGTCTGATCTAAGTCTAGACTCTTTGCCTAGCCACGATTTACAGAAAATACAGGGAAAATATGTAACACAGTTACGATCTACACTTGTTGATTATATGAGTGAAACAATGTTGATGGGTCCTAAAGTTAATAACACATAGATAACTAAAAGATTGTCAATAGACCTTTAACTTGTATGAAGCTTTCAGAACACGATTTGGTCGTTAAATATATTAAACTCTGTTGGTGACTAAAATGCTATAATGTACTCCAAAACACCTAATATACATAACTGTTTATATCGGATCTCATTCAAAACCATAGTTGTAGGTCGAAAGTATTTGATGACTGTGACTCAGAATCACGTGTACAACAATTGCTATTTACTTGGACCTAAAGTATGCTGCATTCACAGTTATAAATGCATAATATTGTGAAACAAACAAATAATCAAAAATACCTGTGGGATAAAACCATTGGACTTTTGGCCGGCTATGTAACCCCCATTCCCCCCCCCCCCCCACCAAATCACCCACTCACAGCACACACCAAAGAAGGAATTGTATACACAATGATTTTGTAAAACTGCATTGTATAAGAAACAAAGGACACATATAAGCTCTCTAGCAGTGGCAATGTTTTGCGTGTAACAGCCATGTTACCAACGTTACTCTTAAATAAAAAAAGATAAGAGAAAAGTCCAGGGAGTGCCACAATCACGAGCCGCAACCTTCCCAGACCCCAAGAGGAAGAGAAAACCGACAAATCCAAACAAGCACAAACCGAACAAACGTACGAAAAGCACTAAGATTAGCTCTCTCTTCCCCAAGCAAATCTATAAAAACTAAAGTATCCATAGTCTTACTTGTTAGCATGCTACATGTATATGCAAATAACGCATGTTGTTTAATGCAGACAGCTATCGAAACGTGTTTAATTGACGATGGCTTGTGATATAACCATTACATACGTTACTAATAGTCATAAAAGGTATATTTCATTATAGAAATTTGTGAAACTCTATAACCAGTCTGTAACTATTGCATAACCAGTCAGTGACTTGAAATCGAATCTATTGCTCTTGTACGAAAGAAAAACACTGTATGTCCCCATTTGTACATAAAATAAAATGAAATTAAACCAACTTGACTAAGCAGAAGGCATATGGCACGGTAGTTACTGTAAAACAGCTAAAACTTATTTTCTGTTAAGTATCGTTATTTATAACCATATGATTCTACGCTGTACTTGGTTATACTGAGTTCAATGTATTCAATTATTATGATTTGTTTTATTCAGTATAGGCTTTTAATAAATGCTTTATGCATTTCTCAATGTTACGTATGTTACTTTTTGTGTGATCCTTTATCTACATCACATTAGAAGATGTTGATAGTTGTACATTAATATAAATTGAAATTAGGTCTAAATTCATTTAGGAACAAAAATGTATTAAATTATTTCTCAGATACCTTTAGTCACTGCAGAATATTGAGTTAAGTGACAGAATTTCCTCGTCAAGCTTCTGCTTGGACACATTATTGATAATTTTATCTTTAAAAGGGCAAAATATACCCTATAACAGATATAGAATTTAACCCTTTGCATACTTATTTACATGATATAAGTACTTCTTTGCTTAAGGTCTATGCATAAAGCTGATGTTCTAAATCATAAGTTCGTCTACATTGCAAGCAATAGGGCACACTTCATACTGTTACACACATTATATGCCAGTTTGAGTGCTGTGATATCCGATCACAGTTGCCTATGGGCAATGTTTGCAGGGAACTTTCTTTAGTACAGCTTCATTAATCAAACAATACTGAATACTCTCCTAGTAGCTACACAAAACCATGAATAAAATGAAAACACATGGCATTTTAAGGATACAAATGTTTCAAGTGGAACTATTTTATCCTTCGAGTTTTACAAAAAAAAAAAAAAAAAAAAAAAAAAAATGCAGTGATAACCAACATGATAATGACATCACCTATGCATTGACACTACAGTTTTAAGTCATCTAAAAGATGCACCAAAATGCACAGCATGCACAGTCGGACACTTTTCTGTTACTACAGGGTATGAAAGTAAATGTTTTACACTAGCTAGAGGACAGTTTGCTTCAACAGAGAAATAGAGGATATTCAAATGTTATGAGTGAATATGACTTTTATTTCATCCAGTGAAGTGAAAAAATGTATATTTCATGAGTGCCGAAGGCACGAATGAAATATACATTTTTTCACTTCACGAGATGAAATAAAAGTCATATTCACGACAAACATTTGAATTTTCTTTTTATTATATACATCACTTTCGATAGAAAAGATGCAAATCTTGCATTTACAAGGGAAAGTCTGACACGCAGTTTTGTCCCTTGGCGCCATGACGTTCATGTTTTGTTTTGTTTGGTGACGTTAGATATGACGTCAGAAACGCGCATTGGCGTGTAAAAATAAAATAAAAAGAAAATTTACTCTTTTTCAGTGAATACCATAAAAATTTTCATCCCGTGTAATGAAAACATTAATGTAAATAAGAAAAAAGTAGATCCAGATCTTATATTTTTCACTGCTCAGAGGAGTGAAAATATAAGTTTTATATTTTCACTAGTGAAAATATAAAACTTATATTTCACTAGTGAAAATATGCATTTTATTTCATTAATAATTCTCTATATTTCATTACTTTGTATATAATAAATTGTTGTATTACGAAATATCATGTAAACACAAACACATATAGATCAGTCATACATAAAATCTGTTTGAGGACGTTCAAATTAATTTTAATGTTTTTATTACGTATCATTTATACACTAAACAGAAAACCTTTACAGGTATAAACTATACAAAAGACTTGTTGTGCAAGAAATGAGAGTATCACACAGCAAAAAAAAATCTTAACAGTTTCCATGTGCTGTGTTACTTATAAGGGATCTCCAACACGTGTACTTGATAGTCAAAAAGGTGATTGTAAAAAAAGTAACTGATAGGACTGGTTGTGTGTCTGGACCTTTATATGCAAGGCAGTGTCTGAATCAGATTCAGCTATCAAGACGGTATTATGAGATATCAAAGACCTCTCAAACCCTGATACATCGATTCATTTTATTGCTGATGTTCAATGGTTTTGTTAACTTAAGATAAATAGTCTACTAGCAATATAACCTGCCATTACCAGATATTATCATTTATCTAACATGTCTGGTAATCGCTGTAACACAATTGTTACTGTTATTTTTAGCCAGACTCTTTGCATATATCCCCTTAAACTGTTACAAGTCATATTGTGCTTCTAAACCTACCAACATCAGACAAACCAGCTTATTTCCATTACTATTTTAGTAATAGCCCCGTGCTCTTTAAGGTTAATATTCTTCTTCTAAGATACTGTTCAGTCATCCAATTCACATATCATGAGATAGCTAAGTAGTTTATTATGTTATATATATATATATATAAAGTTGCATCTGACATGAAAACAGATAAAGTTGTGAACCATTTTTGTTTTCTACATAAGAGTGGAGTTCATTTCTAAGGGTGCTAAAGTAACTGACTTGCTATAAGGTTTAATGTAATTGTGTTATATATGTTACCAAAGTTTCCTAATGTTACACACGTATCTTTTGAGGATTATCATTTTCTGTAAAGTTTTGAGAGGAACATTATTGGGTGAAATTATATAACTGTAAGGCTAGATGTTATATGATTTATTATATGTTAACAAATTTAATGTATTTAGCACATCCTGACAAAACCAACAAATGGCCTGTGCATAGAGCGAAGACAGATCAGCCTGGGCATTCACTCTTTCTAAATAGTCTTTGCTGATTGCACGTAGAAAGCTGGCCTCCTTAGTTGTTCTCTGAACGCACAGTGAATACACTGACCAGCCATCGCTGAGTTTCCAGGCCTTCAAAATCACGCGGAAGCTTATCTGATATTAAGTAGAAATAGAACAGCAAAGCATAGAGCATTGTTATGTTTTGGTTTTTGACTTGGTTTAATTACCAAACAATCATGCCAACACTGAATCTATGACATTAAACCTTTTGTTATATTCAGGGTTACATATAAGTACTACTCTGGAATAAGATACGTGTGCTTCTTGACATGAGCTTGCACCAATAGTGCTTTATCAGAATATACTGTTTTATGCTACATGTATAAAACCTGAAGGACTTTAAGGTAAACTGTATTATGTGCCATGTTTTAGTTAAATATAGTTTGATGGTCATTCATAAATAAAACTACTTTAGCTATAATTTGGATCTTCTTAACATACCAATAAAATTCTTGGGTAGATATGCATTGGTAAGCTCAATTCTCCCGCCAGAGATTTGAGGTTAACCATAGCTAGCCAGCGGCCTCCATGCCCAGATCTCACTAGCAAATAAGCCGACAAATAAATGGTAATGATGCTTATATCAATTATCATTTATTTATTTTTTTCGACTTCTGAAGCCCATGAAAAATACAAAATAACGCAAAGTCATTTAAAATGTTAAAATGAATAAAAATATGTTTTGAGCGAAGTATGTAGCAATAAATCAATACATTTCGTCTGTAAATACCAAACAATCATTTTTTTGCACTCATTTGACCTTTGACTTACCTTTAAACTCTCAGAAGCAAAATCCATCTGCATGCAGCCCTATTATCATAAGTAAGCTTTTGCAAAAAAAAAAAAAAGAAAAAAAAAAAAAAAAAACTAAAAAAAAACAAAAAAAAAAACAACAACAAACAACAACAACAACAACAACAACAAACAACAAAAAAAAAAAACAAAAAAACAGCAAACAAAACAAAACAAAACAAAAAACAAAACAAAAAAAAAAAAAAAACAGCTTCTACTCAGAAATGCCACCAGAAAGTACATTTTGCTTAGTAATACATGGCAGGCTAACTTTTAAAAAGAAAGCAAAATAACTTTAAAACTTTGATTCTGTAATGTTAGAACTAACATACAAATATGTAATGAGTCAAAATCTATCACTTCCTAGTGGCTACTCATTAGAAGCGCCTCAGCGAGTACCCAAAACATGTTTTAGTGGACAAGTAAGAAAAATAACCTGAATTCAATCTGTTCATTTCGTTTGATAAAACTGCCATGTCTGTAGCTACTTGCTTGTATGTATAACTAATATTATATCTACATCCAATTCCGTATGAATTAACCCTTCAGCAGAACTGGCTAACAACCACTAAAAGTGAGAAAATCTGCTGAATTCTAAAGATAAAGGTTAGACAAACACTTTACGCGGACTTAACATGTAAATTTAAAAGTATATTGCAACATTTGTCTAAGCTAAAGTAACCGTTATACATATTGGCCTGGTTAAGTACGTTCTGCGGAGGTGTCAACTGAATAAAACATACCAGATCGTGAAGTCGGCTGTCAACGTATTTACTTTGGCCGAATTGAGAATAGTGGAGAGTTGATGAAGACGCCAATTTGTAGGGTAGGTCAGATGGAGGTTCAATATAATGGTCTTTGATCAGTTCTACCAAGCGTGGATCGTCCTGTGCAACTCTGTCTTTGTTCAACTGCTTCATCAGTTCTGAATATTCACCCGCCTCCTGCTTCATCCGTTCTGAGTAGTCAGCCTCCTTCTGTTGTATCAGTTCTGAGTAGTTAGCCTCCTTCTGCTTCATTAATTTTGGGTATTCAACCTCCTTCTGCTTTATCAGTTCTGAGTAATCAACCTCCTTGGCTTCGTGTAAATGTCCACATCGGTAATATGTGTAACCGATTACTACCAGAAGAACAATAAATACCACATTCAGTGTCAAGTGGTTAGCTCTCATTTTCACTGTAACATAAACAAGAATTGGTTATCACAAAAAGCTTGGTCTATGCATAGCACACGATGTGTGCTAAGCGTAGACAAAGCTTGTTTGTGAAAGCTAATAAATGGTTATAACATAATTATATAATGCTGAGCAGTCCATCGTAAATAACACTGGACATCAATGGCTTTCCATAAAATGCTTCCGGAGTAATAACAAATACTAAACTTGCCTTCACCCATGGGCGTAGACAACAAACTGAAAGAAATTACAAGTGCTGATACTACCTTAGGTGACTAGATACACTAGAAAGAAAACTCTTATGACTATTTGCGCTCCTGCACAGTAGTTCCCTTCTGAAAAGGACTCTACTCTAAATAGAAAACCATTGCCCCCCTTTCCAGAAGAGAGATAAAACAACAGAATATTGCCTCTTTTGAAAACGTATCAGTTCCCTTTGATTCGATTTGATACCCATTCAGGGCATACAACTCCGTCAAATTTGTTCATACGTCCCCTTTTAAAAAGGTTCTACTCTAAAAGAATGCAATTTTGGAAAAAAGTTTATACCGTTCAGCGGACAGTCTACCAAAAGTATCCAGTACCTTCAACCTCTCTATTAACCTGTTATTCCGTTTTGACGGTAGAAATTGAAATACATATATACTCAGAGGCAAAATAAAGTATACATTTTCTGAATGTCCATTTTTTTCAGATTTTTCAACGCTCCGGTCCTAAATTATGCACCATGTATTTTATAGAGTGTATGACCGCACTGTGCGGTGACCTTTACGTCTCTGATCTGTGTAGTGGAGGAATCTTTGTCGTTTGTTGTGATATACAGGAAGTGTTGGAGACAGATCTACTCGTATTTTATTCAATAGATTTTTGACAATTAGGATACAATCAACTCACCTAGTGTTTTTTTTCCGTTTTATTGTTATCATTATTTATTTATTTATTTATATCATACTCAGAAAGTATTTGGACGGCTAGTTCTTTTCTTTGCCATAAAATTACTTGAAATTCTTATATGCAAAATCATTGAGGCAGATTCTAGAATACCTCATCTGAGTCCCGAAAACAATATGGCTGTTTTTTTTTTTTTTTTTTTTTGTTTTTTTTTAACGTTCAGCTGCCACATTTTAAGTGCTTCTTAGGGTACAAGAATAATCTTGTATGAGATGTACTCACCACAGGTCTCCGTTAGGTAAGTAGGGCAGCGCTATCGTAAGAAAGTCTGAGCATCTCCAATTTTATAAGGAAGTATTTGTTGTCGCATTATCACTGGATGGTTTGTCTGAAAGCGGATTTCAAGACTGTATGGTTTGTCGGTAATAATATAGCCAAACAAAAGTGCATTACGTTTGTCGGGTGTCGTCTGACACACTGAAGTAATGCAGATTTTAAGCAAATCTTATAGTCCTGCATATACATAACCATTAAAAGAGTTTACAAGCACCAAAAAGATTTTCAGTAACACTTTTGATAAGGACGTCATGTTCTTAAGAAACTGGCTGTCTCGTTTTTAGATGCCGTTAAAGGAGTTCTTTTTCTAGCTGGATAAGTAGGCTGAAAAGTATATACAAAAAAAAAAAAAAAAAAAAAAAAAAAAAAAAATGAATTCAAATACTGGTTGTGACTGTTTATTCTTGAATATAGAGAACTACGATGGATCCTAGTGAATAAGTGTCATTGACCATGTCACCTGTAACAATTCTAAGCTTAAAATGGAATTTCTTTTCCGAATGCCGACAATTGTATGCTTCATGCGCACCAGTGTTTGAAAAAGGTTAGAGAGAACGTCACAATATTTCTTCTGAATATTGACTCCTAAACCGTACGGAATATATTCATGAATTCACAGATAGCTAACTCATATCGATACATATGTCGCGATTGAGGAAGACAATTCTGGCTACTTCGGTTTCTAAAGTATCTCTCCTTGCCTAAAATCCATGTAGTACAATGCTAAAAATCTTGTCACAGTCATAACACAAAAACCGTAAGTAATATATTCATGAATCTTCATAGATGGCTAAAACATATCCAGGCGATTTGTTGTGAACAAGGAAGACAATTCTGACTACTTCGGTTTTTGAATTATCCCCTTGCCTAAAATCCATGTAGTGTAATGCTGTAAATTTGCGACCAACTCATAACTCGTATGAAATATATTTATGAAAGTTCACAGATAGCCAAATCATATCGCAACGCTGTGTTGCGAAAAAGAAAGACAACTCTGGCTACTTTGGTTTTTGTCCGCCCGTCCGTGCGTCCGTCCGTGCGTCCGTCCTTGCGTACATGTTTAAAGTGTGTCTGAGCCATAACTCCTGAACCGTATATAATATATTCATGAAACTTCACGGATAGCCAGATCATAACGGGACAAATTGTCGCGAACAAGGAAGACAACTCTGGCTACTTTGATTTTAGAATTATCTCCCGTTGCCTAAAGTTCATGTTGTATAATACTGAAAATTCACTTCCACAGGCATTGTACGTTACAAAAGGCACCACGCATCCGTGTCCCATGGACAGTTTTCTGTTTTCCTTTAATCGACTATTAATTACTCGATGATCAGTAATTTTCACAAAATCACAAAAGCGATAATCGACTATGAAATGTGCCCGATTCCCAACACTACATGGTAGTATATATATATATATATATATATATATATATATATATATATATATATATATATATATATATATATATATATATATATATATATATGTGTGTGTGTGTGTGTGTGTGTGTGTGTGTGTGTGTGTGTGTGTAATGGATAGAATATCTTCGTGTCATGCTGTGAACGTATCTATACCAATTTCAATGTACTTGAGCTTTCTTGTCTCGATAGCACTAAACCCAGAGGTTATGATGCAAGCGAAAAAAAAAAAAAAAAAAAAAAGATCGAGATCGCATTTGAAAACATGACAACCGCAGACTGATAAGATATGCATGCATATCCGCTGTTATATATTTATGCAAACAGCGTAGGTCCTGATGAACTGAATGAACAGGTAGTTGTGTGTTTTTGCATTTGTGAGTACGTGTGTGATCGAACTATTGAGTGCCAAACACGAACTAGGAGTGCGTGCTTTCTGTAATTGCTGAAGAAAATACAAGGTAGAAATCACAATGGGTAGGATGTGAACCGCACCCCTTGACCATCAAATGGTAAGCACCTAATATAAAACCACCCATAAAATTTATAAAGCGCGATAGTAGTGGAGGGTTTATGCATATTAAGGATGCAAAAGGTGTCTAAATGTGTATGGAGAGTTTACATCGTTTTTGAACAAGTACCGATGCCCATTGTGAAGTCGAAAAAGGAATCATTATTATTTTTTTTTTCAAAACATTGGCGTAAATCAAGGCGGCATATTTGAAGCAACAATATTAATGCAAATCAAAGTATCATTATCTAGCCGAAACTCCGTAAACAAAAATATCTTTAGAGCACAAAAATAAACAGTGCAGAAACTTACCCGACATAGCGACAAGGGTTCCTCCACCATACAGATCCGAGACAAAAAAGGGTCACCGTACTTTAAGGTCATACTCTCTGCTTTTATCCAAGGTCGAACCATGAAGTGTAGTAAATTCAATGAATGAAACGCTTGGTTAGCGTTTCTGTACGTGCATGTCGAATTTACACTTTTGGCACGTGCAAGGTATTAGGCAATTCAATTTTACTGTTAATAAGCATTTGAATTTTCGGTTGTTTTTCCCAACAAACCACAGTCTGAATTTCATTTACCTGAATGCTCATAGTGGCAAACAGAAGTCGCACCATTGTGAAAGTACAGGATGGCCACTCACATTTCCAGTTATCTAGTAACGTTTCCTTAGCCAGTCAGCCGTGACTCTAGTGCATTCGAGTATGCAAGCCACCATATGTAACAGCTTTGAGCGGCCAATCTGTAGCATCACTTTGGCGTGTTTTTTCGATTATTCGACCCTTGCTATCAAGTAATTGAAACGCAATGGTTAGGGTTTGTCTAGGAAACGTACAGAGTTTAAAAATACTGGTTAACAGCAATATTGGATTGTCCACTATGCTGCACGTGCCAAAAGTGCAATATCGATATGTACGTACAGTGTCGCTGATCAGGCGTGTAGTAATTGTACTACACTACATAATTGCACCTTATAAGAAACGCATCATGCGTAGTTTTGGGACTTTCAAATGAAAAAATAAAGAAAACTAAGATGATTAAACAATGTATACTTTCTTTTGCCTTTGAGTATATATCGAACATGTGTCAGCGATATTAACTGTCATTTTAATTATCCATTGATTACTTTTGGAACAGGCACACATCGAACAAACGTACGAAACGCACTAAGATTAGTTTTCTCTTCCTAAATTGACCAGGCAGTTTTTTTGTTTTTTTTTTTTGTATCATATATGTTTTCCCGCACGACTGTTTGTTCATTATCAAACTTCTTCAATAAAGTCAAATCTAAAAAAATATAATAGTACAAACAAAGAACATAATAAACTTGCAAAAACGAGGGTCTGTGGAGATGCGTTTGGTATCAGTTCATTCTGTAGTGCCTTTCGTTATCCGCTCACAATGGTTGGTTGTTCTGTAGTTTAACGGCCCAGTCAACACTGTTAAGGTCATGTTGAGCAAATCACTTTTTCTGGACAAGCACATTCCTCTGAGCAGATAACCAATACTTGTGCTATAGCAGGCAGGAGTAACATAGGCATCACTTTCCGGTGTCGTCCGTTGCGTTTGTTTTGGCGTTGGCGTTGGCGTTGGTGTTAACATTAACGTTGTATCGGCGTCAGCAATGTTAAGCCTGTGCGTTTAGCTCCGTTTCTCAAACATCAAGGCTTCTTTCTAGTCTTATGAAACTTCATACACATATCCGCCATGATGCACCCTGCCAACTGCCATCGACCTTCACTGACGTAAGTCGTTTTACGCTTGGATGAGCAGTGTTTGGTCTGTGTTGTATTGATCTTTATCATTGTTTTCAGGCTTGGCAGCGCGTCTCTCAAGTTTGTCTCAGTTGTCTCTTAGGAATGATAACACTTGATTTTGTTTTCTTGAATTAACATAGTTTCAGACAGCTGGGAAGAAAATCTGAAGGATGATACGTGCGTATGTTCAATGCCTATAACGGCCTTACAACAGCAACTCTATATGACTTGAATCAATGCGGTAATGATTTTCCATTGTGTGCGGTCAAGAAGGGCAGTTGTCAGTTTCTGGTGAAATACTGTGCACAAGTATTGGTTATCTGCTCAGAGGAATGTGCTTGTCCAGAAAAAGTGATTTGCTCAACATGACCTTAACAGTGTTGACTGGGCCGTTAAACTACAAAACAACCAACCATTGTGAGTTGATAACGAAAGGCACTACAGAATGAACTGATACCCAACGCATCTCCACAGACCCTCGTTTTTGCAAGTTTATTATGTTCTTTGTTTGTACTATTATATTTTTTTTAGATTTGATTTTATTGAAGAAGTTTGATAATGAACAAACAGTCGTGCGGGAAAACATATATGATAAAAAAAAAACACAAAAAAACAAACAAAACAAAACAAAAAAGAAAAACAACAAAAAAACTGCCTGGTCAATTTAGGAAGAGAAAGCTAATCTTAGTGCGTTTCGTACGTTTGTTCGATGTGTGCCTGTTTGGTTTTGTCGGTTTCCTCTTCCTCCTGGTGTCTGGGAAGGGCAGCGGTTTGTGATTGTGGCACTCCCTGGAGTTTTCTCTTACCCTTTTTGTTAGGGAATTACATATGAATACAGTAAAATTTGAAAATTTGGATACAGTAAAACTTCAATGTCTCGAACAACGATTGCTCATTGCCATGTATGATTCGAAGTCGCCATTAAGAAAACACGCCTATTCAAATATATTGAGAATTTTACCACCAAAAAATGAAACTTTTAGATAAAAAAAATCCGGTAGTTTTCATATTTATGCTCAAAACATAGATTGTGGATAGTCGTTAGACCGCCTCACGTACAATCTATGTATTCGAGCAGAAATAAGAACAATAATGTGTACTCCTGTAAACCCCAGTTTTGCACGGCGGCGGATCGGGACTCAGACTCAATTACAGCCTCTTCGTAAATCTTTAACCAGGGGATTAATGCTTGAAGATTTGTCTTTGGCTTGGTCCGCCGTGATTCAACTATTGGGTTTCATTTCCTCTGTAACGCGGTAGAATTAGCCATGTGTCCTCGTCTTTTTTTTATCATAGTGATGAATTTGATTTTTATGTTTTCGCTTTGATGCATTAACTGAGTTGGGAGCGTTTATGCGAACCGAATTTCATGTATTTCTGTATTTAGAGTAACATCAGGACCCATGGTTAAGTTGGCTGGCCGAAAAAGTGCTTTAAACATCCCCCAACTCCCAACCCAACCCACCAACCCCCCACCCCCGGTGGTTTATTCTGCTGACCGTTCTGAGGCGGTGGTCCCGGTGTTAATATTACTTTTTGTTGCTTTGTGGTTTATTCTACGAGGCGATTTGTTGTATGTCTTGCCTTGTGTTATTTTGTTCTTGTGTTTAGCATTGTGATTACCTCGCGTTGGGAAGAGAGAGCTAAGCTAGTCTTGGTGCTTTTCGTACGTTTGTTTTATTTTGATTGTGGCACTCCCTGGACTTTTCTCTTACCCCACCCCCTAACCTCTCACACCTTTTTAAGGGGGTCAATATTATATAGGCTTGTTTTCGTGATGTTTTGAATCCATAGGAGATTCTTCTGATAGCCCAAGAAAACGAATATTTAGGGATGTTTTCAGTGAGGGAATTTCATCATTAAAATATATGTTGTTTGTACTAATTAGAATCACCCCGATGAGGCAATTCTGATTAATTAAAACACTTATCATGTTATAGAAGGTCGAACTGATATCTCTAAACTATCTCAATTTACCTCCTGACCTGGAGGAATAATTAACTTTCAGTAGCTCGAACTACCCATTCTAGAACACATTTCCTTGGTCTCAAAAATGTTGGAACCACTGAAGTTCTATTTGCAAACTGTTATTGTGTATATGTTTTGCTTAATCCATAGTACCTCCACCAGCTTTGATTTTACGTTGACGTTTTCGACTTAGGCCTATAAAATCATCGTTCTGAGCTCAGAACGATGATTTTATAGGACTAAGTCGAAAACGTCAACGTAAAATCAAAGCACGTGCTGTGTAAGCAGCTGTATGAAATGACGAATATGCCGTACAAACGAAAGGAATCTGCAAAACGACCTTTGCTTCTATTATTGTTAAAGGGCAGGCCGCCGTCTTATTCAGTGTAAATTATGCTTTGGAATGTGCTTTTAAGATGACGGTAAAACTGCGAGGTTAGAATAAACCTAAACATGAAAATAATAAAAATAAAAACAGGATACTTGTAATAATTTTTTAACGATTTAGACTCTTTTATCCTTCCATACGCATATTATTTGATTATACCCCCCGACATACGAAGTATGTCGAGGGGTATATATTCGATGGGTATATATATATTTTTCGCTTTTCTGTTAGTCCGTTAGTATATATATATATATTTCGCTTTTCTGTTAGTCCGTTCGTTAGTCCGTTCTTTCGTTCGTACGTACGTTCGTTCGTTCGTCTTTCAGTCACGTTCGTGGATTCCAGGGTCAAAGTTTTTGCGTCCATATTTATAAAACCTTATACTATAAAGACCCTTTTATGGATTTCATTTATATTTTGCATGATGATAGATATAGGTCTCAGATTTCATACAGTGCCATCCCCGATCCCGGGGCCTGAACTTGAGTTCAAGGTCTAGAACTTAGAAGTTTCATATAAACGTAAAACTTTTTGCAACTAAGTTTATATAGTTATATTCTCAAGATGCTTTAATGAATTTCATTTATACTTGACATGATGATAGATATAGGTCTGAAGTTTTACTCAGTGTCATCCCCACTCTAGGGCCTGACCTTTAGGTCATGGTCACACAATTTTTATATTAAAGTCATTTTTTTAACGAAAGTTTACATAGCTTTGATATCAAGACCCTTAATGAATTTCATTTATATTTGGCATGGTGGTAGATATAGGTCTAAATTTTTACTCAGTGTCATCCCCACCTCAGGGCTTGACCTTGAGGTCAAGATCACGGACTTGGTTCATATAAAAGTCAAAATGTTTGCACTTAAGTTTATATAGCTATATTATCAAGACCAAATAATGAATTTCAGGTATATTTGGCATGATGGGATATAGGTCTAGAGTTTTACTCAAAATGATCCCGACCCCGGGATGCGACCTTGAGGTCAAGGTCAAGAAGTTTCATATAAAAGTAAAAATGTTCTGCACTTTAGTTTATAAAGCTGTATTATCAAGACCCTTTAATTGATTTCATTAATACTTGGAATGACGGTAGATATAGGTCTTAAGTTTTACTTAGCGGTCAAGGTCACAGGCTTAGAATCTTATATAAATAGCAAATGTTTAAAATTAAAGTTTAATTATCTATATTATCCAGACCCTTTGATTGATTTCATTGATATTTGGCATGATGTTATATATAGGTCAAACATTTTTCTCAGCGCCATCCCCAAGCTGGGCTATGGCCTTTTTGACACAAATATCAAAGTTTTCTCTTATATAGACTCTGACTGATTTCTTTTGTATTTGTTAAAGTCATAGTTAAAGCTTTAAAGTTTTATTTAGTATGATTTCTGCACCCATGCCACACCTTTGAGGTCAAGGTCATAAGCTTCACCGTATGACTCAATTCGTTCAATGTTGTATTGATATAGCATATAACTGCTATGATCTCAAGAGTCAAAGCTTCACACGTTGCACTTTTTAAAAAGAGGTGGTAGTACTGGTTGGGGACATATGAGCCCACAATGGGCACTTTGTCTAGTTTTTGTTTATTCTAGCGTTAACAAAATGTAGCTGCTTAACAATATATAATTATTTTTCGGGCGGCGCCGAAACAGCCCCTGTAGCTCAGTCGGGAGAGCGCTCATATCTTTCACAGAGAAGGTGTAGGACTTTTTCTGAATCTGTCTCGTTCTTCTTTTCACTGTTGTAGGTATGTAAATATACTTTCGTTCCTACGGCATGTATCTGTTTTAACTCAACTGAGCACAAAGTACTCAAGGTGAGTTATTGCGATAGGCCTTGTCCGTCGTCCGTCCGTTCGTCCGTCGTCAACTTTTGATTAAACGACTTCTCCTCAAACACTGCTGGACAGACTTTTGAAACAAGTTCACAGAAGCGGTCTGTGATCTTCTACCAAAATTGTTCAAACCGTTCCGCTCCGCTGGACACAATAGCCGTCAGAGCTAAAAATAGAAAAAGAAACAAAAACTTTCAAACGACATCTTCGTCTAAGCGATGACCCGATTTTAAAATAATTTTACAGAAATGTTCCTAGACTGACCCTCTACCAAGATTGCTAAATTCCTTATGCTGCTCAACTGAACAAAATGGCTGCCAGAGCTAAAAATTGAAAACAAAAATCTTTAAACGACATTTCCTCCTAGGTCAATGGCCCGCTTTCAAAATAATTTCATCGAAATGTTCCTTAAATGACCTTCTACAGAAATTGCTTAAATCGTTCCGTTCCACTGAACAAGATGGTAATCACAGTTTAAAATAAAAAAAAAAAAAAAAAAAAAAAAAAAAAACAGTCGTAAAATGAAATCTCCTCATAGGCCAATGGCCCAATTTTAAAATAATTTTACAGATATGTTCCGTGGGTAATCTTCTACCAAAGCTGCTACACGGAACAAAATGCCCGCCAGAGCTAAAACGAAAATAGAAAAAACAAAAACAAAACAAAAAAAAAAAAAAAAAAAAAAAAACAAACAAAAAAGCAAACAAAAAAAACAAAAAAAAAAAAAAAAAAAAAAAAAAAAAAAAAAAACACACACACAAAAAACACACAAAAAAAACACACACACACACAAAAAACAAAACAAAAAAAAAAAAACAAAAAAAAAAACAAAAAAAAAAAAAAAAAAAAAAAAAAAACAGGACATCTCCTAGGTTAATGACCCGATTTCGAAATCATTTCTGAGAACTGTTTCTTGGGTGACTCTCTGCCAAAGTTCCCAAAATGGTTGCGCGCTCCGCTGAACAAAATGGCCACGAGAGCTAAAAAGAGAAAGCGAGAGAGAAAAAACCTTTAAACGACATTTCCTTCTAGGCCAATGACCCGATTTTAAAATTCTTTGGTGACCTTCTACCCAAATTGCTAAAATGTTTCTGCTCCACTTAACAAACTGGCCGTCAGAGCTGAAAAAAAAAAAAGAAAACCCTTTTTAACGACATATCCTCCTGGGCCAAAGTCATGTTTTCATAATAGTTTAATAAAATGGCTCAAACTATTCCGCTCGGCTAAACAAGATGGCCGCAAGAGCTAAAACTAGAAAACCATTTAAACATGTTTTCCTCTATAACCGGTGGATTGATATTATAATAATTTCACAGGAATGTTCCTTAAGTGACCCGCTACCAAAACTGCTCAATGAACAAGATGGTTACTAGTGCTAAAAAAAAAAAAAAAAAAAAAAAAACAAAAAAAAAAAAAAAAAAAAAAAAAAACAAACTTATTTTTATGATTTCTCCTCATAAACAGATGAATGCATTACGAAAACACGCCTATTCAAATATATAGAAAATTTCACCTCCAAAAACTGAAAATATTCAGATTAAAAAACTCTGATATTTTTCATCTTTTTGCTCAAAACATAGATTGTGGGTACTCGTTAGAATAAAAAATGCATACCCCTGTAAACCCCAATTTTACTACTTAAAAGTGGGGTTTAAGGGGGGTCAAAATAATATAGGCGTGTTTTTGTGGTGGGATATTTTAATAATGTCACAGGAATCTAACTTGGGCGACCCTCTTCCAAAATTGCTCAAACCGTTCCACCCTGCTACACAAGGTGGGAGCCAGTGCTTAAAATAGAAACAAAATACTTTAAATGACATCTCCTCGTGAATGGGTGAACTGATTTTGAAATGATTTCACAGGAATGTTCTTTGAGTGTTCATCTATTAAAATTGCTCAAATCCGAGAAGAGCTTAAAAAAAAACAAAAAAAAAAACAACAAAAAAAAAAAACAAAAAAAAAAAAAAAACGTTTAAACGACTTCTTCCTCTAAAAGGCTAGACCGATTTGGAAATAATTTCACTGGAAATTCTTCCATGCTCCCTAAATAGCCTTGTGCTACTATGAACGACCCCTGGCCAGTCTGCTGCACTCTGATACAAATAGTCGGCAGCAGTCGGCGCTCATATCTTTTTATTAAACTAGAATTCCGAGAATCGGATGAGTCGCCTGCTTGAAGCGCCAGTTTGATATGAAAGGGAAAAAGCACTGGTCCTTATAATCGATCCTATCCCTAAAGGCGACTAAGTCGAAAAATGGCCATAACTTGGCCAAGATTTTGCGGATGATTACCAATATCGAACTTGACCTGTATTTCACAATAATATATCCTTCTGCAAACTGTCAATAAAACCATGCATCCCTGCAAATGTTATTGAGTGGAAACCAAGAACAACACACTAACAAGAACTAAGTCGAAAAAGGGCCATAACTCAGCCAAAATTTTGCAGATGATTACTAATATCAAACTTGACCTGCATTTTACATTGATATATCCTTCTGCAAACTTTCAATAAAACCAATGTATCCCTGCAAAAGTTATTGATCGGAAACCATATATCAACACACCAACAAAACCTAAACCGAAAAAGGGCCATAATGCAGCCAAAATTTTGCGGATGATTACCAATATCGAATTTCACCTATATTTTACAGTGATATAAAGTCGGAAAATGGCCATAACTCAGCCAAAATTTGGCGGATGATTACAGATATCGAACTTGACTTGTATTTTATAGTGATATAAAGTTCTGCAAAGTTTGAATGAAATCAATACACCCCTTCAAAAGTTATTGAACGGAAACGAAAAGTGTGACAACACCGAAACATGATCTCTATGTGTCTGCCATGCTACGCAGACGACAAAAATAGTGTAAGGAGCTCCAAATTATGACGCCGTCATCAAATAAATAAGAATTAAATCGGCTTTGAAAAATGATTAAAGACAGATTTGATTGATTATATGTGAGACAGTAATTGTATTAGGTGTATCTTTGATACATGTACATAATTGTATGTTGGATTCAGTATACAATCCCACAATAACATCGACAATGTGTGAGTCGTTGTTTCGAACAAATAACTTTTAGAAAATACCTCTTTAGTAATAAGTTTATGGATGCAGCCACGCTGGAAGCGACAAATACACTAATTTTGTATCTGAGAATTAGGACATTTTTATTTCGTTATAACCACTTACATCACATAACTACCAAACGGGAGACGCAAGTTTCTTTTTGACATACATGTCGTTGCGTTATTAAATATTATTGCATTAAAAGCAGTGTCGCACGTTATTAACAGCCGTGCGTTAACCGGCGAAAAGCCGTGTATTAACAAGGCAATTCACGCGCTGTTAATACGGCTACGCAACTTTCAATATGCTCGTACCGTGGCCACAGAATTGCTGCCGTCACGAGATGTGTAGTGCCCGGCCCTAGAACGAGCATTGTCCGTGGAAACTGCGTTCGCGAGACATCGGTGAAAAGGTGAAACAAAATAGTGCAAAAAATAACGCAAAATATAGCAAATGTTTTCAGTTTTTCTGCAATAATAGCGATCGAACATGGTTTTCAATGCATTAACATTCGCCAGGTCCCGTGGGAGGTGACTTCGGCCTCGGTTTTCAACACCTCCCACGGGACCTGGCGAATGTTAATGCATGAAAAACCATGTTTGATCCCTATAATATCAACCTATCAAAAGGCCATTATCCGTTTTCCATTTATGGTTCCTCAACACTATTAACTTAGGAATTTTTCCCACACAGAGTTTTAACTTCAGCAAATCATAGCCTTACTGGAGGATTATTATGAACTCAGATTTAAATATCAAATACCAATGATGTTGGTCTATCCATAAAGAGCTTGAACAAAATAACAGAATATCGCATAAGGAAGCATTTGTCAGTGCACATGTTCAAATTCTTCTTAGTTCAGATTGTTTTGAAACATACCCTAATTGTACTTGAGGTAGCCATAACTTCATTACATAATAAATAATCGTATATATTACCGGATATAGGTATATAACACACATGCACTGCCTTGCGGTATAAGCCAGATCTTTTAGCGACGCGGTAGAGTGCAGGACTTTCAGTTGAGAAGACCGGGTTTGATCCTCAGTCGGGGAAATTGTTTTGCATGTTTTCACCTGTTATATATACTAACCACTAAACATGAACACTTTAGAAAATTATAACTTTACCAAAATCAACACAGTGACACGCGTACCCAACAAAAAGACTCCACCCAGTCTGACCAGGGTCTTCGCTGTGGGCTCAGTGGATTAACAAACAAAGACTGAGATTCCGCATCTGACTGATAGAAATGTCAAAATTTTAAGCACTTTTAATAAGCGCCTGGCAGTGTTTTCACCTCGTAGATAAGTGCAGCTGTTTACCTGGAAACAAAATTTGGCCCCAATACAAGACAAGTTTATAATTTTGAATTGCCAGCCAAAAGTTGACCTCACAATATATTTGCAGAATTTTGATTGTTACTCCCAGTGATTGCAACTAGATGCACGATTCCTCATCGTGCATTCACAGAATTGTAAAAAGCATGTTAAGGGTGACCAATACTATTGTTTGAAATGTTTTCTCTGTATTCGAACCTTAAAGGTCCTGGTGCGAGTGTGCGGGTGCGCAGGCTTGTCCAAGCCTTTGCTTGTCGCATATAACAATCATCATTCACGCGCTGGCTCCTATCGGTGGCCACTAGCTGCAGCTCGCCTTTAGGTGATGTCGCTTGAAAAAAGGGATAAACGAAAACACTTAGGATTATTCGTCACAAGCTCAACTGTCCAAGTGGGCAGACGGACAAAGTTATCAACATTTGAGCCAAAACATGATGAAATCAACAAAATGACTGTGTGCCTAGCGAAGCCGACTTAAATCAGCCTGGGCATCGTCCCAGTCTGGCTAGTATTCGCTGTTTGCGTGAAGAAACCGTGGATCCTAAGATACCCACTGAGCGCATGTAGCAAACATCATGATCAGAAGGCTCGGATGCTCAGGATGACGCTACAACGTACGTTCGTCGTTTTTTTTTTTTTTTTTTTTTTTTTTTTTGTTGTTTGTTTTGTTTTGTCATGCTAGGCTCATTTCATCGAAAACAAAGGGACCAGCACTGAATGCCGTGGCACAAGAACGAAGAAACACACTCTTCTCACATGACCGGTGCATATTTGACAGCTGTTTTAACTGCATCAAGATAAATGGTGGGTACAATCAGCCTTTGCTTTAGTGATATTCAACTTGGTCAGAGGTGTGAATTCAAAAGGTTTCTGGAACATAACGATTCAAGAAAAAATATCCTCTTTTAATTTTCTGAAATTAAGATCTTTTAGACGACAGCTAGAAAAGCATCTATACAAACAAGTTTGGATGTGAATAATAATTTCTAGGTACTATTACCCTCATAACTAGAAAACTCTGCTGTCGTTTTCTTGTATGACGACTACAATTTAGAGAGGGGTCTGAATTATTGAGTTTTCATCATTTTGTTTTCTAAAATTAACATTTTTCATAGTCGCTTTGTATGATAGCAATTATTTTGCTAAGAGATATCTAGGTACTACTACCCAGATTCGATTAGAAATTGTTTCTGTTTTCTCTCAAATATGATGGTCAAAACTGGTCACAGAATGCCAAAATCGTATGATAGAACCTTAACGGACATTTTCGTTGCGCGCATTCATCACGAAAACATGCCTATATAATTTTGACCCCCTTAAACCCCAGTTTTAAATAATAAAATTGGGGTTTACAGGGGTATACATTATTTTTCTTATTTTGCTTAAAAACATAGATTGTGGGTACTCGTTAGAACCGCCTCACAGAGGCAGTTCTAACGAGTACCCACAATCTATGTTTTGAGCAAAAATATGAAAAATATCAGAATTTTTTATTTGAAAAATTTCCCTTTTTTGGTTCTAAAATTTTCAATATATTTGAATAGGCATGTTTTCGTAATGCAATATAGTATCAAAAAACAATTTGTCGTTAGATACGAGTGGCAAAACAAGCTTAGGCTTCATCTGTGATTTCTTTGTTGCTCGTAATGATACATGGATGAGTCAGAAGACCTCCACACGAACCGAACAAATATATGTTTTCATCACTATGGAAGCTGGGGACGAGGGTTGAGATCCCGTAAAACTAGTTTAGCCCCTTTCCCCACCCCACCTCCTCCAGTTTTGCATTACTCATTACGAAAACACGCCTATGCAAATATATGGAAAATTACACCTCCAAAAACTGAAAATATTCAGATAAAAAACTCTGATATTTTTCTTATTTCTGCTCAAAACATAGATTGTGGGTACTCGTTAGAACCGCCTCCACGAGGCGGTTCTAACGAGTACCCACTATCTATGTTTTTGAGCAGAAATAAGAAAACTAATGTACACCCCTGTAAACCACCCCAGTTTTACTATATAAAAGTGGGGTGTAAGGGGGTCAATATTATATAGGCACGTTTTCGTGATGTGACCGTTCTATGGCGGTACTTTAATTGTGGTTCTTTTTAATAATCGTTTCTGTTTTTTTTTGTGTGTTTTTTTTTGACAATTCTATAATGTTATGATATATTCAGTAAAATTTGGGTAACAAAATTGCTACCTTTTTGGGAAAATATTGCCAACTCTGCTTGTCATCTGTTCATTTTTAAGGTTGCTTTATTGTATTTGTCTGCCTTTTCCATCGTTGTTGGGGGCTTGATGTGGATCTAATTGTATCGCTATCGCCAGTGTTAGTTGGACAACGTTCGGTCAATCTAGATCAGGCCCGAGGTTACAAAACATTTTCATGCTCAACTCAGCTGAGCTTAAAATTTTCTCTGGTAATGAATACGAGAATGCCAACAATAGTTGGTATTTTCATGTTTATTAGCAGAGAAATTTTCATGCTCAGCTAATTTTAACAAGAAAGTATTTGCAATTGCCAGTAACTTGAGATTCATTAGCAGGACAAATTTCATGCTAAGCTGAAAAAAAGTTTTATAACATCGGGACCAGGAATAGTCTCAGTGAAGTATAATGTACCTGTTGGCACTTTGATGTCGATAGTTGTCTGGGACATGATACTTTAGTGAAGCGACACATCGTCACGTCCAGACAATGTCATGACAAAACTGGAAGACTATTAGCAGTGACAAGTCAAACAAAGCAAAGCCCGGTCAGTCTGTGCATTCGCGCTATCTGATCAGGGACTTCGTTCTCCGCTTATACAGAACCATTGAATACTGTAGAATGCATCGCTGTATGTAGCAAAATCCTTTATCAAATTTTCTGGCTTTGCATGTTGATCTGGAGCTTTACTGATTACATATGCTCAGAAAATAACATTTTTTCTCTTTGCGTGACTCAAACAAAACAAGAGGGTCATTATGGCCCTGGATTTCTCACCTGATCCAAATTGTACAAATGAAAATTGCTTAAACCCTCCACTCCACCTTATATTATAAGGTGGAGTAGAGGGTTTAAGCAATTTTGGTAGACGGTGATCTAAGGAACATTTCTGTGAAATTATTTCCAAATCAGTCTAGCTGTTAAGGAGGAGAAGTTGTTTTAACACAGTGCCTTGGTAGGAAAATATAGAGTCAGTCTGAAAACACTTCTGCAACAAGGTATATCGGAATCAGAACTTTACGGTGACTTAGTGTACAAATGGAAAATCTAACTTTTCGGAGCAATTCAGAAAACTAATTAACCGTTATAAAAGAACTGGCTATAGCCTGACATTATGCGGCAGACTGCATGCCTAGTTGTCAGCCCAATCATTATTGATGGCTATGCTTCACTCTTTAATTGCACGACGGTGGTTCGGGCCTCAGACGCAATGACGGCCTCTTCGTAAAACTTTAACCAGTGAGTTGAGGGTTGGCGGTATGTCTTTGACTTGGCCCGCCGTGGTTCAACCATTGGTTTTCAGTTACTCTGGCATACAGTGGAAGTAGCCATGAGTGCTCGTCTTTGTTTATTGTGATGATTTATTTGTATTTCTGTGTTTTCGCTTTGGTGCGTTGACTGAGTTGGGGGGCTTTGTGTGAGCCGGGTTTTGTGTGTTTCTGTGTTGGGAGTAGCATCGGGACCCGTTGGAGGTTGGCTGGCTGTAAGGGTGCTTTAGGGCTTGCTATTTGTTGCTTTGGGGTTTATTCTGCGAGACGATTTTTTTAGTGTGTCCAGCCTTGTGTTGTTTTGTTCTTGTGTTTTTCGGTCCCTTGGCATTGCGATTGCTCGCTTGTTGGGATAGAGGGACGTGGGGCGGGGGTGGGGCGGGGGTGGGGAGGGAGCTTGTCTTGGTGCTTTTCGTGCGTTTGATCGATTTGTGCTTGTTTGGTTTTGTCGGTTTCCTCTTCCGCTTGGTGTCTGTGAAGTTCTGCGGTTGGTGATTGTGGCACTCCCTGGACTTTTTTCTTACCTTTTTTTAATATTTGCCTAATGTTAGCTCTGGTGGCTAATCATGTTCAGTTGAGCAAAATGATTTTGAACAATTTTGTTAGTGGGTTACCCACAGATAATTCCTGTTATGTCTTATACATTCAAGAGTATAGAATATTTCTTCTCTTTCTTGGCGGCATCACACATTCTGGCTTTTCCCTTTAGACCTAATTGTACACTCAGTCAGATTCTGTCCTTCTCTTCCTGTGCATCAGAAATTCTGTTTTTTCTCATATACTAAAATTACAGATTCAATTCTTCACTTTCTGAACATCAGAAGCTTTGGCTTTTTCTCTTAGATTTAAGTGTACAGGTTCTATCCTTCTCTTTTTGAGAATCAAACATGCCTTTTTTCTCTCACAGACTTAAAAATACAGATTTTGATCTTTTCTTAAGTGTAGAGATTCTGTCCTTATCTTTTTGAGCATCAACCATTCTGTTTTTCTTTTCTTTTTTTTTTCTTAGACTCAAGAATACCGACTCTGTTAGTGAGAGAATATAGAAAGTTTAGTGGTAAGAAGGAAAAGAAAAACCGTAGCGGTATAAATTTTAAGAAGTTAGAATGTCTTATGCTAAGCAATGTATGGTACAGGGTCATCCAAGTTAACTGTTTTTGTGAAATTATTGCAAGATCGGTCAAGTACGAGTAGTTAATGCAGAGAAGTCATTTTAAAATTTGAAGATTTTTAGCTCTGGGCGACCATTTCGTTCACTAGAAAAGGGCAGTTTAAACAGTTTTGATCAAGGGTCACCAAGGAAGACTCCTATATTTTTATTTATTTATTTATTTATTTATTTATTTTAAAAATCTCTCGAGCAGTTTTTGGAAGTGTTTAAATGGTTTTCTAATTATCTGCTCAGCAAAGTGGAACAGAAACACACTAGAACCATTCCTGTAAAAGTATAACAAAATACATACATCTGTTTAGTAGGAGAAGTTATTTAAGCGTACTTTCTTTTTTTAGCTCTTGTGACCATTTTTTTTCAACGGCGCTGAATGCTTTGAACAATTTTGGCAGAGGGTCACTAATGGTGTTTATTTGAACGGAACCATTTTAGCGATCTTGGTAGGTGGTCGCTCAAAGAAAATTTCTATGAAAATATTGGCCTTTATATATATATATATATATATATATATATATATATATATATATATATATATATATATATATATATATATATATATATATATATATTATCTCTGGATGTGTGTGTGGGGGAGTGGGGGGGGGGGGGGGGGGGGGGGTGGTCACCTAAAGAATTATTTTGAAATCTGGCCATTGGCCTAGGAGAAGATATCGTTTTAACTTTTTATTTAGCTGTGGCGGCCATTTTGTTCAGAGGAGTAGAACCATTTTAGCGGAACCAGAATTTAACGGTAATTTAGTGTACAGAATTAGAAAACATGTGGGAAAATCTAACTTTTCGGCACAATTCAGAAAACTAACTCACCGTTATAAAAGAATTGACTATAGCCTGGATATTGTGCGGCAGACTGCTTGCCTTGTTATTAACCCAATCAGTGTCGCTCTTTAATCGCACGTCGGCGGTTCGGGCCTCAGACCAATAGACGGCCTCATTTTTGTAAAACTTTAACCAGTGGGTTGGGGCTTGACGATATGTCTTTGGCTTGGTCCGCCGTGGTTCAACTATTGGTTTCATATACTCTGGCACACAGCAGAATTGCAATGAGTACTTGTCTTTGTTTATCATAGTGATTTATTTGATTTTTATGTGTTCGCTTTGATGCATTAACTGAGTTGGGAGCCTTTATGCGAACCGAATTTTTATATATGGGACCCTGGGTCAATTTGGCTGGCCGTAAGTGCCATGGCCGCTATCTTAAAAATCTATTTTTCGCTTCTTCTCCTGAACCGAAAAGTCAATTGACTCTAAACTTGCTAGGAAGCATCGGGGTAACTTGTAGATCAAAAATAATTAAAATCCTGCCGATCGGAAATCCAAAATTGCCGCCATAGATTGATAAAAAAGATCTAAAATCGTTCTAATCGGAAATCCAAGATGGCCGCCATGGTCGCCATCTTGAAAATCTATTTTTCTCGTCTTCTCCTGAGCCGAAAGGTCTATTGACTCCAAACTTTGTAGGACGCATCAGGGTAACGTGTAGATCAAAAGTAGATAAAATCATGCTGATTGGAAATCCAAGATGGCCGCCATGGTGACCATCTTGAAAATCTTTTTTTTTCGCTTCTTCTCCTAAACCCAAATGCCAATTGACTTGAAACTTGGTAGGAAGCATCGGGGTGACTTATAGATTCAAATTGGCTAAAATCGTTCCGATTGGAAATCCAAGATGGCCGCCATGGCAGCCATCTTGAAAATCTGTTTTTCACCTCTTCTCCTGAACCAAAAGGCTTATTGACTTTAAACTAGGTAGGAAGCATCAGGGTGACCTGTAGATCAAAAATAGCTAAAATCATCCCTATCAGAAATCCAAGATGGCCGCCATGACAGCCATCCTGAAAATCTATTTTTCGCTCCTTCTCCTGAACTGAAAGGCCATTTGAACCGAAACTTGGTAGGAAGCATTTGGGTGACTTGTACATCTAAAATAGCTTAAATTGTTTGATCGGAATGTTGAAATATGATTGAGAATTTGTTCAAATGATCATGCTCCATTGACTGTCGTGCTATATATAATATTCTTCTTCAAAATTAAGAACTGCTTGAAGGTTGATATTTTCATTAGCTGCGATGACAGGACTGGAAAAATGTTACATAACATCTGCATATCTGCAGTGCCTATCTCACTCAGGTGAGCGACCCGTGGCCCGTGGGCCTCTTGTTTATAGAGGGTCACCCCCTCAATCCCCGCCCCCACTACTCTACAACCCCACCCCCACCCCACCCCCGCCCCCCAAACAAAAAAAAAAAAAAAAAAAAGAAAACCGAAAACAACTCTAAGAAATCATTTTGAAATCAGGCCATTAGACTAGGAGGAGATTTAAATGTTTTATTTTGTGTGTGTGTGTGTTTTTTTCACTTTCAGCTCTGGCGGCTATTTGGCTATTTTGTACAGTGAAGCGGAACCATTTAAGCAATTTTGGTAGAGGGTTACCCAAGAACCATTTCTGAGAAATTATTTTGAAATCGGGCTATTGGCCTATTGGCTTTGTTTTCTATTTTTAGTTCTGGTGGCTATTTTGTTCAGCGGAGCGAAACCAGTTTAGGTATTTGGGTCGAGATTCACCAAAGGAACATTCTGTGAAATTATTTTGAATTTCAGCTATTGACCTAGGAGCTCTGGCAGCCATTCTGTTCAGCAGAGCGGAACTACATTTGTATCTGAGCAATTTTGGTAGGGTAACCCAAAGATCATTTCTATGAAAGAATTTCGAATTCTGTACGGCAGTGTTTGAGAAGAAGTCGTTTAAAGTAAAAGTTAACGACGGACGCACACACGGACGACGGAAAGAGGTCTGTCACAATAGCTCGCCTTGAGCACTTTGTGTTCAGGTGAGCGAAAAATCAAAGGTTTTACAGGTATAGGTCAATGCATGTTCATTGTCGTATCAAAGGGCCATGATCAGTTTTTAGGAAAACATGACGAAACCATTTCGGACATTTATGACGTATTCGACAATTATGATCAGTAATTTCAACTGGCGGATTGGTTTAGGAGATACACTCACATTCTGCAACACCAACAAACTTAATTGTGCATGGGCACCGAGTTCATTTGTATTTTAAACATTTCAGACTTTTTCTTCTTTTACAGTGTCCAATATTTTTTATCCAAGGCTGTAACTTGCAACGGAATTTAATTATATATTGATTACTTTTTTTAACTTCATTGTAATAATATTAATTTTTATAAGATTTCATTATCTGTACAATAAAAACGTCAATCAAAACAACATGACTATCAGATCAGCGATGTCTATTGATATGTTAGACTATTCTCGTCATTTGCCCAGATAATCCCCGCCGCGAGACCGGTTATCAAATAATAAACGCCAATCCTGTCGAAAGCTAATATACAATTCTATATGGAAACAGATAGGAAAATTTTATCTGACACTAAATCTATTGTTTCCGTCCTCTTTCAACGTGGCGGAATCTAAACAGGTTTCTATCGTTTTAACGGCCTGATTGATGCAGAACTATTACAATATCGACTTTGACCATAATTATAGTTTCAAAAAAAAAAAAAAAAAAAAAAAAAAAAAAAAAAAAAAAAGGAAAACAATGTCCTATTCAGACCAGTGCAAAATAATAATTTCGAACTTTCCAACAATATATTATTATTAGACCTTGGGCCGGCTCTAGACCCCCTGCCCCAAGCCGCACACTACATTTTTCTAAAGCTACATTATATTAGGATACATATATTTGCTTACTAACATGCTATTTGCTACCAATGCATGTGGTATTATAGAAACAGGCATCTCAATATGTTGAGCTGCCAATGGCTTGTTTTTATAACTGTTATATACGTTACTAAAAGTCATAAATCTCATATACGACTATATGTTTCTTGATACAACGTTTGGGTCTAATGTGACCAGTCAGTGACTTGAAATTCATCTACTGCTGTTTTAAAGCAGATAAACACTATTTGTCCTCGTTTGTACGTCAAGAAATAAATAAAAAAAAAAACATACCAGCTTGACTAAGAAAATGACATAAGGAACAATAGTTACTTTAAAACAGCCTAAATTGCGTTTTGAAAAGTGTCGTTATTTCCAACTTCTTATTATCTTATTTGCTGTGTTTGCATTTAGTACAAGGCATTTAACTATTATAATTGGCTGAATAGATTATATACTTTGAATAAATGCTTTCTAAACTTCTTAATGTTGTATACGTTACTTTTTGAGTGCTAATGCATCACCATTGTATAAAAGGCTGTTGATACTTTGTACATAAAGATGAAGATAAATCAGCTCTATAATCATTTTAATAACAAAGTTAACATAATAAATTATTTCTCAGATACCTTAAAAGTTTATAGTTTGATGAATTAAGTGAACGAAAACTCGCCAATCTTCTGCTGATATATCCGATTGATAATTTTGTCTTAGTAATATGTACCCTATTAATAATACACAAAGATCCTCCTTTTCATCATAATTACATGATATGAGTTCTTCATTCTATGCATAAAGCTGATTTTGTAAAACTTAAATCCATCTAGACTGACAGATATATAGCATACTTAATACTGTTACACGTGTTATATGTCAGTTTAAGTGCTGTGATATCAGAACACTGTTTCCTATCGACAGTGTTTGCAGGAGAAATCTCCTTAGTAAAGCTCCATCAATGAAAATACTGTACACTTTCCTAATATCAGCTCAAATGAATAAAACAAAGTTACTTTACATAAAAATACAGTGGTAATCACGCTGATAATAACATCACACATGCATCAACACTACTCTGCAATTTTAAGTCATCTCTAAGATGCAACAAAATACACAGCATGCACACTCTGGCACTTCCCTATTGCTACAGAAAAAAAATAAAACATTTTATGCTGACAAGAATGCACTTGGCTTCAATAAAATCTGCTTATTGTGAAATACCATGTAAAAACAACACATATAGGTCAGTCATACATAAGCATAATTTGATGAAAAACACATTAAATAAATGATTACTATTGTTTAACATCTGTATAGTGATAAGAAAAGCACTATAGATATAAGATTATACAAACGTCTTATTATAACTTATTAGTGATCTAAGTAATAAGAATAACAAACAACAACATTAAGCCTAACAATTTCCATTCTCTTTGTTACTTTATAATGGACCTCTAAAGCAAGTACTTGATTATCAAAATGGTGAAAGCATAAAATAACTGTTTGGATTGGTAGTGTCTCTGAGCCTGATATAGCTTGCCAAGACATGCGCATCATACGTTTCATTTCTAAACTTTTTGGGCTTTAGCCACACTGATGAAGTTTAAATAATAGAAAGGCCTCTGTGGAACTAAATTAGGTATAGTTGGAAATCATATTACCGTAAGGCAAAGTGTTATATGAATAATCTTATGTTATGTAAACACTAACATTTTGATTCTGGCACAATTTTCGTTTTTTGACTATTATTTCAAGCATAAGCAATGTAAAATTAGTGGTATTGAATTGTACAGGTTACATAGCTGAGATGTTTCCCCTCAAAGGGCCCTGACATATATTTCCATTTATATGTTACGATAGGCTTGCATACAGCTACAAATATGTAGAAATATATCTGTTCAGAAGGGACAGGGGAGCAAAACTGTGCCTTAATGCACGTGCTCCTTTCAAGTTGTATTTTTATCTTGACCCTAACTTATATAATTTTAAATGTACATTGGCATGACAGTAAACAAGCTTTGCTTTTTTAAACATAGACTATTTTATGACATGACAGTAAAATATTTTTATTCAATTGGCTCGTTTCCATTTTAAGGGGTGTTTAGTTTGTTTTTAGTATTATCATTTAGTAGAAAAGACCTGTACATAATGCATACAGTGTAGATTATGATCTGCTGCTGCATTATGTGGCGTCCTTGCTTTCAGCACCTGCCGCAAAACTTGAATAGGACCACTCGATACCGAGCCAGACATTAGAACTACATTTATCACTTATATAACCAAACGCAATAAGAAAGAAAGAAAGAAAGAAAGAAAGAAAAAATAGGATCACGCACAAATTAACAAAACAGAATGATTCCAGGGGAAATGCGATATTTAACTCCTTCCGGTCAGAATAGAAAAAAAATAAATAAATAAATAAATAAATAAATAAAAATAAATAAATAAATAAAATAAAACTACTGTAGTTTCCGCCATATCAGCCTTAAGGGAGACTGGTACATGCTCAGGGAGGCAGCTGTATCGAATTTGTTCTTCTCTGCTTTTTAAAGAAAGAATACGTATAAAGGAAGAGTTTGCTCGCAAGGAGAGCACATGCTTTCCCGTTTTTAAAAGGGGATAATTGTGCAGAAAAGCAAACAGGAAGACAACAGTTGTCTCCCTTTTGAAACAAGGCAGCTAAAAACTTCTCTAGCTCCAGGTGTATCCAATAACTTTACCGCCCGGGGTGTCACTTGAGATTGCTTCTGGAACAGGGGTGTAGCAGAGCTTTGGTCGTTATTTTATAATCGAGCCATTGAATACACCACACGATACACCACACACCACTTAATGTTGTTGTCTGACGAATGGAATCGAATCACGCGAGGTATCGGTTATTTATAGCCGCGCGCTTCTTGCCGCTATGACGTGTAAAGAGGGTTGTCTATAAAACCTGGACTGGGACATAGGTAAACAGTGCAGACTCAGCTCAGGTCTGCCCTATTTGCATGAATTATAGGAAGTTAAGGACTGAATGAAACAGTCTTAAGTCCCCGTTCAGGACCATTTTCCCAGCTTACACTCAGAGACAATCGAGCCACAAGCACTGTCAGTGCTTTGATTAATACCCGAATAATTGATGTATAATGGATTCGGAAAAATAAGTCGTCATGTATAATGCAATCTGTTTAAGTTGCCCTTTCAATAATAAGTTGTACGAAAAAAAAGAAGAATCCAAACGAAAGATCTTCTCTGGTCTGCTGAACAGAGTAAAAAGAGAAAGTGAACTGCTCTGTTTATTGTGTAATTTCTGCAATATATTGTGAAACAGTATAAAATGTGTCATTCAGCTATATATTAACTGATATATTATCATAACCAAAAGTAATCTTCAACACTCTCTGAACAAATATAGCAGACGATAAATTAATGACATTTTCCTTTGCCGAAACCATTTTATCGAAACGGACCGAAATGAACACTCACTTTTGAAGTTCATTAGAATAATGTTCGAAAAGTAAGATTTGGTTTTGCAGCTTACAAGTTTGCGATATGAACAGATTTGCTCCTCAGACACTCAGACACGGAAAGAGAGTTGGCCACCAAGTACCTACATGTGTTCGCTCCATGTGTTTTTGCAACTAATTAGGATTAAAATAGTTTAAAGTTTACATGGATGAGTAAATTCAAACGTTTATTATATACTTAATACATCAGAAAGGCATATTATTATGTAAATTTTAGTGAGGTACAGGTACGTAATAGAACTTGGGACCTATTTGGACTGCGGCAGTTTTAGTGAGGACAATTTCGGTCTTTGGTTACCAAAGTCGGCCAAATAGGTATGAACAGTTTATGGTAACTATCAGACTTCACTGAAATGGCACTGTTTTATCAATATAATTGTGTAATATGATATACTGGCATACTTTAACAATTTTATAGAGATGTTCGTTCAAAAACTTTATTTTAGCACATGAAGAAATATTACCTAGGAATTTAACATCTACTGTTTGCGATCATCACCTGCTACAACAATTAGTCACGCGGGGTTACCTGATTGGAAAGTTGGTCCTAATTATTTGCACTACTACTGACACTGAAAAGGACTCCGAATCACAGCTAACTAAAGTATCACAGTTTGAGACGGCAAGATTTGTTTTAGGATGTAGAATATCAAGGCGTGTGTTTTGTTTTCATTTACGTCAATTACACAGGCTATGTGAATAGAAATGGTTAGAAGCCTGATGATATGATGGAATTGCTAACAGTTCTAATCTTGCTAAAAGTACTCCATAAATGAACTGGGTCTACATGCTTTGGTACAATATAAAAAAGAAAGCAGTTTCATATGATACGTGTCTAAAGTGTTTCCTCAGGCCCATTTCTCTGTAGAATATGTACAATACTAATATTGCTGCACTCTTTATCTGATTCAGATCTATACTGTTATAAAAAAGCATAGAAAACTAACAGTCTGATCTAACCTAAGTCTACACTTAGCTTTAAGCTTTATAAGGCTTGTTTATCAAAACAATTACAATAATTTATTGTAAAAACTGCTTCTGATCTGACCTGGGTCGAATATATTATACAGAGCTTGCAATGAAAGCAATATAGTCTGAGCAATATAGGCTTGCTCAGCCCTGTTGGTACTTGTTTTCGGTAGTTAATGTCATTGGTCTGATCTGGGACGACAGTGTTATCATGCATTCTGATATGATCTAGATCTACGCTGTTTGTTCAGAGTTGTTTGCTTCATGCTGGCTGTATGTTGGATGCAGTTGTGAGATAGACAATCGAGACCCCAAACCAAAATTCTTAATTATTACATTGTACAATGGGTATTTCCATTGATCATGGAGAGTCTCTATTGACCTATTTTACCACTGCATCTTGAGCAGCAAGAAATTGCATATGATTAGCATAAACATGTATTCTGTGTTTATACTTATTATGGCGCTCTTTCAGCTATGTTCATGTATTTGCCACCACATAAATTCTCTTATGAATTTTAAATTTTTTATAATTTACAATGCTTTCTTGTCACTCTTTTCTTACTATTTCAGCCGATGACAAAAAAAAAAAAAAAAAAAAAAAAAAAAAAATTCCAGGTCCTGAAAATGTGCACGAACTTTCAATTTTGAACTTGAACATCAGAAACATTAGAAAAAAGTTAGACTTTATACTTGATAGGTTTTCTGACAAATAGTTTGTGTTTTTCCAAGACTTACCTAGATGATAACGTTCCTACAGAAATGCTTTTTTCTTTAAAACCAGTTGCGTGCACCATATAGAAAAAAATAGAACGAACCATGGAGCAGGGTGTGATGGCATACATAAACTCCAGCTTTCTTCATGTGAGAAGATCTGATCTTGAGATATTTTGTGACGAATCTTTATAGATTGAAGTTAAGGTAAAAACGAGTTGTTTTTAATTGGTTTATTGGGCCCATTATAGTACATTTGAAAATGGAGTTCTGCTCATTTATACGCTAGAGGGCGTAACCAGTGTTGCAAACTTCATTACTGCTTATGAAGAGTCTCAATAAAACCAAGACTCCCATTTTCTGCTTTTTAGTGTGTTCTTTGTTTCCAAAGGCAATCTTTTTGACATTTATCCTTATATAGTCCATCCACAGCTGATGTTCAGTTCTTTAACAGCTTTAATTTAAATATTGAAAAGGCTCTCGAACATTCAAAAAATCTAATAATTGTTGGAGACCTCAAAGAATATCTGCTAAATCCAAATTTTTAAAACCGAAAAGATGTACTTACTTCTAATGAACTCCATGAAGAATGCAATTACAGAAACAACACGACAACAAGTAATTCTTGACCCAATTATTATTCGTGAGGATTTACCATTTCTAGATTCTGGTTCTTTAGATGTTTCAGGCAGTATCAGTGATCATAAAGTAACATATATAACATTACTCTTTCAACATGATACCGAAGGAGCTTTCAACAGATTAATTTATTTATATAAAAAGGCATACTTCACATTATTAAAACAAAAATTATCCAATTACGACTGGACTTGTTTGAGGGAGGAACTCTAGACAAAGCCTGTTCTGAATTTAATGATGCTTTTCTTGACTTTGTTAATTCTTGTATCCCATCAAAATGTTCTTATTAGACCCAGCGATAAACCATGGTATGATTCTGAAATAAGACGGGTATCAAGAAAAGGGGACATACTAAAATGGAAATTCAACAAATTCGAGTAATCCAAACTTTTTAGGAAGGTATAAGATTTTTCGAAATAAGGTTAATAATCTAAAGCGAAGTGCAAAAGAGCAGTTTTATAAGAACTTGGAAAAATGCTCATCGAGCCGGAAAGACGCAAAACCTTCCTAGTAGCAGTCTCAACCCCGAAAAAAAAAAGCAAAATCTACCAAGTAGCGAAATCTCCAGTCACGGTTCTGAAAGGTAGCAAAACCTCTGACAAGTATTCAAAACACTGATAACCACGATCTGTGAGGCCAAAGGGGCGCATTTAGAATGATGCTGCATTTAGATTTTTTTTAATCTTTGAAAGAACTAGAGGAATCAGATGGAATGGAGGAAATGCATAGGCGAAGAGTTTCCTCCAAACCATGGACATTGCATCCACTGCACAAACCCTGATCCGGAATTGGAAAGAAAAGACAAGGAAAGACGATTGTTGAACCTCGTCGCAAAAAGGTCCAGGGGAAGTGCCCCAAAGATCACTTAACATCTCTAATTACTGATTGGAAAGATTTTTGAAAAGCTTAAACACGGGCTTAATGTAGTCCAAACTATTTGCGAAAGCTAATACTTACAGAATACGATTTGCGTTGGAGTTCATTTCAGCTAATGTCGGCTTATTTATACATACCGCAACGATAGTCGGAGAATAGAACTATCATTGTCAGTTTTAGACTTGTTCACGGTATTTTCTAAAGCCAAGAATGAATGCTACTTAGTAATTTAGAGGAGTAGTCTGCACTGGAGAGAAACTGTATTAAAAACCGCGGCGTCGACTTTTCATTTTATATTGTTATGTGAGAGGTCCCTCAGGATTCACTTTGAATCCTGAGGGACCTCTCCAATAACAACATAAAACAGGAAAGTCGACGTCGCGGTTTTTAATGGCCCGTATTTTATCACAGTGCAGATGTTTATTTATAGTGTCCTTTCCGATGTCTTCGAAAATCAAGTTCCTCTTCAGACTGGTGCTTAGGTGCGTACGCAGCCCTGCAAACTACATTGCTGTCCTATGAAAAGTCTCAATGAAACTGAGACTCAGAGTTACCTTATATATGCAGTCGATGTTTCCAAGGTTTTATTACTAAGAGAATGCAATTAAAATGGTCATCAGTGTTAAAATTTGGAACACGGCGTTTAAGGCATGTTTTACAGATAAAAACTAAATGTTGCCCTTGTACTAACAGATAGGTCGTATCTGTTTTAAATTCTCCGTAACGTCCAGCATGCTGGGAAACATTTACAGAAGACGACACTTTGAAATATTTTCCCAGAAAAAAGACTTTTACATTTCATGTAAATTGTCTCCTCAGGTCTGCTGAATTAGTCCAGAGACTGGTAATTGTTGAAGTGTCAGCTTTATATGTCATATTATCATAGCTTGTCTGTGATAAGGGGTCATAATGAGTTGATAAGCGCACGAGAACTAACATATTTTCAAGTCAAGGAGGGATGGCAGTGAACACGAATTTTCCATTAATGTTTTTGGTATTCATGTCGCTGTCGTGTGCGCTGGGAGAGGAACCGCCCTTGATGAGACAGCTCGTAGAGAGAATTGAAGGCCTTGAAAGACAAGGTAGGCAGACTTTTTATACATTGAAAAGGTAAAGGTAGAGAGAGAGAGAGAGAGAGAGAGAGAGAGAGAGAGAGAGAATTCTCCCTCCTTATATGAAAAGAAAGAGAGAAAGAGAGGGAGAGATAAACGTCATTGGATTATTCTGACTAACCCATTTTAGTCCAGAAACCCCTAAAGGGTAATTGGCAAACATTGCAGATCCCCATTTATGCCAAGTGGACTCTTCTATCTTAGCTTTTTGGACAAGTCAATTTTCAGCAGAAGGGGTATCTCGTTAATTTCTATTATTACAATGTCTGTAAGAAAGTATTGCATTTAAGGCAAACAATGTATATTCTGATCGGACGTTGCGTTTTGCGGCGTCTGATCTGCGTTTAAAGTTTGCTAAAGTCCATTTTATGGGACGCCAGGCATAAATCGGTTCAAACAGAACATATGAAAGTTCATTTTAGAGACATATGCATACGAGATTTGGTATAGGTCAGTAAAGTCAATAAAATATTTTCAGCGCCCAAACGGCAAGCAAACGCAATTTTACATATACAGATGCATAGTTCGACAAGTATTAGGATTTAAGTGGACCAAGAAACAAAATACTACTTTGATCAGGAGGCATACTTGCGTAAAAAAAAAGAAGAAAAAACAATATTCAAGTGATCCGGGTCCCGCAAGATCGTACGAAAAATAATTTAGGCCTTGGAATTATAGACATCTGAAAACCCAATATTTCCAGCGCACGACAAAAACTACCATATTACGTGCACGACCAGCGAAGACTCAGATCAGCCTGCGCTTCCGCGCAGTCTGATCAGTCATCGCTGATCGCATGTGCCTGCGGGCTATCAAAAGAGGGATAAATGAGAGCGCTTGTCATACTAGTTGGATGTACAGGCTGATATGAGTCTTATCTGGGTACGCAGGGCTTATTTCAGGTTTAGTCGTGCGCTGGCTCCAATGGAAGATTTTGTCAAGATGTAAGTACCGTTATTAGATCTGCGTTTTGTGATCAGTCGATCATCAACTGTTCAATCACTCAGCTAACGGATCTTAATTTTTAACTGATTTTGAAATGCAAGAACTAAATCAAATTTATTCATTTCTTAAAATGAACTCATATTTAGATATCATAGATCAGAAATTAATATAATGAAAGGACATACAAATTAGCTCCAGAGAAGAGGAGAGGTGGGGTGGGGTGGGGGTGGGAGGCGCATATTGATTTTGGTGCGATTTTGGCGCGAATCCCGTTGGCGTCGGCATCTGCATCTGCAATGGCGTCCCACTGTCTTGTCTGTGCAATATCTTTCTTAACAAATTTGCACGGTTATATAATTGGGACATAATAAAGAACTGATTAGATTCTGGTGACCTTGATCACAGCAGTAGAAAAACTGAAAATTCTGTGACACTTTCTTGTCTGCATAATACCTTCTGAACCACTAGTTGGAGTCATACCAAATGTTCATGAATATATAATGAGGAAATAACAAAGGAATAGATTTGGTGCTCTTGACCTAATATTCAAGTATTCAAGGTCACGCCAGTAGATTAAAGAGTAAAAAAAAAATAAATAAATAATAATAATAATAGAATAAAGAAAATCACTGTAGGGGACATCAGTTTTCACTGCAAACACTGTTTCTAGTTTTCTTATTCATGAGACGCTTCTAATGAGTACCACAACATAAGTTTTTTTTTTTTTTTTTTTTTTTTTTTTTTTTTTTTTTTTTTTCGTTTTTTTTTTTTTTTTTGTTTTTTTTTTTGAGAAGCAAGAAATATATCAGCATTTTGGATGAGGAAAAAAACGCTTTATATGTTGCTGTGATGAAGGATTCATCAACAACAACAACAAAAGCAAAAAAGAAAAGCAATTCATCACAATCAATAGAAAAAAAAATAAAATAAAAATAAACACCAGAAATTTGAGATACAGTTTTCTGTCTAGACGCAATCGGTTCTGAAGTAACAGAAGACCAAGTCTATGAAATAATCAAGCAATGCACCAAGCCTTTTACAGATTCTGCTAACAAAGCATTCACATTAAATAATACTAATAACAATTAACAATGGGAGAATGGTGGTCCTTAAAGCTCATCTATGCTGAAAAAGTAGGTGAAGTTCAATGAATGTCTACAATATTCATGAATCTGGAGGACATAAACCTTAACATATCCATGACTCCCACCCCTACCCCTCCCCTTCATCTGCAAGTTTAAAGAGGATCCAATTAAAACCGATGGAGCTTTGCCGATAGGCGTCAGTAACAATTAACATCACTCTATCTATCAAACTGTGTAGGTTTTCAAACCTTTTTGAACTCGAAAAATTTTGAAAGGTTATCCATGTCCTTCTCATGTGCAGGAATATCCAATCAAAACTGAAGGAGCTATACCCTCAGAGGTATTAAGAAGTCAAGTATCATGCAAAGAGAAATATAAAAAGATGGCCTATGTCGCACAATGTCAATATTATTCACCAATCTATGGGATGTAATTATATAAAGAATCATATCAATGTCCAGTACAAGACGATTTGATTAAAACTGTGTTCGATATGTAAAAATTTCAACAAAGACATTGAATCGTAAAATACAGGTCTACCTAAGTTCAGATAAGCAGGCATTGATGTTAGTGTTCACCAGTTTCTTATTGGGTTTCAAAAGACGCAAACACACGACATCTAGATTTTCAAGGTTCTTTATTTTATGAATGAACAGTATATTTTACTGTAATTTTGGTGTATACACCTGGACTCTTTTCATCACATGGACTAAAGAAATAATCTTTTTTACGAATTTACATTCTAACTGATACGGCATATATTGAACACAAGTAGAAACTTGAGAGTAGCTTTGTTTCTATTTTATATAAACAGCAAGACGTTCAGCTCCCAAAACCTGACGGTTTCGCTGCTACGAACGCGAAATTAAACGTTTATTTGATTTTGACGAAAAAAACTTTCGTCAGATTTGTGCATGTGTAGATGACTGATTTGTGCAAGGAGGCGTATGCAGCCTCGCAAACAACAGTGTTGCATATGAAGAGACTCAGTCAGACCGAGTCTCCGATTTTCGTGATTTTGTGTGTTCTTTGTTTCCAAATGGAATTATTTTTAACTTTTACTCTACTGTAGCTGGTGTATGCAGCCTTGCAAACTACAGTGCTGCATATGAAAACAAGTCTCCTATTTTCCTGATTTTGTGTGTTCTTTGTTTCCAAAGGCATTTTTTTTTGTTTTTTACTTTTATTTTACTCTACTGTACCTGGTGTTGTGCCGTGTGGCGGCCATAAAAAGTCATCCCGTGCATCATCATAGTGCAGGTTATTTTTTATTTACTTTAGGATCATTGAGCCAATCCTGGTTATTTTGAAAATCGAATACCGAGTAAGCCGACACTACGGGGCGTATGCAGCCTCGCAAACTACAATGATACTTCAAGAAGATCCAATCCAAACTGAATGAGTTATGCTGATGATAGGCACTTTCTTATTGTGGTTGTTATAGCATTCAGTTTTCATTCAATTTTCAAGAAAAAGTAGCTCATCAAATTCAGTCCCCAACTTGTGACATGCTACAAGCTGAGGTCAGTATGCAGAGATATGACTAGTCAAAGGTGCTAACGGACGTCCGACAATACACAGACGGTCGGACGAACTTACAGACAGACGGACATCCAGACTGACTACCACGTTCTGGCCAGTTTACAACACCCCTAGGGACTTTGTCCATGCCAAGCTTCTAAGCAAGTTACAGAGAGATAGGCTCAAAACGTAAGAAGTTCTGCTGCTGACGAGGTTAATTATTTAGCAATCAATGACACATATAACCTAGAGATTGATAATCGGATCTGACCACTTTTGGAACTTGTTCAAGCTTTTGTCTATGTCCAGTCAAAACTAAAAGACTTATGCTAATGACAAGGTCAATAAAAACGTGAAAAGATAATATCCCGCCACTATCGTGCTCCGAGCAGATAACTATGGAACGCCAAAGCTGTCATATGTTGTTATATTTCTTGTTGTCTTGTCTAAGAATTGTGTGAACTTGTCCATGCATTATGTAATTATCTTAAAGACGCGTGTCGTTTTGTCAATATATAATGTTGACATGCCCACACACTGTCTTATTATGTTAAAGAACCATTTTATTTTGTCACAACGTGGAGTTATCTTTTCTAAAAAGCATGTGAACTTGTCTATATAATGTGTTATTATCTTACACAGGCACGTTATTTTGTCAACATATGGCGTTGACTTGTCTACACGGTGTTTTATTATGTCAAACGTATATGTCATTATGTTAAAGTTTGGGTCATCTTGTCTAAGAGTAACTTGGCTAGACGACATGTTATTATGTCAAACTCACGTGTCGTTTTGTCCACACAATGTCGCATGCGTTTATTTTCGGGAACAACACCACGCAGTTGAACAAGACAACATATTGATTCAACAAGACAACACCGCGTTTTAGCATAATGACGTAGACTTTTGCCATAATAATACACTGTATGGACAAATCAAGACGCGCGTTTAAATAATAAAACGTAGTATAGACAAGTTCACATACTTCATAGACAAGACAACCCAACTTTTCAACATAATAATTTAGTCTTTTGACATAAGATATTATGTACACAAAACAACACAACCATTTGCATAATAACAAGTTGTATAGACAAGTTCACATGCTTCGCAGACAATATAACTCAACGTTTTAACATAATTACTTTGCCTTTAACATAATAGGACACTATGTGGAGAAAACAACATACGTGTTCAACATAATAACATAGTCTTTTAACATAATAAGAAACTGGGTGAACAAAACAACACGAGCGTTAAACAAAATAACAGTTTGTTATCACATGTTTCGTAGACAGGATAACCAAACTTTTTCACATAACAACATAGCCTTTTAACATAATAAGATACTGTGTGGACAAAACAGCCCACCCGTTAAACATAATAACACTTTGTATAAACAAGTTCAAATGCCTCATAGACAGGATAACCCAAATTTTAACACAATAGCATAGCCTTTCAACAGAAAAAGACGGTGTGTGGACATAACAAACCATGCGTTTAACATAATAACACATTTTCAGACAAGTTCACATGCTTCATAAACAAGATAACCGGATTTCTTAACATAATAATATAGCCTTTTAACATAGTAAGTCACTGTTTGGACAAAACAACACAAATGTTTAACATAATAGCATGATGTATAGACCAAAGCGTTTTAACATATTACCATAGCCTTTTAACAGAATAAGACTGTGTGTGAACAAAACAACACGCGTGTGTGGCATAATAACACGATTTATAGACAAATTCACATGCTTCGTAGACAAGATAACCCATTTTTAAACATAATAAGATAGCGTTTTAACATGACAGGACACTGTGTGGACAAAACAGCACATGCATTTAACATAATAACATAACATCTTAACATAATAAGACACTGTTTGGACAAAACAACATATGTATTTAACATAATAACATGATGTATAGACAAGTTTACATGCTTCGCAGACAAGATAAACCAATTTTTAACATAAAAACATAGCCATTAACATAATAAAACTCCGTGTGGACAAAACAGCACGCGAGTTTAACATAACACCGTAGCCTTTTAACATAATAAGACACTGTGTGGTCATAATAACACGAGCGTTTATCATGACAACATGACTTTTGACATAATAAGACATTGTGTGGACAAAACAACACACGCTTTTAACATAATAACACATCGTATAGACAAGTTTGCACACTTCTCAGACAATATAACCCATCTTTTAACAAATTAAACTAGCCTTTTACAACATAAGAAAGCTATGGCGTTCCATAGATAACTATCCCAAGCCTACTTATATGTCTGTTCAAGGAATATCTGATCAAATCTGAACGTCATGCTGATGATGTTGATAATAGGCCTTTTCAGCAATGAAGGGTCATAACCCTAAAAAAGATAGTTTTGAAATTTATCCAAAAATGGTTAGAACTTTATCTATGTCACCTTATCTGCACTTTTTATGATGATCCATTCAACGCTGAACGGGTTTTGCTGATGTTAAAGTCAAACAAAGGCCTTTTCAGCAATCATTTGGGACGTAAATCTAAGATAAATAATCCGATCTGACCAGGTGTCGAAGTCATCCGATATTTTATCTGTGTCCATCTTATCTGCAAGGAAGACCTGATCAAAATTAAATGAATCATGCTAATGACAAAGTCAAACAGAGGCTTTTACAGCAATCAAGGGGACGTAACGGTAATATCAATGATCAAATCGAGCCAATTCTCAAACTATTGCAAGCTTTTATTCCCAACCTACTTATACCTAAGTTACAGGAAAATCCGAACAAAACTGAACAAGTAATACTGATGGCAAGTAATTTGTAAATCTGTGGGACCTTGTGGTTGCCATAGGAAACACAGTTTTTATCTAATTTCCATGAAAAGCTTATGTTATCCATCCCGTACCAGAAGCATGTTTCAGATGAGAAATGATTGAGAGCAACCTGCAGCTAGTGGAGATATAACTGGTCAAAGGCGCTAACGGACGACGGATGGACGGACGGATGACGGATGGACTACCGTCCTATAAGCCACCCTGGAGACATCGGCCCCGGTGAGCTAATAATAAGAATTTAGGCTCTACCTAGAAACGGGCATGGGAATTTCTTAATTTTCAGTTAGCCGAAAAGTGTTATTGTTTTTTGTTGATGCAGGACAAGGTCACAATCTGTAACGATGCAGACGAAAAAGAATACACTTGACCGGCTCAATATAACGATTCCCGCCGAATGTCACATTGACGCTCATGCAGAGCGTCTCTTTAACGTTGACCCACATTACTGACGTAGTCAAGAATAGATAATTATATTTTTAAACGTTTTATGTAGCCTTGAAATTCCTGCAGTTGCTTCAGTGAATGAAATGGAAGTTTAACGAGTGTAGAAAAAATGTGTTTGAAAATGATATCCATAATACAGTGCCAAAATCCGACTGGTTCTATAGCATTACGATTATCAGCAGACGCTTTGAGTTTTTGTATCTTATATGCTTCTGACGAACAGAGATGAAAGCGGCAGATGAATCATTCAAAATAAGTCGGCAGTTTTCTTTTTTTTTTTTTTTTTTCTTTTTTTTCCCCTTTTTTTTGCATTTTTAATTGAAATAATGTATGTATATTTCTTGCTATTTAAAAACATCTTTAAAGGTTCACGAAAAGAAAAAAACAAATAAAAGAAAAGAAAATAACTGTTTCTCGCCATTTTTTAATTCGCGGGATTGGTAACTTTGGCACGGATCAGCTGAGAGACATAGACAGGATACACTGACGAGTTTCATGCGTGTTACCTATAGGCGTGCACGCCAATCGCCGGCGTCAACGTTGCCTTCGGCAACGTAGACCATGCCCGTAATAATAACAATAATAATGATAAAAATAATAATACATTATTATTATTATTATTATTTCTGTTGTTGCTGCTGTTGATGTTGTTGCTTGAGTCTAATATTGTTTATTGTTTACAAGTAAATGGAATGAGGAAAATGTGGTATTTCAAATATAAGGTAACATTTATCTCAATTGTAATAGTTTTTTTTTTTTTTTTTTTTTTATAAATGTCTGACATTTTTATAATTAATCTAAACAAGAATTCTGACATACATATAAATCGTCATTGGACTTTTCCAATATCTATTGTGAGGGAGTTTGTTTTGTCTAAAATTGGTTAATACACCAGTGGATACTAATATCATGCAACATTTTGGAATGAAAATCTCGTTTACATTACGAAAACACGCCTATTCAAATATACTGAAAAGTTAATCACCGAAAAATTGAAAATTTTCAGACAAAAAATTCAAATATTTTTCATATTTCTGCTCAAAACATAGATTGTTTGTACGCGTTAGAACCGCCTCGCAGAGGCGGTTCTAACGAGTACCCACAATCTATGTTTTTGAGAAGAAATAATTAAAATAGTGTATACCCCTGTAAACCCCAGTTTTACTATATAAAAGTGGGGTTTTAGGGGGTCAAAATTATATAGGCATGTTTTCGTGATGAAGAGGAGTGTGAACTTCGTGTTTAGCTCATGTCCTGTATCACTGCAAGCTAGCTTTCTATCTAAAATAACTTTTGATATGTCCAGTAACAGCTACACTCACAGATCGCAGCCAAGCAAAGACTCTAAGAGGAAGAGCAAACAAACAAAACCAGGTACATAAACCACAAACCAAAGAAAAGCAAAGCAACCAGTTTCCTTTTCCCCAACCTGATGATCACAATACTAGACAGGATGCTCTAGAACATAACAATAGCCCCGTAGCGAGCAGCCACAAGGCCAGACAAAGAACAAATATCAGACCTAGCGTTTTAGAACGGCCATTATTACATAAAAGTGTCACACGTTATTAACAGCCGTGCATTGACCGGCTAAATGCCGTGTATTGACCGGCTAAATGCCGTGTATGAACAAGGCAATTCACGCGCTGTTAATGCACGGCTACGCAACTTTCAATATGACCGTACCGGGACCACACATTTGCTGCCGTTAGGTGATATGTAATGTCCGGCCCTAGAACGAGCATAGTCCGTGGAAATTACGTTCGCGAGACATCGGTGAAAACGGGAAACAAAATAGTGCTAGAAAAATGCGAAATGTAGCAAATGTTTTCTGTTTTATGCAATAATAGCATTCGAACATGGTTTTTCAATGCATTAATTAACATTCGCCAGGTTCTTTGGGAGGTGTTGAAAACCATGGCCGGAGGCCTCCGTTTTCAACACTTCCCACGGGACCTGGCGAATGTACATACGTGAAAAACCATGTTTGATCCCTAAACACCATCCAAGGGTAAAGGTGGGGTTGTTACATCAATTTAACTGTTACCAAATCTTCACCCTTGGTTCAGTTGCTGTAACAACTGAGTAACAATGATACATCTATACCAGACTATTATCGGCAAATAATATATGATATATTTTAAAAACGTTTTCGCATAGGTGAAGAACAGAAAGCCATCAACCAGAAATTAGCAGTAGCGCTAGCAGAGCATGAAACTGAAGTAGAGTTGTATAGGAAACGTATCGAAAAACAGGAACGTAGAATCCGATACTTGGAAGAGACCGTGAACTTACTGAGAGCAGTTGATGGTCCAAAGAAACTTAATGAGAGCTATGCCGTTCCAACAGATAAAGCAATGACTATAAATAACAGCATTTCTGATGAAAAATATAGCAACACGCCACGGATCGCAGGTAAAACACACAAAAGAAATAAGCATACCGCAACAGAATGCCAGACTGCTTTCAGTTAACCAAGACGTTCGCGGTTACTCGCGAAATAAAGCACACTCGCCGTTCATTTGTTACAGTTTTAGGTCTGTAGCTGTTTTGGCACAAACTAAATGGCGACATATGCAAACATTTTTTATGCTTATTCGGTACAAAAATATAAAAGATGTTTACTGGATTGATATGAAAAATCGATTCCTTATCAAATAAATAATTATTGATATAATTCTTACGATCTACCATCAAGTCTCGTCAACGAGAATAACGACTACTCTTTATTCGAGGTCACATAAGACTGTTAGTCTTACTCTTTGTTGCTTTGTGGTTTATTCTACTAGGCGATTTGTTGTATGTCTTTCCATGTGTCATTTTGTTCTTGTGTATTTTAGTCCTTTTAGTATTGCGATTACCTCGCTTGGGGAAGAGAGAGAGCTAATCTTAGTGCTTTTCGTACGTTTGTTCGATTTGTGCTTGTTTGGGTTTGTCGGTTTCCTCTTCCTCTTGGGGTCTGGGAAGGGCTGCGGTTTGTGATTGTGGCACGCCCTGGCCTTTTCTCTTACCTTTTTTTTTTTTGTTTACAATAACCGTTCAGAAGATGTAAAATAGTTTGGGAAAACTCTCATGAGTATTTTGCATTTTGCATTATCGAACGCTGACCTGGTATCCGCATTTATCATAAACCGTTAATATATGATACTGCTCTGAAAAAGTTAAGCTTGTTACAGTTTGATTCAAAACCGGATCGATCGAGAGATTTGATTTCTTAGCAATACCGTGTCGAGCAGTTAGCGCTTCTGTCTTTGGATCTCAAGGTCCCGGGTTTGAATCCCAGTAGAGGTGGAATTCAGCTCATGGCGGCACCAAACTTCATTGCGCAGAGCCTTTAATGATCACCCGTAGTTATCGGAGCTCCTTAGTAATTAGCATGGCACCTCAGGTAAATGATAACACCGTAGTTAGCCTGACTCTCTAAGTAATTAATAATACCATAGTTAGCGTGACTCCTTACATTTGCTGTTTTTAATCTCCCCGTAACATGATGTACAGATTGTTTTCAGGCCAGCAATAAAATCATAAATGTTCAACATTCTCAGGCCCCAATCGATAGTCGTAGCATAAGGTTGTCTTTTTTTTATTCTACTAGTGCCTTCCCAGATGAAGTTGTAAAATAATTCAGTTAAACCGTCAATAATTTATCATCGTGATCGGGAAGTGATATAAATAGATGGTTAAGGCTTGAAAGCAGGAGAGATTTTATGACAGAGATCTTGGCCAAAGGGGTGAGATGTCTGCGGTTCTAGTGGTTTATTTTTGGTTTAAAGTTGGATAAGTTGTCAGAAAAGTTCCAAGTCAACATTTTATCAAGTTTAGTATCAAAAGTAGTTCCTAATAATTAAATCTAATTACATTGCAGTTTAATTTCAATCTTGTTTTTATTGATTCACTGCTACAATTATTTTTCAAACAAATCCATACAGCATGTACTTAAAACAAATGAACTCAAAGACCTAAAAATATGCATACTGTTCAAGTCCATATAATGTTTTGTTGAGAGATTCTTCGGAACCATCCAATATGACTGTTGTATCACTAAATTAATAACACTGTGGTCAGCGTGACTCCTCACGTAATTGATAATACACAAATTAACGTGCTACTCATGTAATAGACAATATCATTATTAGCGTGACTTCGCACGTAATTGATAACACTGTAATTAGCATGACCCTTCCGTAATTGATAACACTGTAGTCTGCTTGACTCTACACGTAATTGATAATACCGTAGTTAACATAACTCCTCGCATAATTGACAACATCGAAGTTCGCTTGACTTCTGAAGTAATTGATAGGACAGAAGGTAGCGTAACTCCTCACGTAATTGATAACATCGTAGTTAGCATGAGTCCTCATGTAATTGGTAATCATCTAGTGATCATAACTTCTCACGTAAGTGGTAAAACAGATGTTAGCGTAACTCCTCACGTAATTGATGCAACCTTTATTAGCGAGACTTCTAACGTATTTGGTAACACCATATTTAGCATAGCTCCTCACGTAATTGATAATACTGTAGTTAGCGTGAAATATCAAATGATTGATATCACTGTTGTGTGCGAGACTCCTAACGTAATTAGTAATACCAAACCTGCCATAACTTCTCATGTAATTGATAACACTGCAATTAGCGTGCCTTCTCACGTAATTGATAATGGCGCAGTTAGCATAACTTCTCACGTAATTGATATCACCGTTGCTAGCGAGACTCCTCAGGTAATTGATAACATCATACTTATCGTAACTCCTCACGTAATCGATAACACTGTAGTAGCCTTACACCTCACGTAATTGGTCACAGAAGTTAGCGTGAATCCTCACTCGTAATTAATATCACCGTTGATAGCAAGACTCCTGACGTACGGTAACTGTAGTTAGTAGTTAGCATTACTCCTCACGTAACTGATAAACTGTAGTTAGAGTAATGCTTCACGTAATTGTAAGCACCGAAGTTAGCACATTTCCTTAGGTAATTGATAAAAGTGTACTTCGCGTCACATCAGGTAATCGATGACACCATAGTTAGAATGATGCCTTAGGTAATTGATAACAATATAGTTAGCGTAATTCCTAATGTAATTGATACTACCGTAGGTAGCATGACTTCTTACGTAATTGATAACACCATAGTTGGCGTGTCCTCACGTGATTGACAACAATGTAATCAGCTTAACTCCTCACGTACTTGATACCACCGTGGTTAGTGTGACTCCTCAGGTAATTGACAACTCCGATGTGAGGGTGACTTCTCACGTAATTGCTAACACTGTAGTTAGCGGATCCAGTCACGTAATCGATAACACAGTAGTTAGTATGATTATTCACATAATGGATTACATTGCAGTTAGCATTGAATATCACATACCACCGCTCAGTTTGATCAGAGTCTTCGTTTTCTGCATATAGACACTTTGCATCCTTGGCTGTCCAAATTGCGCTCAGTAAAGAGTTTTATCAGACTGCGTAGGCTGATCTTAATCTTCGCTGTGTACACATATCTGAAGTTACATTTCTGGCATTGGGGCCCAAATAGTGAAAGAAAGGCAAACAAAGTAGATGCTACGGACTGGTCGATCTACACTGTTTGCCAGGTCCTGTCTGTCTTGCAGCTCACCCAGAGTATATGACAACTGATATAAAAGTTAGCAAACCAATACATGCGACAGTCACATGTGAACATATGTAATTAAACAACTGAAATACTGTGCTTTCGACAACCTTCGGAAGTCGTTTCATTTTTTTTTAGCTCACCTGAGCTGTGCTCAGGATGAGCTATAGTGATCACTCTTTGTCCGTCGACTGTCCGCCCGTTAACATTTTCAGATGACTTCTGCTCTGAAGCATCTGAGCTAATGTTGCTCAAATTTCATAGGGGGGCTTCTTAGGTTGGGGAACGAAAGATTGCTAAAATGGTCGCTTCGTTGACTGATAGCCGCCATGCCCATACATGGTAAAAATCTTTAAACGTCTTCTTCTCCAGAACCGAGGATTCCTTGTGGCTGAGTCTTCGCACCATTCATCGGGGACTGAAGGTCTACAAAAGTTGCTAAAGTAATGGTCGTACATTGACATTTGACCTTTTAACGGCGAGGACAAGTTTGCTCTCATATGCATTTGTACTGGCGCCATACATTTGTATGGGAAACATATTGTGAATTTCAAACGATTTCTCCTCTGAAGTTCTGGGCCAATGTTGCTCAAATTTCATTTGGAGCCTTCCTGGGGCAGAAGAATGAAAGATTACTGAAATGGTCGCGGTCTGTTTACCAAAATGGCCTCCATGCCCATATGTAGTAAAAATCTATAAAAATCTTCTTCTCCAGAACAAAGGATGCCTTCAGGCTGAATCTTTGCATAAATCACCGGGGATAGAAGGTCTTCCAAAGTTGCTAAAATCATGGTCGTACTTTGATGTTTGACATTTTTTACGGCGAGGTAAAGTTTGCTTCCCTATGCATTTGTATGGGCACCATACATGTGTATTGGAAACATGTTGAGAATTCCAAACAACTCCTCCTCTGAAGCCAATATTGCTCAAATTTCAAATGGAGCTTCCTTTGGACAGGGGAATGAAAGCTTGCTACGATGGTTGCAGTCCACTGACTAGGTTGGCCGCCATGCCCACATATGGTAAAAAAAAAATAAATAATAAAAATAAAAATCTTCTTTTCCAAAACAAATTAAGCCCTGGGGCCTAATCTTTATACAAATCGTCGCGGACGGGAGGTCTGCCAAAATTGCTTAAATGATGGTCCTACGTTGACGTTTAACCTTTGACCTTTTTAGGGCAAGGTCAAATTTACTTCTCCGTGCATTTACATTTATATGGGAAAATGTTGAGAATTCATATTTTGGACATCTCCTCTAAAGACTATATTCCATTTGATTTGAAACTTGATGAGGAGCATCAGGGCGCATAGTATACAAAATTAGCTAAATGAGCCTATCGAAAATTCAAGATGCAATTTTGGAAATCTCTTCCCAAACCTTTGGTCGATTTGAGCAGAAACTTGCTCTGTAGCAACAAGACAACTTCTGGATTGTAATGAGCAAAAATCGTGTCTATCGGAAATCCAAGATTGCCACCACAGCCGTTATCTTGAAAATCTGTTTTGGACATCTTCTCGCAAACTGTTGGGAGATTTGAGTTGAAGCACACTGTAGCAACAGGATAACCTCTATATCGAAAATAGCTATATTATAAAAATGACCCTTGGGAGCAATGAACATATACACAGAGACAAAAGTAGTTGAAGTGTGTAAAACTTACAATATATGATTGAAGTAGCAAAAGCTTTAAGATACAATCAACATTTTATTCTAAGACGTTTATCTTCCCTTGCCTCTGTACTGTATACATGTATAAAATCATAATATTGTTAAACACTTTCTCTTTAGAAATCAGTTGGCCAATTTTCATTCAGTTTCATGTCGATCCTACTGTTGAAACGGGATTGAGAGTGTACAAAATCAACATGCTCCATTGACTGTCATACCCATATATGGTAAAATAATGATGATGAAAAAGAAAAAGAAAAACAAAACAAAGCAAAAAAAAAAACAAAAAAACAAAAAAAAAAAAAAAAAAAAAAAAAAAAAAAAAACATATTCTTCTGCTTCAAAACCAAGAACTGCTCAAATGATGATCCTTCCATTATTTGCAATGGAAGGAATGGAAGAAAAAAAAAAAAGTTTCATAACGTCTACATATATCTGCAGTGATTCAGGTGAGCGAGCCGTGGCCTGTGGGTCTCTTATTTTTTTCCGTCCGTCCGTCTAAGCTTCCGCCCATCTGTTCCGTCCGGGATTCCGTTCGTTCTCTGACAAAATGAGGTCAGTAGTTTGTGGGCGCAACTCCTCTTACAGTTTTAACCGATCTTGTTTAAACTTTGCAGGTGTTTTTTGTTGTTTTTTTTTTCATGATCTGAAGATTGTGCATGCGATTTTAGGGTTATCCTCCCGTTATTTCTTATAATCTTTTTCCACTTTTTCGACTTAGTTTTTTTTTTAGGTCGGATTACTATTAGAATATATATATGATACCGTGTGTGCGCAATTCCTCCTAGAGTTTTCCACCGATCATTTTGAATCTATGCATAATTACTGCTTGTTTTACATGGTCTGTAGATGTGCATGTAGTTTTGGGTTAATCCTTCCGTTATCTTTTATCAACTTTTTTCTACTTTTTCGACTTGGTTTTTATTCAGGTTCGATCACTATTGGATTTGATAACTTGTGGGCACAACTCCTTCTAGAGTTTTCCACTGATCATTTTGAAACTATGAGTACTTGTTCTGCATAGTCTGTAGATATGCTTTTGATTTGGCAGTTATCGTCTCATTACTGTTTTACCTTGTTGGCGCAACTCCTCCTAGAGTTTTCCACCGATCAGTTTGAAACTATGCGAATTGTTCTGATAAGTAAGAAAATGTGCATATGGTTTTGGGATTATCTTCCTGTTATCTGTTATTAACTTTTTTCTACTTTTTCGACTTAACTTTTTCAAGGTCCGAATAGTATTTGAATAGATATCTTGTGGGGCAATTCCTCCTGGACTTTTCCACTGATCATCTGGAAACTATGCAACCTTGTTCTACATGGTCTGAAAATGTGCATGTGGTTTTGGGGTTATCTTGCCATTATCATTTATTTTTATTTTTATTTCATTTTTTCTTTTTTGTTTTCCATTTTTTTAAACTTAGTTTCTTTTAGTTTTGTCACGATGACGTGGGTAGATTTTGGGCGCAACTCCTCGTACAGTTTTATATCAAACATTTTTTTTAAACTTTGCCAGTGTTTTTGTCATGGTCTGAAGATGTACATGTGTTTTGGGGTTATCCTCACATCACTGTTTTACTTTTGCACTTTTGCAAGATTTTTTTTTTTTTCAGATCGGATTAGTATTAGAATAGATACCTACAGTTTTCCACCTATGCAGACTTGTTTTACATAGACTGAAGCTATGCGTGTGGTTTTGGGGTTATCCTCTCAATATCTGTTATCATATTTGTCCGATTTTTTTTTTTGACGTAGGTATTTCCAGGTTTAAAAAAGTATTGGAATAGATACCTTGTGAGCGCAACTCCTCGTAGAATTGTCTACCGATCATTTTGAATGGGTATATGTTCTACATGGTCTGAAGATGGCCTGTGGTTTTGGCTCCTCCTTTTATATGCATTTAAATCTAACAACCCTTTACTAACAAAGCCATAACGTCGGGGGATACTTGCTCGCAACGTGCTTTTCTATTTTTATTTACTTATTTATTTATTTATTTATTTACTTTTTCAGCTTTTTATTCTAATTTGATAAATTGCCTTGTCATGAACAATATCTTATCAGAAACCACTTGTCGTTTCTTTTCCTATTTTTGTTAACAAATATTATACCTCCAAATTAATTTCATGGCCAAAAATGAGTTTGACCTCTGCAATGTCTATAATAGCTGGAAGTTTAGGATTTTACGCACTACTATAGGATTTTTTTTTATGAAATAATAGTCTTGCTTTTCTTCATTGATTTTTATTAATTGGTGTTTCAAAACAATATTGTGAGAACTTCAGAAATTTTGAACAAATGAAACTTGTTATAACCCTCCTCCAAAAGAAAACACCTACCCGATCGTTTGCATATTTTGCAGCCATTCTACTTTAGGATAAAACTGAAAATATTCGGGTCTTTTTTAGACCAGTGACTATAATAAAACGTTTTGTACATATGCAGGTCCGACTTAGGTTTTTCATTTAGCATGCTAAAGGTTTGCAAAATTACAAAAAAAAAAAAAAAAAAAAAAAAAAAAAAACATTGTCCAAAAGATGTCAAAAGGAAAGTAAGTAGAAGAGATACACTTAGATTAGGTAGATAACAACAACGACCTGACCGGGCGATGTCTAACTCTGAGCAAATGAAATTGACTGTCACTGTCAAAATGTCTCATTCTATTCATAAATTTGGTCGGACAGTGTTTCCATTACGTTAACATTTTCACTATTCGTATATTTGAAATTAATGACTATGACTGGCAGACGCAGTCTGGTGCATATGCATTTGTCACATCTATGACGAATTAAGACCCGGACATCCAACATCATCGACCTGAACCATATAGCTTAACTTACATACAAAAAGATATATCTTCCTTATAGATTGGATTAGGGTGCCTGATTACAGTTTATTTCTTCTCTTTTTGTCAGAAATACCTTTATTGCGTGTACTTAGTGTACTGCATAAGAAGAAAGCAAGGCTGGCAAGAAATAATTTGAAATTAAGAGCTTGACAAACCATGAATTTTAATACAACTTTTATAAAAATCGGATATAAATAAGGAAAGTTTCGAGAATAGAAAATAACAATTGCTTTGTGGGCTGCATTTTGAATATTTTATTTAACAAGGTTTTATGACGTCATCAAGAAATTATTCGAAATCAAGATCTAGAAAAAAAAAAAAACATGCATTTCAATACAACTTTTATCAAAACCAGATAAAAAATAAGGTAAGTTATCAAGATTAGAAGATAACAAATGGCTTTTACGTATGCTGCATTTTGAATATTTAATAAGTTTTATGACGTCATCAAGCCTGAATCAAATATAAAATAAAATTTGGGCCGCGCCATGCGAAAACGTGTCTTCGAGCATATGCGGACGGTCCGCGCAGTCTGATAACAACATTTGCTGTCCGCTATCAGAGCCTTTTGACCTTATAGAATGTTCTTATTAAAGCAAATTGCCGTGTGAGACTTTGCGTATGCGTGGGACAATTTGAATCCGTGCATTTTTTGCATGTTCGAAGACACCTTTTGGCTTGGTACGGCCCATTTTACCTCTCTATTTTTGTATATTACAACTGCAGGGACAATAAGAAAATACCGATTGGTAATGGATGATTATGAAGGTCCAGTGGCATTCCATGCAACCACAGACAAAGGTGAAGTTCCTAATCTTGGAATTGGACAGCATATAGCTCTAGACCAAGTTCTCATTAACCTAGGAAATGGATACCACAGTCAACATGGCCTTTTTATTGCACCAAAAGCTGGAATTTACATATTTTCTGCTTCTATCATGTCGTATAAAAACGCACATCCAGAAATATGGATTTCTATCGTAAAGAATGGGAGTGAACTTGGGAAAGCATATGCTCATGGTGATTCTGGACGTCATGACCAGGGTTCTGTTACCGTCGTGACACAGCTCAGCCTGGCGGATGAAGTTTGGATCCGTCTATCGGGACCGGCGGCAGGAGATTCTTTCTGGGGAGATAGATGTACAAGTTTCATGGGATATTTGTTGCAACCCATGTAAAATGCAGTGTAACTTCAATGGCTCGAACGTCTTTGGAACTATGGAAACTTGTTCTAGACATGGGTAGTTCGAGCCACTGAGGGTTAATCAAAGCACCCGGTCAGGAGGTAAATGGGGATTATTTAAGAATGTCTTTTCGATATTCTATAAAATCATAGTATGTAGAGCGTACTTATTAGAATTGCCTCAGTGAGGAGATGCTAATGAAAACATATAGCATATATTTGCATGATAAAATAAGAATCCCTAAAACATCCCGTAATATTTGTTTTCTTGAGCTGTTGGGAAAATTTCCTAGAAACTCAAAAAACGACGAGCTTGAATCAAACACGGTAAACAAGCCATTGGTGTTCAAGTGTTGAAGTTTTAATGTACATGCTAATACACAATTCTACTGATTGAATCTTTCTATAAGACTTTTATTCCAAAAGTATTCTTGCTATGACGGAAACAACAGAAACACAAAGTTGGCACCGTTGTTTTTGGAAAGCAGTTGAGCTACGTCATAAAGAAGGTCTCCTGATGATAATTTGCTAGCATTTAGGGTCAAGGTCAGCGTTTCCTATGCAGTCCAAGTCTCAAATATCTGTTGACGTATTCTGCAATATCCAATGAATTAACGGACAGTGACATACCAGACTCCATTCGTCGATCTCCTAGAGCTTCCCTAATTGTATAACAAAAAAAAAAAAAAAAATGCACCCAGCCATCCACCCCTTTTCTCGCACACGACCATATACACAAAACTATACATTCAGTACACTAAATGAAATATATCAGCCTTGCTGGAGCAAGAAAGGCTATCTGAGCCTTGATATTTTCAATATACATGTTGATACCTGCGTCTAACGAAGACTCAAATCAGCCTGTCACTACCTGTTTTCTGCAAAAAATATAAAAGAGAAAAAAATCAATCTGTCGTCTCAGGAATTTTTACCTAGAGCGCTAAGCGTTAACTAAACAGCCAAAGGCCTTGCCTGGCCCTTATTTATTTTAACATAAGCGTTTGAAAAGTTTTCTTCTGTGATATGTCCAAGTCTTGTTATTGTCTTTTTAATGAACCGCAGGGTTGAAATAACATTTTAGACAATTCTAAATATATTCGATTAACTATTTTGAAAAAAAAATGTCCAATAATAGATAATAATGATAACAATTAATTATCGTTTGGCAAAAGTGCACGACCCATATTTAATGGCAGATTTAAGTAAAAATAATTATTTTGTGATTTGGACATCTGGTACACATTTTCAAAGTGCTTATTTACAAGCTCCAGATTCGTGAAATAATTTTGAATCAGTCATTATGCGAAACAAGAAAAAAAAACAACAACAAAAAAACAAAAAAAAACAACAACAAAAAAACAAAAAAAACTTCACAATATTCCAGGGCGTTCAAGCGTTATGGTCGTTTTCTTATTTCTGCTTGTCGAGGCGGTTCTAACGAGTACCCACAATCTATGTTTTGATCAGAAATATGTAAAATATAGGAATTTTTTTATCTGAAAATTTTCATTTTTTGGTTGTAAAATATTTTCAGTGTATTTGAATAGGCATGTTTTCGTATTATTGGACAGATTGTTTACAATCGAGCCATAGCATACATACAGCAAAGCTTCCTTACATTACGAAAACATGCCTATTCAAATATACTGAAAATTTTACCACCAAAAAATGAAAATTTTCAGATAAAAAATTCCTATATTTTACATATTTCTGATCAAAACATAGATTGTGGGTACTCGTTAGAACCGCCTCGACGAGGCGGTTCTAACGAGTACCCACACTCTATAATTTTGAGCAGAAATAAGAAAAATAATGTATACCCCTGTAAACCCCAGTTTTACTATATAAAAGTGGGGTTTAAGGGGGTCAAAATTATATAGGCATGTTTTCGTGATGAAGGTTGTTGTCCACCTCATTATGAATGACCAATGAAATTAAACTTCGCTTTTGTACGAAATCCAGGTAACGGTAATTTATAGCCGCGCTGTTCTTGTCGCTGTGACGTCAGAGTGCAGTGTACAGAGGGTTATCCGAGAAACCTGGACTTGGACATTGGCAAAGAGTTATACCCAGAACGCGGCGACTGATCTTGATCGGCAATATTTGCTTAAATTAAAGGAAATTAAGAGTTAAGGGTCAAATGAAACAGTCTAAAGCTCAGGACCATTTTTTCAGCCTACATTCAGAGAAAATCGACCCTCCAGTGCTGTCAGTGCTTTGATTACATTTTTTATGCTCCAAAAAGCCTCAGTCAATGATATCTGGTACTCGGGAAGTGAATTACCTATATATAGATGATATCAACCAGTATGCAATTTTTGATTAAAATATTCCAAACTTACCAAGCATTTTGGATATTTTCTTATTTTTAAATTTTTATGCTAAGCATCACGAAAACACGCCTATATAATTTTGACCCCCTTAAACCCCACTTTTATATAGTAAAACTGGGGTTTACAGGAGTATACATTATTTTTCTTATTTCTGCTCAAAACATAGATTGTGGATACTCGTTAGAACCGCCTCGGCGAGGCGGTTCTAACGAGTACCCACAATCTATGTTTTGAACAGAAATATGAAAAATATTTGAATTTTTTGTCTGAAAATTTTCAATTTTTCGGTGATTAACTTTTCAGTATATTTGAATAGGCATGTTTTCGTAATGGCAAAGCCTCGGTCCAAGGGCCAAGTCTTATTGGTATGCATCAGTATGCCAAAAAGTATCAAACCATTCCAAACGATTTGAGTGTCATGACCGGCCATTTTCGCTAACTGACACACAATTCCGCTAATTAACCCCACATTTTTTGCTAATTGACTACGGACGGACGGACACAACAGTGTGATGTTAGGGCGCCCCTTCGGGTCGTGCGATAAAGCCTAATTATAGTATTATACAAGTATCTATAAACCGCTTACTAAATGCCATGTCTGTCTTACAATATACATTTTAGAAAGTTAGCATCTTGGCAAAAATTTGACCAAAATTGGTTACGAAATAGAGACAAGTGCATTTTTAAATGGGTGAGCATGGACGCCGCCATTTTGAATATGTAAAACGCATTTAATGTTTGTAACACACAAATAAAAAACCTTTTTTATTATTATTTTATTTATTTATTTTATTTATTTATTTATTTATTTATTTATTTATTTTATTTGTTTGTTTTTTACAAAGATATGCTGCTAATGTAAACTAACTTATAATTGATATGACAATGAATGCATTAACAGGAATATAACAACAAGACATTTTAACAGATGTGATTTATAAAGGTTTAGCATATTTAATTGAATGGTTATGCTGACACTAATCGCGGCTTCCACGACAACAGATTATAGGTCTTCAAAGACCAATAAGTTTCAGTTTCTTAACCGATTTACATATTTTATTTCATCGAACTGCTCAGCCTAACAAATTTGAGCCATCATATGAGAAAAAGAGTACTTATCACACTGGCGACCAGCAAGGCATGTTTCAGGCCAAACCGCATGTCTGTAGCCTAAGTAGGGGACTGCTCATGGGCATTTGAAAAGAGTACTTATCACACTGGCGACCAGCAAGGCTCAGGCGAGCCTGAGCATAAGTGTGCGCTCACTAGAGCCTTTGCTGTTGGCAGACATGTTTCAGGCCAAACCGCATGTCTGTAGCCTACATCACGAAAACGTGCCTATATAATATTGACCCCCTTAAACCCCACTTTTATACAGTAAAACTGGGGTTCACAGGGGTATACATTATTTTTCTTATTTCTGCTCAAAAACATAGATTGTGGGTACTCGTTAGAACCGCCTCGCCGAGGCGGTTCTAACGAGTACCCACAATCTATGTTTTGAGCAGAAATATGAAAACTATCAGACTTTTTTATCTGAAAATTTTCAGTTTTTGGAGGTGAAATTTTGTATATATTTGTATAGGTGTCTTTTCGTAATGAGTAGGGGACTGCTCATGGGCATTTGAAGAAACACAAGTTGGTAAAGATGAAGCTCCCTTTTTTTCGCGTGTCGGCGTATTTATTATTTCCTAATCTTTTAAAGTTTGATGTTGTTTTTTTTTTATTATTATTGAAGCAATGTGTTAATTACAACAGAAACGGGGTTTCTTGGAAGGCGACGTTCACAAATTATGCGAATTATGTTGCACATCTACGTTTATTTTATGATAATCAGCAGTGTTCGACTGTTTATGAAAAGTCTGTCACGAAGGTGCTTGGTAATTTGGTATAAACAAGCTCGAAAGGAACGAGATTTTTTTTACCGAATTATCCACGCTTTTTCATATTAAACAAACTCTGTTTATTATAATAAATTCTATATATTATATACCTTTTTGCTAGTACTGTTGTCTTTATAGCGCCACAAAACTGTTTCAAACGGAACGGAATAAGATTAAAGAGGGTAAGAAAATGGCGTTTTTCGTCACCTCGTTAGCAACTATGACGTCATTTCATGACGTAATGTCAACAGTTTTTCATGACGTTATGGTAACGACTTTCATTTGGTTAATCTATGTCTCGTTCGGCAGCCGAGGACGTCAAGACGAAATGTAATACCGCTGGAAGCAGTCAGTAAAACCAGTTCCGACATTGTGAACTAATTCACTAGTTACTGCTATCATGTCATCACACTGTTTGTTATAGAAAATAACAATTTGAGAAATCCCTCTACTTTACAACAAAACAGTTTTAAAACTATTCATTGTGTTGTGCTTTCTGGAAAATCTGGAAAATCTAGAAAATATTTCGTTATTTCCATAAAATATACAAAGGGCTCATTTTTAATCCGGGTATACTGATTTCAGTCAAACACAGTGGCTCATGACCGCCGATGCAAAGCCACAGATCACTTTGCTCATTCGAGCAATCTGATCAGCGTTTTCGCTGTGCGCTATACGGATGCCCGTTGGTTCAAAGCTTCTTCACACAGCTTTTCGCGGCTAATAGAAACCCTTTCATCGTTTAAATAAATAAATGAATAATCTCGCTTATATATATATATATATATATATATATATATATATATATATATATATATATATATATATATATATATATATATATATATATATATATATATATTATTTTTTTCTTTAGTAGTACACGCTGTTTTATCAGTATGGAAGCGTCCTAGTGCCAGGTGAAAAAAATATTTAATTATCTCCTACGTTGGAGTTACTAATTCCTACGTAGGACTTATTATCTACTACGTAGGAGTTACTATCTCCTACGTAGGAGTTACTATCTCCTATGTAGGACTTATTATCTCCTACGTAGTAGTTACTAACTCCTACGTAGGACTTATTATCTCCTACGTAGGACTTATTATCTCCTTCGTAGGAGTTACTAACTCCTACGTAGGACTTACTATCTCCTACGTAGGACTTATAATCTCCTACATAGGAGTTACTATCTCCTACGTAGGACTTATTATCTCCTACGAAGGACTTATTATCTCCTACGTTGTAGTTAGTATCTCCTACGTAGGACTTATTATCTCCTACGTAGAAGTTACTAACTCCTATGTAGGACTTATTATCTCCTACGTAGGACTTAAATACTTTTTTTTTCACCTGGCACTAGGACGCTTCCATAGATTAGGGAGTTTGATTTCATGTGTTCTTTACAGGATTTTATTTGTATGATGACAAAATACCTTTAGTGACTATTAGACTTCAGCCGTTATATTCTATATTATTTTATAGCTAGTCTATCATGTAAATCTATTATTCAAATCAAAGCACTGACATCATTGGTGGATCGATAGTCTCTGAGTGTAGGGATGAAAATATGATCCTGAACTTGGACTCAGACTGTTTTCATTTAACCATTAAATTCCTATACTTTCAACAAACAGTATATACCCTAAACAGACTCTACAGAAACAGATACCGCGTTCTGCGGCGTCCGATCTTGGTCTTGACTATTTGCCAAAGTTCCATTTTCGGGACTGTAGGAATGTACAAGTTAACCAATTCAATATTGAAACTCGGTAGCTCTGTCGGATAAACGTCTGACTGGTGAACAGGAGATTACGGATTCAATATCTGTCGGGTCGGCTACATTATCTTGTGGAGATTTTATCATGCACTCTTTTCTACGGTCATTCTCTCCCTTCCGTTGATTCAAGAGTTGTCAGTGTTTGGCGAAAGAATGTGCATTGTACTGTGTAACCGTCGCCCAGAAAAAGTGTCGTTAGGTAAACTGACCGGCTCGATATGACTTATATAGTGCTGTCTGGGCCTTTTAACTGCAAACGAAATAAACAAAACCACAACCGGTACTTGACATTACGAAAACACGCCTATTCAAATATATTGAAAATTTCACCTCTGAAAACTTAAAGTTTTTCAAATAAAAATTCTGATATTTTTCATATTACTGTTCAAAACATAGATTGTGGGTACTCGTTAGAATCGCCTCGCCGAGGCGGTTCTAACGAGTACCCACAATCTATGTTTTGAGCAGAAATATGAAAAATAATGTATACCCCTGCAAACCCCAGTTTTACTATATAAAAGTGGGGTTTAAGGGGGTCAAAATTATATAGGTATGTTTTCGTGATGGAGTCCTGTATTTACTTTCCGCTATGGTTATAAAAAAGTACAAGACAAAATATTTCGACGTAAACGTCTTAGTACCGGCGCAAATTTTGTTCATTTTTACTTAGAAATATGGGACACGGGTATACTAAAGTTTAAATAAATTTTCAATGTAATATGTAAAAAGGAACAACAATGTGATTCTTTAATTTATGTTTTAATTGAGCTTTATGAATTTTCTTGATCAAGCAACATGCGAATTCTAGTCATATTGGGATCTCCACGAGATTTAGTTTGTACATTATTATTTATAAAAAGAACATGCCAGAACTTAAATAAGTTACCATATCTTATCTAGAAGCTTACTTTAGCATGCGCGTCAGATATGAATATGTTGAACTTTTTAAGTATGGACCACAGGTCATAATGAAACTTACCAAAGATGGACTGCAGGTCATATTCAAACACCTAATCTGCGCTCTGCGCTAATCGAACACTTCTCCATACATAAAATCCAAAGCTATATTAAGAGATCGGCGCGATTCGCGCGCCGGCCAATAAAAGCCTTTATTTGGCGCCCGGTTTAACTTAATTCATCCATCCATCTGTTCGTTCATACGTATGTATGTACGTAAGTATCAGGGTGGATTAATCTAGATTAAAAGCATCTTTTGCGTGTGTGCCTGGTATCCAATATTTGCTATGGAATCTCTATTGTTGTTTAAGTTTGATGAAAATCGGTCAATGTCATGATGACCCCATTTTTGCGCAGATGGTCAAACACCCAAATGTTTATACTACAATCATCTGTTGGTGAACTCTTGCTTAAAATATCATCGCTTTCATTTAAATTTCTTAGCAGTCATGCGGGATTCGGAGTTATTTCCCTTTGTACACAAACACATTGACTTTCAGAGCGAAACTTTGAAGATCGGTTTTAAAAGTACTACCTTGCCACAAAATTGATTAAACATTCTTATTGTCTCAAATAATTGTCAATACTTTTTTTTTTTTCTTTTCTGTCTATTTTGCGAAAGTAAAGTTCTCCCACCTTTGTCTATATGAGATAGGCTTTTTGCTCATGTGAGAAACTTCTATCTCACATGGCCACGCTGTTCTAGAAACAGTCCACTTAAAGGTAAACGGGACCTCTTTTCACCCCAGGTGCATAATTTGAACACTCTTGTCAGAGGAACTCTAGGCAACGTTACACGCCAAATATCAAAGACCTAGGCCTTCCACTTTCAGACAAGAAGACTATTTTTTTAGTTTTTTTTTCCTATATAAGTCTATGTAAAACATGTCGGCCCCGGGGCGGGGTCATTTTTGGCCCAAGGGCTATAATTTGAACAATCTTGGCAGAGGTTTACTAGGTTAAGCTATATGCCAAATATCAAAGGCCAGGACCTCCTGGTTTCAGAAAAGAAGATTTTTGAATGTTTTCTCTATAAGTCTATGTAAAACATGTTGGCCTCGGAGCTTTTGTGATCACACTTTGTTCGTCGTATGTCCGTCCGTTGATAATGAAGCTACATACCAAATATCTAAAACCGGGGCCTTCTGGTTTCAAACAAGAACTTTTTTTTTAAGTTTCCAGTTAAAAAAATCTACTTTTAGCTGCTGTGAACTACATGTTCAATGGACCAGAACCATTTGAACAACTTTAAAAAAGGGCCAACAATAACTCTCACCATGCTACGGTCAAACTCAGCAGATCACAAACTGATAACATTTTCTTGTTCTTTTTCCTAGAAATTAGAATCTGACAAATCATGCAAATTGTTTCAAAATGTCACCTGCTGAAATTTTTACCCAGCATTCAATGTAATAAGGTTATTTACCACACGTAAAATGCTTTTTTGCCGATCTGTTCGGCCGGTGGCAAACAAGATGACCCTGGCTCCTTGCTGCTTTGCCAAGGCTGTTACATAGTTCGAAAGAGAGACGTAGAGCCGTTTGCCTTCGAAGTCTTTGTGTACTCGCCCTGCTCTTATGACAGCTGTTTCTCCCTTGTCAACTAGATGAGCGGCCGTAAAGCCAATCTGTGGAATAAAACGACACATTTTTGAACATAGGATTCTACTGCGAGATATTGTATGAAGTAATATTGGGAATCGGCCAGAATTTCATAGTCGATCATCGGTTTTGTAATACCAACCGATCGTCGATTAATAAGTGACTTGTAGAAAATATATTCACTCTTAATTTAGCCCTCTTCCAGGTACTTATTCATTGCTCCAGATCAATAAGAGGGATATCCAGATGATATATTTATTATTTGTCCATGAAAACATTCCTTGTGGGTACTCTGCGAGGTGCTTCTAATGAGTACCAACAACATATGTTTCCATAGAGAAATAAGTGGATTTTGATCATTTACTTAACCATGGATAAGCAGTAAACTTTAATAATTCCACAACCCTACCGATGTTGCTCTAAATTGCACACGTATACTCAGACGCAGAAGAAAGCGTGCACTCTTTACTTATTGAGTTTCTGAAAATCCAAGAATGGAATATTGGCAGGTATAATATCATTTCAGCTTATCTAGTTATCTTTCTCACTAATATAATTATGTCAAAATAAAAATAAAATACACAAACAGCCAAAGGGTTGTTCTCTTGCTTGGAATCACTGTAAATTCTTGCAAAACGATGTATATCTATTATGACCGCCATTTTCTCTGATAACTTCTAAAATATGTCGCAGCATGGAATTTACGTAACTGGATAATGTGTGCAGGGATATTATTCCATTTCACTAGCAATGCGTTTCGTAGATCATGTAAATTGTTCACGGCATTCCTTTGACCTCCCACTGTTATTGTTGGCTATTGTGTGTTTTTTACCACTGGTGCACATTAACGCGTCGTAAGTTTTAAATAAAAAAAACGTTAAACTATAATAACCCGCCATTATCGTGTCGTGGACAGATAACTGTCAAACATTGACAAAATTTGTCAATAAACAATTCCAAACCAGATCTCCTTCATATCAATGCATATACCAAGTTTAGTTAAAATCCCTTGACATTTACTGAAGTTAACGAAAATATGGGCGTTTCTTGTGCGGATAACTCTGTCAAAATTTGACGAAATTTGCCCATAAGCAACCCCAAACCAGATCTCCACAATACTAATGCAAATACCAAGTTTGGTAAAAATCCATTGATGTTTACTTTAGTAATCATCCGAAAACGAAATACGGACGGACTGACGGACGGACGAACACATGGACGTCTAACGTGAAACCATAATATCCCGCCATTATCGTGTGGCGGAGTATAAATATGCAACCCAACAAGATAATTGTATTGGTTAAAAAAGTAATTGAATAAGCTAAAAATCAATATAACACATGATAATATTCCATCCTTGGATTGTCAGATAATCAACAAGTAAAAGTGTGTACATATTTTTTTTTTTTTTTTTTTTTTTTTTTTTTTTTTTTTTTTTTTTGCGTTTCAGTATATTGTCGGTCCGCAGAGCAATCCTCTGTCTCATCAGTTAAGCACACATAATCACAAAAACTATGACGAAACAAATCAAAGGGCTCAATAGCAATCTGAAGCCAGAACACAAGAAAATCACAAAAAGGTCCATGATTAATCCGACCACAGACATTGATGGTCAAGAGCCATGCATCTGAAACAGATTGAGAAGGGGGCCGTCATCTAGTGTGAGGAGCAACTCACACCGTACAAGTGAACATTACGAAAACATGCCTATTCAAGTATACTGAAAATTTTACCACCAAAAATGGAAATTTTCAGATAAAAAAATCTGATACTTTTTCATATTTCTGCTCAAAACATAGATTGTGGGTACTCGTTAGAACCGCCTCGATGAGGCGGTTCTAACGAGTACCCACAATCTATGCTTTTGAGTAGAAATAAGAAAACTAATGTATACCCTTGTAAACCCCAGTTTTACTATATAAAAGAGGGGTTTAAGGGGGTCAAAATTATATAGGCATGTTTTCGTGATGAGAGGGAAGTATAGTTATCAGTCGTAGTTGGGTTAAGAACCATGCATGTAGCTTGCCTCAGAATATTCATTGTGCAATCTATCTGTTTGTAGCGAGTGACAGCTTTTGAGGACGGTTTCTAAACCGCCATCAGATTTAACATATCACATTCCGACAATTCATTTTCAATTTTTTATCCTGCCTAATAACTACCAAACAAATAGTTCCATGCTTACGCTAATTACGTTAAATTGCGCTCTCAAACATACTAGCCTTATACAATCCGATGCTTATAGACAGCTAATAAATAAGCAAAACAAGAGAAAACTTCAAACTTTTGAAGAAATAAGAGTTTAATCATATCAGTAATATGAATACTTCAGTAAACGCGCCATATCTACAGCGTCGGGTAAAACGTGTTACCCAAGCCGCAGTCCTACTTAGCACCGAAAAAGGATGTTTTCCACAAAAAGGGGCTATCCGATACTAGAAATTACGTTGTAAATAATATCAGTTTACGCATGTTTTTTTTTTTTTTTTTTTTTGACACTGAAAGGAAGATTTAAATACCGAAAAGAGGGATATCCAGTTGCGGAAACGATTGCAATAATATGAATTAATAGAATATATTGAAAATGTGAGTACCGATACATCACGAAAACATACCTATATAATCTTAAACCCCACTTTTATATAGTAAAACTGGGGTTTTCAGGGGTATACATTTCTTTTCTTATTTCTGCTCAAAAACATAGATTGTGGGTACTCGTTAGAACCGCCTCGGCGAGGCGGTTCTAACGAGTACCCATAATCTATGTTTTGAGCAGAAATAAGAAAAATATCAGAATTTTTTACCTGAAAACTTCCAGTTTTTCGGTGGTGAAAATTTCAATATATTTGAATAGGCGTGTTTTCGTAATGTGTGTTCTAGAGGCGTATAGAATGTCAGTTTTGCCTGCAATTTTCTGAATTTACAGACTAAGTCATCGTAAAATTCAGGTAAGTCTATTCAATGTGTAAAAGTTTCAGCAGACGACATTTTTGAAATATTTTTCTTAGCTTTCACAGGAAATAGGATTTGATATGTCGTACAAATTGTCTAAATTTGAGATAATTTGCACGAAATGTCAAATCCTATTTTCTAAGAAAATATAAGAAAACTATCATCAATTTGTCGTCTGCGGAATTTAGACATAGACAAAGACACCGAATAGTTTAGTATCGAATATTGGTAACAGTACCATATAAGCCCAGAGGGGCTTTTACTTCGACAAAGATTTGCAAATCAACCAATTTAAGCTGTATCACAGTGCATGCATATAATAATAATAATAATAATAATAATAATAATAATAATAATAAACACATCTAAAAACAATATTTTTTTTTGCTTTGAAACGGAAGTTGACATATTCGGATAAGATTTAGAGAAGGCATGTATGATGAAATACAAAATCCTAAGCACTGTAATAAGTTTGCGCTAAAATTTTCTCTAGTAAGAAACTTCAAAATTGTGCAACCAGTGCACCAGATATAGATTTATTATTAACACATTTATGTCGAGTGGACTCTTCTACCTCAAGTCTTTGGACAAGTTCATTTCCTGTGTAAGAGTGTCTGGTTAGTTTTTTATTATTACCACGTTTTGTGAGAATTTCTGAACTTAATGCAAACAGTAAAGACCCAGATCAGACGCCGCGTTCTGCGGCGTCTGATCTGGGTCTACACTGTTTGCCAGTGTCACATTTATGGACGCTAGGCTTAAATGGGTTAAGTGCCCTGAAGATCAATGCTCAAGGTACAGGAGGTTGTATGCATATATAAAGATGGTAACAGGGACTTGCACTGCTAAATGCCATACTCAAGGCGAAAGAATCGAAAGGCAGCTAAAAAAAACTACAAGAGATTTGATTGAAAGAAAGGCATAAAACACGCACGCACAAAAAAAAAAAAAAAAAAAAAAAAGAAAGAAAGAAAGAAAGAAAGAAAGAAAGAAAAAGTAACAAGAGCTCCGCAAACGGGGCATTCATTATACTCCCGTAGCAAGTAATAAGATGTAGCACATAAACTGGCTCCTGTATAATTCAGTGCACCGGATATAAACTGCAAGTGGAATTAATTAAATAAATAAATAAATAAATAAATAAATAAATAAATAAATAAAAATAAAAATAATTCAATGGGGCATAGCTCTGCTGATATTTGGTGAACTGTTATCTAAGGGTCCAAACTGCCCCAGAAATTTAGGGAGAAGTGACTTCTCCCTAAATTTCTGGGCCAGTTTGGACCCTTAGATTACAGATTACAGCATAGCGCCCCACTGAATTATTTTTATTTATTTATTTATTTATTTATTTGTTTATTTTCTTCCTCCTGGGAAAGCAGGGAGAAGTTTGCTGCCTCTAGGGAGAAGTGCTTACGGACGGAAGACACACGACAGAAGCATGGCTATATTATAAGCTCATATGAGCCTTTGGCTGATTTGTTTTTCCTATACTTCAATATCTGACCACACAATAACAAAACAAAAATAAACAAAAAATAATAATAAAAATAATAATAATAAAATAAAATAATCCACGAGAAATTTATAACTGGCGCATATTGACCTCTCTTTTTGATTTCGGCCCCTGAATATGCATGTCAGAATAATTCACGGAAAATATGTAAACTAAGTCGGAAAATACTTATGTTTAGGCTAAGAATAAATTAGTCGTATTTACATGATCAGAGGACGAAAAGACAGCTTTCCCTGATGGATAAGTTTCTTGTAGTCTGCAAGCAACACAGCCATGCGGGAAATGCACTCATCGGTGTTTGTTTGCTTGAGATGAGTGTAAACGCCATTGTCAACAGACTTTCATTCCTGTCTTGACGGTGTCTGGATGTGATTATGGGAACTGATACGCCTTTGCAGTAACACCCAATGCATTATTACACCTCAACCCTTACTGGCGTGATACTACCACCAGCCATATTATACCAGAGTGATCAGTCCCACCTCTTCTTCTCAATGCTAACTGTCAAGACAAATAACAGTTGGTACCAATTTCAGAAATTCATAGGTATGACATGACATGGGATTCAACCCGAAACCTTCCGATCCGAAGGCGGTTTCTCTGTCAGCTCAGCCAATCGGACGGGTCATTGCGGGTTTTAAATGCATTACTGGCGTGCTCAATCTCTCACTTAGAGGATGGTCGTGGTTTCGCTCCGTCTTGTGTCTGATTTCTGTCTTATATTCTCGCATACTGAACTTCCGTCGTCCATACCAATTTCATGCTTATGCATCATCACGAAATTACTTTATATACTGTACGTGTTATACACTACATCAAGATATTCGATTAATACAGGTGGGTTATTCACAAACGATTTCTAACGGGCCAACGCAATCTGTGAAAAAATACGGCATAAAATTACGGGCTCAAACAAACACTTTGGTGAAATGTTGAAAAAAAAAATCTTCATTCTCCACAAACCATCACACCCTTCGGCCCATTTAATGAACAAGCAGTAATATCAATTTCACGCGTTTCGATAGTATAGCGTGAAATATTTGTCTTTGTGGTTCTGACTATACAGCGTGATATTTGTGTTGTCAGTATACATGCAAAGGTATTGAGTAGTTGTTCATTCTACCAGACGACTTCATATAGCTCACATCGTGTTTGCTTCGTCAAATTTGTACATTAGCACGTGGCTTAGTAAAAAATGGACAGTAACAAAGAAAATGACATGCTGTCTAAAATGGAGGAGCTTATTTCCTCTAAACTTAACGCCTTTGAACAACGTATGGAACGGACACAGAGAGAGCTTTCTCAGTCACAGATTTCTGTGATACAGACACAGTTAACTAGTGACAATTATTCCTTTCGGAAAAAGGGCAACGAGGAACAGCATAAGGTGAATTCCCAAGTGCTTGAGAAAATGAAAGAAGCTGACGGTTATCTGCGAGAGACTAGCAGAGATTCTACTGGTGAAGCGTCTCTTATGGCTCACAGAAAAATATCTGAAGGTATTGATATTCTTTCTCACCGCCAAAAATTGGTCAAATTGGCTGACAGTTCTGAACATGGATGGAAAGTCGTACAAGAATATGAAGCTCATCCTCTGGCCGAGAACTCCGACGATGAAAAGAAAATTTATCGTGCTCAACTGAAAGCTGACCGCAAGGTGAAACAGGAGAGACGAAGCAGAGGTCGACGATATACTCCATATGGTAATCCCATGGCTGCATCTACTACAACAGCTACAGCGACACAACCAGACAACCGTTACCAGGGCAACAAGAAACCCGGAAATTGTTTCCGGTGTGGTAAAGCAGGTCATTGGCGAATAGACTGCAAGGTTGATGTGCCTGAAAGTACCGCTAAGATAAGTAAATTTCCATTTTTAGTCTGCTCAGAAATGCTGCGAGATGATAACAAACAGGTAGGTCACAGAGTTGAACATACGGAAAAAACTGGCATTAGCACCGTCAACAATGACAGGGTGGACATTCCTACACCCGTTGGTAGGTTAAAATCGCATGCAAAACACTGGGAAAAAGCAGGTGCTAGCGAATATATTATGGACTTAGTACAAAACGGTTATAAGTTACCTTTTAGAAATTTGCCTGTGGCTGCAGTTTTAAAAAATAATAGATCAGCACTCGAAAACACAGAGTTTGTTTGCAACGAAATTGCTCTTTTATTATCAAAGCGGTGTATTAGTCAAGTGGATTGTATTCCACACGTGGTAAATCCCCTCACAGTTGCACTGAACAAAAATGGCAAGAAAAGGCTTGTGTTAGACTGTAGACATATAAATCCAGATTTATTCAAATATAAATGCTCTTTCGAAAATCATTCTGTTGCTAGACAAATATTTAGTCAAGATGACTATTTATTTACTTTTGATATTCGGAGTGCATACCATCATTGTATGATTTTTTCAGAGCACCGTACTTACCTAGGCTTCTCATGGATATTTGAAGGTGAGCAAAGGTATTTCGTTTTTAATGTTCTTCCATTTGGAATTTCGACCGCTGGATATCTTTTTACTAAATAACTCAAAGTTCCACTCAAAAAATGGCGGTCAGAGGGTCATAAGGTTATGCTATTTTTAGATGACGGTTTAGGTGGCAAGGGTACTTACGCTGAAGCATTACTTTCTGGTAAGTATATCAGAGAAGATTTACAAAACTTTGGCGTTTTAGTTGCTGAGGAAAAGTGTCAGTGGTTGCCTTCTCAAAAATTTATGTATGATCGTATTAGGGTTTTCCGCCTTTTTAAGATATGATGAAATCAGCAATATACATTGCAACGACGTTAAAATTTATGACGACTATTTTTCTTTGTACATTTGTAAAAGCAAAACTGATCAGTACAGATTTGGAAACGAAATCGTTGTTTCAAAAGGGAACTCTGCAGCCTGTCCGCATGCTATGCTTACACGTTACTTAGCTCTCACTGAGCAGTCTCTAACGAGTCGTCTCTATTTGTTTAGACCTTGTTTTAGGTCTAAAGGTGTTAGCCGTTTGGTTTCTATAGATAAACCTTTAAGTTATACAAGGGCAAGGGAATGTTTAGTTTCCAGGTTGAAAGAGGTGGCTGGAGATTTGAATCTTGGCCTTCATTCACTTCGCTCTGGTGGAGCTACAGCTGCTGCAAATGCAGGCGTAAACGATCGCAGTTGGAAGCGTCACGGCAGGTGGAAGAGTGAAACAAGCAAAGATGGCTATGCTGCAGACTCACTAGAAAAGAGGTTAGAAGTGTCAAAAATGTTAGGTTTGTAGACGTTTTTCAGTTATCTCTCCAGCCCGCTCTTTTGTGTTTCTAAACTGCCGTCTGGTCATGCATTTGATGCTTTTGTTTGCTTTCTAAGAATAGAAAAGTCTATCAATTTCACGCGTTTCGATAGTATAGCGTGAAATATTTGTCTTTGTGGTTCTGACTATACAGCGTGATATTTGTGTTGTCAGTATACATGCAAAGGTATTGAGTAGTTGTTCATTCTACCAGACGACTTCATATAGCTCACATCGTGTTTGCTTTAAAATTTAGATAAATTAATATTTTTGTACTTATTTAATCCACATGATGCTTACATGTTTCAAATGTTAAAGAATACGGCACGTTTTCTTATGTACAGTGTCAACGTACTTTTAAGAGAATGAGGCCCAACATTCTAGCGATTCAGCAGTTGACAAACGGGCACAGGTTTCCAGAGTTTTCTATCAAATAGTTTTATCTCTGGTTTTTCCTGAGCGAGCTGAACCGCGCACTGTATTGTTGAGTAATTAAAGGGACACTGTAGTTCATTAAATGACGGGTGCATGTACTGGTGGTTTTGTAATGTCGTACTGCTGACGTATCAACCTTCACCGGAATAAACTGCCGTCTGGTCATGCATTTGATGCTTTTGTTTGCTTTCTAAGAATAGAAAAGACCTTAAGCTATTTACAGGTGGGTATAAAGCTACAACATAACACCTGTCACATTTCACAGGGGAATTCATTTTCACGTGCGGAAAATGAAATCTCTAGCTTCAGGGTAACGGTCAGCTAATCGAGAAATCGAACGCTAATGTGTTAACCACTGACACACTTTAATGCACCAGAGATTTGTTGCAGAAAACTCGCGGTAGTATTTATTAGTTACGCTTGTTTCAGTCGCATGTGGTCGAAGACTCTTCAATCAAACTGCGTTAACCAAAGCTTTTATCTGTATAATTAAGCTGTTATTCACCATTATGAAAACACGCCTATTCAACTATATTGAAAATTTTACCACCAAAAAATGAAAAAAATTCAGATAAAAAATTCTGATATTTTTCATATTTCTGCACAAAACATAGATTGTGGGTACTTGTTAGAACCGCCTCGACAAGGCGGTTCTAACGAGTACCCACAATCTATGTTTTGAGCAGAAATATGAAAAATAATGTATACCCCTGTAAACCCCAGTTTTACTATATAAAAGTGGGGTTTAAGGGGGTCAAAATTATATAGGCATGTTTTCGTGATGCAAATGTTATCATGTGGTTGTGACCTTACTTGGTACTCGCGTCTAATTTGTAATGTAATACAGGCGAGGCCAAAACAAGACCTGTTCACGGATGTTTTGAACAGAGTTAATAAAGCACAATTTGATTGTATGGAGTGAAATGGTCAGTATCAAAGTGTGGTGGATGAATAAAGCACCGTCGAAAAATAGTTTAAAACCAATTAAAACAAATCCAAGCTGATACCTTAGTTTGTATAGATTACAGTCAGCCTCACTTCTTATACATTTGCTCACATAGTTGAAACTGATTTACATATTTTTATTTTGTTTCTGTCGTAAGTGGATTAAATCTATAAACGGCGATTAATCGGCTACGCTCTTTGTCAAGTCATTGAATTACGTAACAAGATTTACTACAGAATTGTCAACAACATGCATCCTTTTCGTGAAATGGGCAATGCTAACTAATATATTCAAATGAGGGGTCCGATAGACTGGTCAATTTGCGCTAGCTATAGCTGACTTTTAATTTTAAAGTATTCCACATCTTAGTGAAAGATAAATAATAAGAAAATCGAGCAGATTGGTTCTCTGCCTAAGTTAAGCAATGACCACCCATGCAAGTAAAACACAAGCGAGCCGTTGCTTAACTTCGTAGACAAGCCAGACCATTACACCGCGTCGCAATAAAAGCTACCTGATACAGCACGACTGTAATAGTGATAGTTATACTTTCACAGCACGACTGTAATAGTGATAGTTGTACTTTCACAGCACGACTGTATTAGTGATAGTTATAATTTTTCTTACTGTAACATTTATTCCCCTCATCTTTTATTTCTACCCCTTATCTTTTTGAATTCTCCCTAGAAGTCGGCTTAGAATGCTAAGGAAAGCAAACTCTAGAGCAAGAAGTCTATGCATATAGGATTAGGAAATTACCCCCACTTTCATCGTCTTATCGCAGCGCCAAATGAAACCGAACGGATTGGTTCTCTGCCAAGTTAAGCAGTGGCCGCCCATGTAGGGTCACCATTCAATACAATTAACGTAAAAAACATTACCTTTGGAAACACACACACTACAGATTAGAAAATGGAGGTCTCGGTTTTATTGAGACTCTTCATAAGCAGAAATGAAGCTGCAATTCTTGCTTACTTCGTAACTTCGTAGAAAAGCCAGACAATTATTCTGTGTCGTTACAAAAGCTAGCTCAAACAGCAAGACTGTATTAGTGATCTGTATGTATTTTTCTCCCTGTAACATTAACCTATATATATATATATATATATATATATATATATATATATATATATATATATATATATATATATATATATATATATATATATATATATATATATATATATATATACTCAAAGGCAATAAAGGTATACAGTTTCGTGTTTTGAGTACTGGCTGGTGTTGTACTTTTTTCGTTCAAATGTTTTCATGATCATTTTTGTCAAACGGCTTTCCTTGAAAATCACAAAGGTAATTTATTCGCAGTCATAAATTATGGAGTTATGAGCCCTTTATTAAAAAAAAGCATTTCCGGTCATTACTCACTCTGTACAAAACGAATGTCAATTTACTTTTCATAAATGTCTTGCACAAATGTCTGTGAGTAAAACAACAACGTTATTTAATCCGAAATTCCCATCAGATGACGCCAAGCTGAATTTGAATTTCTTCCCGTCTCAAATTATCTCCCTTTGAATAAATATATAGGGAATTTAAAGCGTCCATATCTAATGTGGCGTCGGTCATTTTGACTTGGATTTTTCGAAAAAGTATTGCTTGGCTTAGCCTCCTTGTACCACAAACAGATGAAATCTCCTCAAACCGTTTATTTAACAGAACAATGTCAATTAATGTCCCATAGAAATTCAGTGCATTCCGTCCGAAGAGGAACAAAAATGTCAAAAACACCACATCTTTGGTGTACTCTGTTATGAATTTGAAGTTGAAAGAAAGTCCTTACAGCATTTTCATCCTTCTATCGACTGAATGCAATATAAATGCATAAATGTAAGTCTATTTGTCGAAAATGCAATTTGAAAGGGAAGCCTCTCATACGCAAATGTTGATTTAGATCCCTTATTCGTTTCCGTAAATGTCATTTACCTGCTCTTTAACTGAATTTCCTGAACGTTGTTGCAAATTATGCGAAAATGATTGTTCGTAACTATGAAAGCAACGATTTATGTACATGTATAAAAAGCCTGTGACATTTAAAAAAAAAATAGTTACCTGTATACTTATTTTGCCTCTAAGTATATATTGGAAGCGTTACGGGCATTTGACCATGTTTAAGTTAGATATCTTATCTTAGGAAAAGTGAGCTTTCCTTAATGGAGAAGGTATCCAATTAATTGGATCCAGTTACTGGCCTTGAGTCCTCAATGGAGTTAATTGTTGTCTCCTACTGACAAAACATTCGCTGTACTTATTCCCTTTATCCTTAACATCCAATAAAAGGGACACTGACAAACAATGTAAACCAGAATGACGTACCGCAGAACACAGCGCCTGATCAGGGTCTACATTGTTTGCATGGTTTTCACAGAAATTTTGCTAAAATGGGTAACAACAAATATCCAGACACCCCTTCAATTGAAAATGGGCCTGTCTAAAGAGATGGCGTAGAAGAGTCCACTTGGCATAACATTACTGTTAAATTAAGGAACAAAGTACACATATGGAGAGTTAGCTGAAAACTAATAAAAGCGCAATCTCTAATGAAAATCAAAACTTCATGGTAAGACAAACATTTCATACTGTTTTACCTGTATACTTTAAAGGTAAATTTGTAATGACTATCCACAAGGACAACAACCTATGTCATCAACACGGTGATAAGTATGTATCCGCGACTGTCACATTTGCTCAGATTTATTTAAAAGCAAAAAATAATCGAGTGCACAAAACATGTTCATTTTAGTACTGCCTTTTACCAAACAAAAAGAAAAAAGAAAAAAAAACAAAATAAATAAAACTCCATAGGTATTCTAGTTATTGTAAATATCTTGACCAATTATGCTAAAATTATAAGTGCCATTGAATATCAACATGGATAGTCGACGTGTCTTACTATCCACTGCGTTTTAGAAGCCAGATTGCGAAAGGCAGACAGTGAATATGACAGTGAATTTAGTGCACTAGGTGAATTTCTGAATTTCATAAAATCCTGGTAAGTTCAGTAAGATTCTTTAAAACCAGTTGCTGACGAAAATATGTATCGTCATCACTGTACCCATGTATGCTACGCATTCTCAAAACGGCAATATAAGCAAACAATCTAGAACCTGATAAAGCGCCATAGAACCGTAGAATGTCGTTTCAGGTTTCAGGGTCTACACTGTTTGTTTTAATCATGAATGTGCTAATGACCACAATTTCATTTTTTTCTTTGTATTTTCCAGAGAAAATTAGGTTTATTATTTCATGTGAATCGTCTGCTCAGGGTTCACATCAAATGCCGAGCCTTATTTTCTCAGAAAAATAATACCAAAAAAGGTAAGAGAAAAGTCTAGGGAGTGCCACAATCACAAACCGAAGCCCTTCCCAGACCCCAAGAGGAAGAGGAAACCGACAAATCTAAACAAGCACAAACCGAACAAACGTACGAAAAGCACTAAGTTTAGCTCTCTCTTCCCCAAGCGAGGTAATCGCAATACTAAAATGACTGAAAAACACAAGAACAAAATGACACACGGAAAGACATACAACAAATCGCCTCGTAGAATAAACCACAAAGCAACAAAGAGTAAGACTAACACCGGGACCTCCGCCTTAGAACGGTCGGAACAAGTCTTGTTTTCTCAGATTAGTAATGCAAAGTCTTATTTTCTCCGAAAAATGACACCAAGTCCTGTTTTCTCAGATAAGTAATGCCAAGTCTTATTTTCTCAGAAAAATAATATTAAGTCTTGTTTTCTCAGATAAGTAATGCTAAGTCTTATTTTCTCAGGAAAAATAATACCAAGTATGTTTTCTCAGATAAGTAATGCCAAGTCTTATTTTCTCAGAAAAAATAAGACCAAGTTTTGTTTTCTCAGATAAGAAATACCAAGTCTTATTTTCTCTTGTTAGGTTTAGAGCGTCATCAGCTATATTTTTTCACTTTAACGCTTTCGGCGCCAAAATTCAGACTACATTTGTTGTCTGCCTTATTGTTTTGTTTAAACAAACTCTCGGTTGAAATGTTTATATGTGAAGACTGAATATTAGATAACGTAGATTCTCCTGGGACGGCTCATTATCTGATCTAAACTGTTTGCAAAATCCTGTTATTGTCGCCTATGGCAATGAAAGGGTTAAATGTTAAATGCAGTTTCTATAAAATTTAGTAATAATAAACACTAACGGGACACCTCTTCTGTTTGAAATGGGTCTGTTGAGATAGAAGAGTCAACCGGGCTCAGATTAGGTAAACACAAAGGTGGCATAATTTTATTGATGGAACTTGGCTATCGACAGTCAGATGAGCTGCTTTAAACCATATATAGTCAGACAATGTGAACCTAGCAAGACAGATCAGCTTCCACATCCTGGCAATTGAATCAGTGCCTTCACGGGTCGCTTTATTGAAAGCCGAGGACGGTCTAAGGTTTCTTCGTGTAGCATATTCGAGTTTCGAAAACACATACCTGTAGAAATTTGATAAAGTCAATAGGAAGCTTTATGTTACACTGTGATAACTTCATTATTATCAAACATGAGAGAGTTAGCAAGAAATTAAAAATGCAGGTTGTTCTTTGAAGAAATTAACCAGCATATACATGTAGCAAGTAAGCAGGTGCTAAAATTGACCCAAATATATAATGGCCCACATGAGCAGATGAGCTGACTCTGTGAATGGGAACATGATGAAAAATAGCTTTTTTCCATGACGTGACCAAGGTATGGTTGATGTCTACAAATTAAAGATTTAAATCTCTTCTTGAATTGCATTTTATCTTTAAAAAAAAATAAAAAATCAACAAATCTTTTCCGAACTAATTGATTGTAAACGAACCAACCCATTTTTATACCTATTTATGGTTTCACGTTGGACATCTGTGTGTCTGTCCATACGTCCGTCAGTCGCAGTCGTACGTCCGTCCGTCCGTTTTTCATATCCGGATGATAACTTGAGATAACAACAATGGATTTTCAACAAACTTGGTATGTGCATTGATATTGTGAAGACCTGGTTTGGGATTGCTACTGGCAAATTTCGTCAAATGTTTACGGCAGCAAAAATATAAATGTATATTGAAAATACTTTGACCACAACAGTTAACGCGTTTGTGATTGACTAGCTCGTAAAGCTAACAATGCTTTAAAAATCTGGGCCCAGATATTCAAAACAGAATGAAGCTACCCAGAAATGGCCACAATCATAAAGCACGTCTCCCCGTACTTCACCATAGTGCAGATAATATTTTCATTTCCTTTGGGATCATTGGGCCCGTTGTGGTGTCATAGAAAATGGAGTTCTGCTAATGTATACGCAAGAGGGTGTAAGCAGAGTTGCAACGTCATAACGGCTTATGAAGAGTCTCAGTAAAACCGAGACACTCATCTACTATCTGTAATGTGTTTTGATTCTAAAGGCAACCTTCTATAGTTTCATTTTACTTTACTGCAGCTGGTATTTAGTGCCATGTGGAGGCCGAACGTCTCTCCGTACTTCACCATACTGTAAAGTATATTTTCATTTCCTTTGAGAGCCAGTTATGGTATCTTTGAACATGGAGTTCTGCTCATGTAAAGTCAAAAGGGGCGTAAGCAGTGTTGCAAACTCATTACTACTTATGAAAAGTTAAAAAAAAAACAAAAACAAAAAAAAACAAAAAAAAAAAAAAAACGATACTCACATTTTCTATCTGTATTGTGTTCTTTGTTTCCGAAGGCAGCCTTTTAGAGTTTGATTCCACAGACAGGGTAATAAAATATGAAAGGAGCGACACATGAGATTAATAAGCATACAAAATTAAAACAGCTCAAGTGTCAAGTTTTGACCAGACTAACTAGTTCGACCAGTTAGGCCTCATCAGTGACCTCATCAGTGACCTCAAATATTTATATTAAATCCCGGAAAGGGCTCAATGACCACAAAGGACAGGAAATATAAACTACACTATAGTGAAGTCGCGAAGCTGTTTTGACAGTGACGTCACGGCAGCTACCACCCTACCTGGATAAAGCAGGCTTTGCAAGAATTATTGGAAAAACGTTACTGCGGTTTGTGATTGTGGCACTCCTTGGACTTTTCTCTTACCTTTTTTTTTATAATGTTTTGTCGTACACAATCTTATAGCTATGCGTGTCTTTGGTTAGTAGGTTGCAATAGCGCAGTTAAGTAAGTAAGTAAGTTCTTTATTTAGAGAGGGTGACAAATTTGGTACAACCAGTCTTCCATGGGGCCATTTTTTTATTTTTTTAAGCATCTACATGAACAATATACATAAACACATTAAAATGACAGTCAGAGAAAAAAAACAAAACATCGCGACGCATAGAGTAACATTAACAGTTACATATGATACATGAAAATAATCTTTACAATGATAAAATGTGGTGGAGAAAGTTGTTTGAGCGTAGAGCTCTGGACGAGCTATAAGACGGTTGTTTTGTACACCGAGATCCACGCAGCTCAGATTTGTTTTTTCATTTACTTTCATCTCGATTATGGTTCTTGTATGGTTCATATTGTATTATTTTAAATATATATTATTAGACATTATTATGGCGTTGTTGATATTTTTACTCAAATGACACGCTTCAAGCGTTCGCGTCTCCATATGTACTTGCATGGATTGTCAGCACGTGGTATTCATTCAAAACAAAAGTTTAACTAGACTTACCGGCTTTCTTCTTGATTTTATTTAATTAAAAATACGAGTATATGCAAAATAGAAAGTTAAAATGTCGCTTCACTGAAATCGTGTTTCATAACTGATAATAGCAAAATGCCAATGTTCCAAAGGTCCCAGTCCAGGTTTTACAGATGACTCTCTCTCAACAGTACTCTGACGTCACAGTGACAAGTTTAGCGCGGCCATGACGGATGTTGTCTTGATTACATTGGACAATATAATCACGTGACAACTATAGTGCGACAAAGTTAAACTGAGACAATTAGTTTCCGCCAGCGTTTCCGTAGGTTCCCGATATTCACTACGATCGAATTTTATGTTTAGCAAAAGAGGGTATCGATATTTATTGACTGCCTAGTAATGGCCTGATTTTAATTGACTGCTAATTTGTGGCCTTACATTTAGGTGACTGCTGATTTTTGTGATGTGGGATTTAAAAACTCAAAAATCCAAACTATACTAATTTTTTGTGAAAATAGCTTTGTCGGTTACTGATTGGGGAGCTAAGGTATTTTGATACCCCCTTAAGACCCTCACAATTGTTCATTGCAGGTAATCAAGCGAGACTATGGTATGATGGTTTACCACAATGTATTGTCATTCGGAAGTCGATGATTACCGGCTTGAGTTCACGAAATATGCTAATGTCTCAGTTTAATGTTGATGCACTATATCTTAAGGAAATTTTGGCGTTTGTATACTTTGGCTGGATTATAAACAATCGATTCAAAAAGTAAATAGAGTTTATTCATTCTCCTATTTTAAATATGGGATTTATAAACCTCGGGAGGTAAAAAAAAAATCTTAATCGGATTTGTTTTCCTCCCGAGGTTTATAAATCCCATATTTAAAATAGGAGAAATGAATAAACTGTATATTACATGCATTTCGCCGCAATAGAGTACACCATTTAAGAGGCTTTTGTGGCAAGTCTAGTCTGCCAGTTTGTTTACGCTGTCATTTCTATTTTGGGTCGGCGAAGTAATAAATAATACATTTAGGATAGCTTTTGTTTTTATCCTAAATGATATTGACAGCAGGGTCAAAATCTAGGCTGTTCATATATTACAAAAAAAAAAAAAAAAAAAAAAAAAAGAAATTAGTTCCGGTTAAAGATTTATTTCCTCGGCTAAGAGGAAATATTTCTTCTTAGAAAACAAGGAAAATACCAGTTTTATGTCTGGTAGAAATCATGGTACTTCTTGGTTATGCATGTAATATATTTACTCTTATTTCCTTTCAGAACTATTTAAGGTATACTCTACCCGTACAGAATATCAGTATAAAAGAAAACGACATCCATACTGCAAAAACACTTACCCCAGCCTCACCTGACCACTTGTCATTGCATTTCCGATCGACGGATCGACAGTATTTAGCACCAAATGGCATTGCCTGCATTTTTTGGGTTCCGTTGAAACTACAAGAAGAAAATATTGCCTTTATTATTGGACAAGACAACTCAACCTTAACCTTCTGCGACGTGGAATATAAAAGTGGGTCAACTTGTGGACTTCTGTCACGTGGTACCATGTATGCGACTACAGGATCAACTAAATTTCAGTATGTATATGTGGTGGACATACTCGGGCTGGACGCAAGTACTTTAAAACAACATGTCGCCAAACATCTGCTGCCTGTGAAAGAGCAAGCTAAAGGCAGTGTACAACTTTCTATACATTTTCAAGAGGATTTCGATTATGAATTGATCATCTCTACGCTCAATGAATTTGATATAGACGAATCTCGTCTCTACGAAAGCTGCAGAAATGCACCTGGTAATTTTGATATCTTTGACATGATGAAATCATACAGTACTATTAACACTTTCCTTAGCTATATCAAAAGGCGTTCCACCCTGTTGTCCTGGTTGTGATTTTCTTGTGTTCTAGCTTCAGCTCGCCATTGATCACTTTGCTTTGTTTCGTCACAGATTATTTAATTATATGTGTTTTACTATGAAGTTTCACATATAAGGTAGAAAACCACTGTACGGACCCAACATATATTTGTAATTGGAACTGTAGCAGAATTAAGGGTAAGGCTTCGCTGTAGTAAAACTGGGTTAGCTCCACACCCTTGCCCCACTAGTTTTCCTACAGACCGTTCCAAGGCGGTCCCCCGTTGCAGTTCTTTGTGTTTCTGTGGCTACATATTAGGCGTTAAATTTGTCAGCATTGTCCCTCATCTACTCGTCTTTTGGTGCCTCTGGAGGACTGTACTTCGTGATTCTGGCATTTTCTGAATGTCCGATTATATTATTACATGACACAAAACAGCATCATAACAGCATCATAAAACGGCACTGAATTGAACACAGAACTAACAAACAAAATGTAAACGCAACAGAAGTGCAGCATGAGTACTCAACGCACAGAGAGTGACATAGATACAGACAGACTTGTTCAGACAGAGACAGACAATGAGAGAAACAGTGTGTATGTGAGAGAGAGAGAGAGAGAGAGAGAGAGAGAGAGAGAGAGAGAAATTTTACAGGTTTAGAACGAAAACAGTCTGCTTGTTTGATTCCTCTCCCTGATATGAGCATTCTGTTTACAGTATATTTGTATGATCAAACATTGAAATGACTGACGTACAGTGCATGCTAAAAAAAAAAAAAAAAGAAAAATTATGTCATGGATGTTCGACAGGTATTGTAGTCGAAAGAAACCAGTATACACATACTAGTCAATTAGAAGAGAGAGAGAGAGAGAGAGAGAGAGAGAGAGAGAGAGAGAGATTTTAATTAGTAATAGTATTTTGTCGCTATTCGATGAAGAATGCAACTGTCTGAAAATATCAATTCACCTCTTATGGTCGGAACACCACTTCAGCATAATCGCTCGGAAACAAACAGTATAAAAAAAGGATGTATCATACTCAGAGTGGCCCCCACCCCTTAAAATTTTCGATGCAATCGAAGGAGAAAAAAAATGATGATATTGAAACCAGATAGTGCATTAAAAAAATAAATAAAAAAAAATGCCCGAAAGCAGTTGTTCAAAATTGTTTGGGTCAAAATTTGTTATATGTAATAACAAAATCAGTATTTTCTGTGAAGTTTCCACAGCACAAGAAGTTATTTGTTTGGCTTGGAATCGTTTTTTTTTTTTTTTTTTTTTTTTTTTTTTTTTACTCTACTATAGCTGATGTTGTGCCGTATTGCGGCCGTAAAATGTCTCCCAGTATACATCATATTTTTTTTCTTTTGGGATCATTGAACTCTTTCTGGTTATTTTGAAAATTGAATCCGCTTAAACCGGTGCTAGGGGGTGTTTGCAGCCCGCAAACTACAGTGATGCATATGAAGAGGCTCAGTCAAACCGAGTCTCCGATTTTCGTGATTTTGTGTGTTCTTTGTTTCCAAAGGCAATCCTATTTGACTTTTATTTGAGAAGCTTTATCTTCTAATAATCTACAAATTATTATCTAAACTCACAATAGACGAACAAGTACTTTAGACATCTTTTGTCACAAAATATCTTAACATTTGATTAAAAATTATAATTTTACATGGTACGAGTTAAGCAATACTCTTGCTTTTTACATGCATGTACCAAGATATATACCGTCCAACACTTACAATTATAGTAATATTGTCTTTCCTTTCAATAGTCTATATTTTAAGCTCATATGTCCAAAAGTATAAGATAAGCTGTTGCAGTAGCATCAGCGTCGACAATGTCTTTGATGTGGGCGTTCACGTCGGCATTGACGTCAGCGAAAGCATCCACAAATGATTACTTTTTGAATTAAGAAAAAAAAATAATAAGATCCCATATTGTTCAAAAGCCTTTGTTTTATTTGACAAAGTTCATAATTGGGATAGTGATATATATATATATATATATATATATATATATATATATATATATATATATATATATATATATATATATATATATATTAAAGTTGTATTTAGACCAACTCTTAACCCTGATTATGATTAAAGGTCATGGGCACATATTTGGAACTTTTATGTTAAGGGTTTATGTAAACGTATGAAAAAATCTCCGTTAGCTGAATGTCTGAATAAAATTATTTGATACTTGGGTATTTAATAGATTCTAATCCAATGTTTTATTCGTTGCAAGTCAAGTTACCTCAGTCATCTTGAGGTCAAGGCCATTGGCTTAAATGAATTTATAATGTTTAAGTTTTATGTTAAGGTTTTTGAAGATGTATATCCCTGAAGTCCTCGTTTGATAAGGTAAATACTTAGACTGCTGTTGGATAATGAGATACAGGTTTGATCTTTTTAGTGCATGTTCCGTTTCCGCTTCACAATCCAGAGGTTAAATGTCGAGCAGAAGACACCGGGAGAAATCCACAATCAATCAATACATCTATTTCCGAGCCAATAAAAGTAGACAAGACATAAGAATACACAATAACACAATACAAAATACAACATACCTTATATAGACAGTGGACTGACCGACTAGACAAATATGTATAAAGATAGCAAGAGAGAAATCGCCTTGGAACAGTCAATGGAAAAATGACCTTTAGCCAGACAGAACAGCTCACCTGAGGTTACGTATATATATATATAATATATATATATATATATATATATATATATATATATATATATATATATATATATATATATATATATATATATATATATATATATATATATATTTATTTCACTGAGGTCAAGGATTACAAACTTTTGTATATTGTGTTTTGATTTGTTGTTTTAAACAGATGTTAATACTATATACAGTCTCGAGTCTTACTGACATCAATCCAAGCTGGCCTCGGTGGCTAAGTTGGATGCGCCGTCCGACTGGAGACCAGGAGGTCGCGGATTTAACCCCCGCCGAGGTCGGCAACATTCTTTCGTGGAGATTGACCATGAAATATTTTCTACGGTCATTTTCTCCCTTCCGCTGATTCAAGAAGGGCAGTTGTCAGTTTCTGGCGAAAGAATGTGCACACTACTGGTTAACCGCTTAAAGGACTAAGCCTGCCCAGTAAACGTGTTTTTAGGTAAACTGACCGCGCTCGACATGACCCCATTGGGTTGACTGGGCCGTAAAACCTCAATGCAAACAAAAGACATCAATCCTCCTCATTTATAATGGTCAGCTAAATTAAGGGTGGAGATGATACTGCGAAAAAGTTTGGACCAATATCTATTAACATACGAAACGCAAAGTCCACAAAATAATGAGATCATAAAATCTTTAACGTAGAATTTAAATATGAAAATTCTAAGTGCATGACCTTGACCTTGAGCTCAAGTGGGGGTGCGGGGTGGGGTGGGGACGGTACTGCATATATCGTCACACCATAAAGGAACTAAATAAATCAAAGTGTTTGGAAATTATGAGATCCTACAATCTTTAATTAAAAAACATTTACATGAAAATTCTGTGACCTTGCATTGAGGTCAAGTAGGGGCTTGGAATGATACAATGTAATACGTAAAATATTTGACCAATATCTATCATTATACACATCATGAACAAATTGTATCAAAGGGTTCGGAAATAATGAAATCCTACACACTTCAACCTGAAACTTTTACATTACTTTATAGTCATCGGTTTAATTTTTATTCCTGAGTAAGAATAAGTAACAACATTTATTGAATATATGTGCACTGCCTGTAAATAAATAAAAAAGATTGAAATAATTAAAGTACAAATATATTAAATAAAAACTGAAATAAATTAACAAAAAGAAATAATAAAAAAAAATTAAATAAATAAATAAAACAAAGTAAAACAATGTTTATAGCATTCATTTACACGCATTTTGGGTTACCCTATGAAACTTAAATTTTTCAAATATTTAGCAGCAGCGATTTTGTTGTTTTTCATAATTGCAAAAATGCAATTTATATGATTAAAAATACCACATTACCTAATTTGTGGCCCGGTATTCGCAATTTGGGCCACGGTAAAAATAGATATCTTTTTTAGATCAATATTAAACAAGTATAACAGAAATCAGCAGATTGTATTCAATTTTTCACTTTTCACGCCACTTCCGCCTAAAGTGCTTTCTGACTGGGACAGCAATTTCTGTTTTAATACATGTTGACCAGTACAACATAAATTCAAAGACAAATTCAAAATTACAGAAAACGTATTACTTTAAAACAAATCTTAGAGATATTTGGGATTCTATTAAATATTTTGAGTATTCACCCAAACAATGACCGCTCTCGCACCATTTTTCTTTCATTCACAGTCTCGTTTCATTGCCAGCATATTTTCCCATTACTTACAATGAAGAAAAAATGAGAGGGTCCTCTGTGTAGGGTAAATGTACTTTTTCAGGTTAGTTCTCCGAGTATTATGTCTATTCACAACTACTCATGCCTGCTATCCTTGTAGCAGGTAAGAGAAGAGGAGGAATGTTTTTATTCCTGTTTCTTCACTTTCATTCCTGTTCCTCTTTGTGTTCCCTGTCCGCCTCTTTCATCTCCTCTACTATCTCTTCTCCTTTTTTCAGCCTTTCTCTAGGAGACAACACCAAATGACACACAAAAGTTGACGTGTCGTTAAACCCCGACACAATCAATTAATTAAGCATTTAGAGCATAATCTCAATATACTGAATATCAATATAAATAATCAAAGCACTGAGAGCACTGGTGGAGCGATGGTGTCTGAGTGTAGGATGGGAAAATGGACCTAAACGGGACTTAGACTGTTTCAATCAACCCTTACTTCCTGTTATTTAAGCAAACAATGCAGGCCCTGATCAAACGCCGCGTTCTGAGGCGTCTGATCAGGTTCTGCACCGTTTGCCAATGTCAAAACCGTCCCAGTCGAGGTTTTACAGATAACCCTCTATCAACAGCCCTCTGACATCACAGCAGCAACAATAGCGTGGCTATAAATAACCGTAACCTGGATTTCGTCTAACGCACGGTTTGATTATATTGGTCAATGGTATTTACGTGGATAGCCACCTAAAAGAAACGTTGGCGTTTGAATACTATGGCTTGATTGTAATCAATCTACCCAAAACCGACGTCCAGATTGAAAGATCTCTTTCCTTTGCCGCACATGAATCATTGTCGTTTTCGATCAACTGATCGAAAGTATAAATCAAAACAGAACGAAATGTAAATGCAACGGAAAACAGCCGGGGCATAGCATTTTCTTCTATACCGCATGTCCGCTAAGCAATGACTCAGACAAGCCTGCACAAATGCATGTAGCGTATTCAGTGTCTGTAAACGGACGACAAACGTTCTGCCTAGTACGTGTAGATGCGACGTCTGATCTGAGTCATCCCTGGGCGCACAAGCATTGTGTGCCTTATGCTTTCAAGGGATCCCTTTTCAGAAAATATTGGTAGGTGCCAAAACTTACCTTTCATGTTGATGACGGTCCAGCTACGCCGGCCTCGGTGGTTCAGTCGGATTTGCGTCCGACCGCTGACCAGGAGGTTGCGGTTAGATCCTCACTGGGTCCGGAAACATCCTTTCGTTGATCATGAAATATTTTCTACGGTAATTCTCTCCCTTCCGTTGATTCAAGAAGGGCAGCTGTCAGTTGTCGGTTTCCGGCGAAAGCCTGTGCACAAATACTAACTAACCGACGACAAGCCTGCCAAGGAAATATGCAGTTAGGTAAATTGAACGGGTCGACATGAACCTATTGGGTTGATTGTGCCGTAAAATCTCACTTTGGCGAGGTCCAGCTTCAGAATTGCATTGGCCAAATATGGACTCCCTAACTATTAGTGGATCGACACAGAAAAAATAAAGCATAGCACTGACAGCACCGATGGGTCGGTTGTCTGTGGGTATCCGCTGGAAAAATGATCCTGGATGGGTTGTGAAACTATTCAATTTAACCCTCAGTTTCCTGCAATTTAAGCAAACAGCGCAGACTTTGATCATGCACGTCTGATCTGGATTTGCACTTTTTTTTCAATGTCATGGTCCAAATTTTACAGGTAACCTATTTACACGACACTCTGAGGTAAAACATATTGCGGCTACAAATAACCGTTCCCAGAATTTTGGAGGTTTGATTTCATTGGTAAATGACAAACACGTGGACAACCTTCAGGAAATTTTTGTGTGTGTATACTTTGGGTGTCGATTGTAAGCATTCGACCCAATGTGTATGAAAATATTCGGGAAATGCCACAGTCACGAAGCACAGCCTTCCCGGGGCACAGAAAGACGAAGAGGAATAAAACAATGACACATGGATAAAGTAGAGATAATCCACATACAAAAAGAAAGAGCTGTAACAGAGTAACCAATTGCAAACGATTGGCACTCGCTACATAGAGGAGCTTACACGAGTGGTCATTTCATATGACATTTATGAAACGAACCTTGTTCGAGTTTCATAAATTTCATATAAAATGACCACGAGTGTAAAATTCTGTATATCATATGACCATTTTTAGTTGGATTTTATCGCCTCTTAAGTTGATAATTTGTTCAACAGAAAATGCATGGTTGACATGGACGTCGTCATGATGTTACTTATTCCCTCCAATGTGTTATCTAACGTGTGGTCATACAATTTTCATGAAAAGACGTTATCCACTGAATAACAGCGACGTAGTATGATAAAAATGCTATTGATATTCTGCTTCAAACTGCATGCGTGTTGGTTAACCCAGTTATGGTTGGTACCTTTGCACCACTGTTTAATTGCACGACGTTGCGTCGGTCCTCATACTAAATGTTTGCTCCCTTCACAGTTTGTTTCAGAAGTTTGCGTTTGGCTGTCAATAGCTTTGGTTCATCGTGGTCCTGTATTTAATTTTATTGTGTTGTGGCTTCAAATGCTCATTGAGACATTTGCTTTCTGATTATATTTGTATACCAGTTTATTGCATAAAAAGCAGCGTAGCACGTTATTAACAGCAGTGCATTAACCGGCGAAAAGCTGTGTATTAACAAGGCAATTCATGCGCTGTTAATGCACGACTACGCAACTTTCAATATGACCGTACCGGGGCCACAGATTTGCTGCCGTTACGAGATGTGTACTGTTCGGCCCTAGAACGAGCATATTCCGTTGAAATTACGTTCGCGAGACATCAGTGAAAAGGCGACAGAAAATAGTGCAAATAAAGACGCGAAATGTAGCAAATGTTTACAGTTTTTATGCAGTAATAGCGATCGAACATGTTTACAATGTATTAACATTCGCCAGGTCCCTTGGGAATTGTTGAAAACCGCGGCCTTCGGCCTCGGTTTTCAACACTTCCAACGGGACCTGGCGAATGTTAATGCATGATAAAACCATGTTTGATCCCTATATTGCTACGCTGATCATATAGAAGACCCGTATGAGAACAGATTATATGTTTGTAACTTGGAGCTGCATTTAAAGACGTGGTTTCGCACAATTTAAACTAGTTTAAATCCTAAAGTAGTTTTCTGATGGCAGTTCCAAGGCGGTTACTCTGTCGCAGTTCTTTGCTCGTGCCTAAGCGGTTTCACAGTAGATTATTGCTTTGTCTTTGTTCACCTCTCCTTCTTCTGGTGCCTCGGGAGGTCTTTGTTTTGTAATTGTGGCATTTCCTGAGAATCTTGACTTAAATTATGAAACTATTAGGGCTGTGCTATTGTCATATTTCATTACTTGTCCAAGGACAAGTTAGTGGTCAAAACAGCTTGTCTAACTAAAAAATTATTTGCCCGAAAATTGACATTTTTTTCTTTTTATACCCCGCCACACGATATTGGCGGGGTATTATGGTTTCAAGTTGGACGTCCGTGTGTCTGTCCGTCCGCCAGTCGTACGTCCGTCCGTCCATCCGTGTTTTTCGTTCCCGGATTATGATTTGAGTAAATATCAACGGACTTTACCAAACTTGGTATGATAATTCATATTGTGGAGATAACTTAAACTAAAATGGATTTCCATCAAACTTAGTATGTGCATTGATATCATGGAGATCAGGTTTGGGATTGCTAATGGACAAGTTTCGTCAAATGTTTACGGAGTTATCTGCCCGCGACACGATAATGGCGGGGTATTATAGTTTAACGTTTTATTTGTCAAAGAAAGCAACTGTTGTGGGTACTCAATAGAAGCACCTCATCTAGGCGTTTCTAACGAGTACTCATAACATGTTGTCTTCGTGAAATATAACAAATACAGTCAATTATCGACATCACGACTTCGCTTATCTCGAATAACAGCTTATTTCGAGGTGAAAATTTGGTCCCTGTTTTAACATGGAAATCTAACAAGAGGTAAAATAATATTGTGTAAAAGAAGAGAAATTTATCCCGTTTTCCACAATATTTTCAATATATGTAGACTTTGAGGAGTCAAATTATGTATTCATTTGTATTTTTTTTTTCGATTTATTTTTTTCCTCAGTTCTGAAAATCTGAGGTACGGATATCTGGAAGTATTTCATAGAGTTCCTTTGGGTTTCGAGATAACGAGAGTTGATTTTACTCTTCGTAGCTAGAACTACGAGCTTCTTATCCAATGACAATTAAATGGAAAGTTCTTACCTTGTCGCAGGAAAATTGGACAAGTCAGACAGAGTATTTCAGCAGCCTTGGGTTTAGTTTAAACATATTTTATTCGTATAATACATATACTGTTACAGTACAAACATGAATGAACTCATACAAAAGGGATTCAGAAGAAAGTCTAAGACTTATGTAAATCTGTATCCCTAGAAGTTTTGCAATAATACAACACTTATAAATCAAAACAATTGTCGTTTCCAAAAACTGTTGTATATAATATTTTACTTTGCAAGTGAATTTCAAAAGTCAAAATGTTTACTTTTACTTATTATAAACAATAAATATACATATTCAATTAAAATTTTATAGAAATAAGTAGAATGGAACACTGAAAGATTCAAAAAAGAAGGTGGGGCTCCACGGGGGGTTGGGGTGTGTGTAATATAACATTGAACTCTTACTGCTACATTAAGCGATATTAGGCATACTAATAAAAGGTATTAGCTCACGTATACAGTTCAATAAAAGGTCTTAGAAGACTCTTCAATAGGGTACATATATTAGGGCGGAGGTATGCTAGCGATTGGCTTGAAATCTTTTAGTATTCAAAATGTACTTTTGCACAGAAAGAAAGATTTGCTTGTTATCATTATCATTCAGGTTGGGGTCTCCATAGAGAAGAATATTAAGACTGGGTTGACAGAGATAATTAATAGATCTTAACATATCGTCTCTGTGATTAAGATAGAGGGGACAGTAAAGAAGAAAATGCCCAGTGTCTTCCACAAGACCACAGGCACATAATGAGCATTGAACAATGCTTTTTGAGAACAGGTGTTGGTTTAAAGCGCTACAGTTAGTCCTCAGTCGGCAATGAAGAATTTGTCCAAGTCGTTTCGCTTCGTAGAAATGTCGTGGTGGAAGAGTGACGTTACTGTTAAGATGACGTTTCAATGAAGCTATGCTACTGCTTTTTCTTGTGTCCTCAGGCAAAGTGTTCCAAGTTCTGACTGCACTTGGAAGAAATGAGTTAAAGTAGAGCTGAGAATGGCTGTGTATTGTTTGAAGATTGTTAGGGTTGCGGAGATTATATGAGACATTTGCTCCAGTTGTGGGTGGTAAGACTGAGGACAGGTAAGCTGGAGAAAGGTTATAATACATTTTATAGAACATAGTAATTTTGTGTTTATTTCTTCTGCAAGCCAAGGTGTCCCATCCAGTTTCGGAATATGAAAGATTTAAAGATACTAGTCTGGTTGCACCGGTTACTATACGCGCCGCCTCGATCTGAATTTTCTCCAATTCGTTTGCTTCGTATTGAGTGCAATTATCCCACACGACGTCAGCATATTCAAGTAAGGGTCTAATGAAAGAAAATTAAATTGTCTGAAGAGATTTCCTATCAAGTAGAAATTTTAACTTGCGCATAATGTTAATTCTATTCCACGCTTTCGATTTGACCTGGGCCAAGTGTTCATGCCATGTACAGTCACTAGAAAAGGTAAGACCTAGATGTTTGTGGGTATCGACTTCGGTTATAGGTTGATTATTCATAACAACCGGTGGGTGGTAAGGTTTGTTACGTTTGCGGGAGAGTAGGAGAGATTCAGACTTAGCTGGGTTGAAGCTGACTAACCACTTTTTGGCCCACTGGTTGATCTTTTCTAGATCGGAATTTAGTAGTTGGGCGGCTTCAACTGGGTCGTTAACGATGATATACAGACTTGTGTCATCCGCGAAAAGACGTATTTTGCAATGGATCTCTTCGACAATGTCGTTTATATATACCAAAAAACAGAAGGGGGCCGAGTATAGAGCCTTGTGGGGCACCCGCTCTGATTGGTATCCAGCTAGAGCTGGCTCCAGGGAGAACGACTCTTTGAAAGCGATTGATTAGATAATCGGTGAACCACGAAAGGAGAGAACCTCTTATGCCTACTCTGTTCAACTTATAAAGAAGTCCTTTATGCCACACTCTATCAAAGGCTTTGCTGATATCACAAAACACAGCACGCACTTCTTTGCCTTCATCAAGAGCTTTACAAAAAGTATTATAGATGTCAATTAGTTGGTTGACAGTAGAATCGCCTGGAACAAAACCAGATTGAAGAGTTGTAATTGCTCCTTTGTCGCGAATGAAGTTGAATACATATTTATGAACAAGTTTCTCGAGAACTTTTCCTACTGTACTTAGAAGGGAGATCGGACGGTAGTTAGAGGGATCTGAAGGATCATCTTTCTTGTGGATTGGAGTTATATTTGCCTGTTTCCAATTCTCAGGAAATTTGCCTGTAGAAAGTGAATAATTGAAGAGGTCGCATAGGGGATCAGAAAGAGCACTGGAGAGTTCTTTGAGGAGTCGGTTGTTAATCGCATCGGGTCCTACCGATTTTCCCGTCTGGAGAGACTTCAAACATATTTCAACCTCGAAAGGCGACAAATGTATAGAATGTAAAGTTTCGGTTTGACTGCTACTGAAATGATTATCGGGCAGTTTTGCATTTGTTTCATCGATGGTATTTTGTGAAGAAAAGAAATCGTTTAATGTTTCAGCTTTGTCCTTATTATCCGAATATATATTGCCTTGAACGTTTAGGGGTGGAATGTTGCTTTTTTCTGACGGTTTGATTACATGTTTATGTGTTTTCCACCAATCTTTGGGACTTAATGAACCACTTTTAAGTTTATCAGCTAGTCTCTCGTTTACGTTTTGTTTGGAGTTTCTTATTTCATTGTTTACCAGATTTCTTATTCTTTTATATATAGTCGCCTTGATCAAATAACCAAATATTCCTTTTAAATACATGTGTTTTCTGTTTATTAAAATTCAGAACACAAAATACAGGACAGTGATAGCGAATGTCCTGTTCTAGAAATGGTTCACCTACCCCACTTAGTAAGATATCATTTTTGTTGTTTGTTAGGATGAGATCAAGGATAGATTGTGAAGTTTCCGTGAAATGAGTATAGTCTATGATTATTTGGTTCAAGCTGTTTTCTTGACAAAAATCATTAATTTTCCTACTACTTCTAATATCGGCCATATTTATATTGAAATCTCCCATTATTATCAGATCGTGAACATTCGTATCAGCAGCTAGTCCTGTAGAGTCTTCAATAGCCTGAAATGTTGCAAGTGGGGAGTTGGGTGGTCTATAAAATGTTCCAATTAAGAGCTTTCTATTGTGTATATTTATTTCAACCCAGACACATTCTAAGTTGGGGAGTTCAAGGTCATTTCTACGTTTAGAGAAGATATTATCACGAACATAGACGCAGACACCCCTATGGTTGTCGCCAATATGATCGCGTCGATACGTAACGTACCCGTCGAGTGCAATGTCAACATTTGGTGTTCTTTGATCAAGCCAAGATTCAGTAATACTAATTATGCTAAAATTGTGAAATTCTGAGAATATGATATCTTTTTATGAACCAAGCTTTGTACATTATAGTGTACGAGAGAAAATTTTTCTCTTAAAACAATTTCGTTCAGAGAAATATTAGAGTGCGTTGAATGTTCTGATGCAGGGCCTGGGTTTGTTTCGATGTCACCACAGTTTGTTAGTAATAATGCTAGAAATGTGAGCAGTTCAAAGTTTGTAAACCGAGCTAAACCCTTGATTTTCATAGTATGGCAATAATGTAGTCCTATATGCATCCTGTATTCAGAAACATCTATATTCATTTATGTTATGCAATCGACAAAAAGACGAAATTCTTTTGAGGACGCAAGTACAGGACCAAACAAAATTGAAGCATTGTAGAAGCAGAAGAATTCGTGTTGTTTAGGGAGATGGCCCCCGTGGAGCAGTACAAAAATATTGAGAAGAAGTGCTAATAAATACAGAAAAAACATAAAGAATATCAAATAATCATAAAGGAAAAGGGATATACGTGTATCTCATAGAAAAAAGACAGCCCATAGGGCGCTTTCCGTTACTAGTTATGTGGTCGCTCATCGGACTCATCACCAGTGGGCGATCGCCCGGACCGGTAGGATGAAGACTTTCTTCAACAATCAAGTAACAGATTTTTCCTAGATAATTTATGAAACCACTCATAACATCTTGGGATAACAAAACTTATTACCATTACTTCGTTGTTGCCCAACAAGCAAATGAAGTCTAGCAAAGAAATGCATAAATACCCATGATTTTCTCTTACTCGATCATAAAATGGTAATAGGATTGAAATCTTTATCCAAATTCAAGAAACTCTTGCTGAAAAAAAAAAAAAAAAAAAAAAAAAAAAAAAAACATCCGTGGTCACTGTAGGAAAAAAAAAAGAGAAAATCATACTACCGGAACATATATAGTCTTATATGAAACTATCACCAGCCAACCGAGCTCTACAATTCAACATTAAAGAGTAAAAAATCAAACGAGAAAATGCATGTATATTGTTCTCCTTAAGTATGTACCGTTTATTGCCCAACAAGCAGATGAAGTCTAGCAAAGAAATGCATACATAATTTTCTCTTACTCGATCATAACATGGTAATAAGAAAGAATCTTTATCCAAATTCAAGGAATTCTTGCTGAAGAAGAAAAAAAAAATAAAAATAAAAACCATCCGTGGCACTGTAGGAAAAAAAAAAGAATAAATAAAGAAAAGAAAATCATACTACCGGAACATATAGTCTTATATGAAACTATCACCAGCCCATTCAACATTAAAGTGTAGTAATCAACCTAAAGTATGTACAAGTTAATTCCCTTGAATAGGAGTATATTCATTTATTTACCTATGAGTATTTAAGGGATTTGAGCGGGGCGTCAACAACAAATCAAGTATCTAATGAACAATACAATACATGTACAATATATGGTGCATAAACAAAGCTATAAATCCTGAATGACGTCCTGAGTATGACGCGAACTGGAGACGTCCATCAATTACTGATTTAGGGTAGTTAGATTAGTTTGGATTATCAGTCCTTTCTGTTTGTTTGATTTATGAACATTTGGGCCAAGTTACAATAAATGATCCCTAGGATTGTGCAAGTTATAATCATCAAGTTTCTCGCTATACTGTTCGCAGCGGTAAGGCTCTTCGTTCACCTTGTAGCGATATATATATTGGTATGCTCCAATTTACGTCATGCCCAGAATATCTTCAGGATTTATACTTCAAACTGTTGCCAAAAAAAAAACTAAGTGTTTTGACTATACATTGATATAATGAAACATCGTCGCCGGGAGTTGGTCGACCAGTCAATGCACGAATCGGTCTGCTCAAGTCACATAGATTCCACAGAGGACTAGACTATTATATAAGGCAGCTTAGAAGCTATACTAACCATGCAGCAGACATCGAAGGTACCTGTCAGTATGCGTGGATACAAAGACTAGTCTGCGTCCTCGCTGTTTGCGCTTGTCGTTCGACTGGTCTACCCCACCCCCGTGACGCGGTTCCTACACATTCATAATAACTGGACAGAATATTAAATTATACATCATCCGTAGAGCCCTGTTCCTTGTCCGAAACGAAATTGAAGGAACAAGGACCACGTGATGACTGGGAACAAGCTGTGACATCCATCTCACCCAGTTCCGTGAGGCTCTTGCGACACATGAGACAAGTCTCGGCAGGCGAGATGTGCAGGGTGACTTTCTCACGTCCATGTCTTACTCATGTTCTACTTATTAATTATTTGGTGTGCTTATTAAAAATTAAAATGCAATATACATATCATCTCTACCCGAAAACTGGTATACAGCGCTTACACACTGTGGAGATCATGTATGGTAATTAGACCGTGTCGCTCGATAAAATCATGCAAATTGTCATCGTGAGATTTAGGTTAGTGTATCAAAGTGTATTGACCAACAAAGCTACAACTTGAACGGTAAGTCGTTATTAAATTACTTTTTAAAATATATATAGTAGTCATATAGAAATCGTATCGCTGACGTTGAAGGTGCAACATGTATTTATCAACTAATAAAATTTAGTTACCCATTGTGTGTAGGACATTATTTCTAATATTATACTTGAACTTTTTGTGCATCAGTAAATCTGCCTGCCTAAGATTTAAAATTGGTACTATGGTCACAGAAACTTCACTTTTAAAATTAGCATATCTGGTAAATTTTATATAAGACAATATTCCGGTAACAGAACTCTCCCAACATGTAGCCTCGACCATTATTGAAGAGAGTGTCCTGTTACTCGGGTATTGTCTCTTACTTAAAACTCGGAATAACACCTGGGCAGTGGGCAGGAGTAGTAGTGTTTCTTGTAAGACATTATATCGGTATTAAAAGTAATTCCATTTAGACAACAAGTACAAAAGTTGCTGCAAAAAGCAGCATAACGGGAAGCACGGCGCCCAAGAAAAGGCTGAGCTAAAAATATGCACTGTTGCCAGTTTTTATACATCATGATCAGATTAAAACTGCAAAAACAGTTTGCCTGATGTGAAAATCAGGTGTATTTTTTTTTTTTTTTTTTTTTTAAAGGACAGTTTTTTAAGAGTAATAATTCTGTTAATTTTTTGGTACACTGTAACCTTCATAAAACATGGGCTGCTTTACAGAAAGTCTTGTATTGTTCACCAAGTATCACCTTTTCAAATTAAAATATGTACATGTAGTAGTAGGTTTGAAAGAAGAGGAGCTTGGCAGACAGACAATATTATCATTACCCTTCGCTACTGTGATGTGGCGGGCTATAAAAATGAAACCTCATCTTCACAATCAGTACCAGAATAATATATGTGTAATTGATATATTGCTTTACTGACTACTTTTTCACAAATGGAAGAGATTGATTCGTCATCAGATGCTGAGCTTTATAATGTGAAACGGAGACACTTACTGTTAGGTTGCTTATATAGAATCAAGTTCTGGGCCCAGTTGTTGAAAGCTGACGTCCTTAGTTAACGATTCGTTAAAATTTATATCGTATGATACGCAAATATGCTGAAATATTTTGCTGAAAAAATCTGAGTAGCTTTTGCAGCAGAGCAGTGCAAAAGCTACTCACATTTTTTCAGCAAAAAATATGAAAATACTTCATGTTGAATCTGCTAAAACAGTTATCGAAATGACACTTAACGAGCTCATTAAGCTAACGATGCTTTGAACAACTGGGCCCTGTAGCTCAAAGTTAACGACGTTGTTAAGAAAATGCTAAAATTTTTGTGTTGTGATATGCTTCTGTTTTGGGGGAAATGTAAGCTTCTTTTTTTTCTGCAAAAAATATGCGTGTATTTGAATTAACTTTGCTAAAGCAGTTAACAAATTAACACTTAACAAGCTCATTAAGCTAACCATGCTTTGAACAATCGGGCCAAGGTGAATGATGTAATGCTTTTTGTGTTACACCCCATGAACAGTTAACATCATATGAAGATGAAGTCATCACAAAGTCTGCAGCAGTACAGATGAACTTACAATAGTTGAATTACAAAGGGAACAGTTAACCACTCCATCACACAGATTGTTTTGATGTTTTGTTAGGTTGTTATTTTGGGTGTTTTTTTTTAATAGCAGTCATCCATACTAACACAGTGGAAGGCTGACTGCAGTAAAAAAAATCTGCTTCAAACTGCCGTCGCCATGGCCTTAGGTTTTAGTGGGACATTAAATCAAATCACTCACTCACTGCTTCAAACTAGATTTTTATGAAAACCACTCAGTAGGTGGCAAAGGCACTTGTGCTCCATCATATATTACAACTCAGAGAGACAAAAACGCCAAGACAATATGAAAAATATAATTTATTAGAAACTATAAGTAACATAAGTTTAAAATAACTACTGTCTGTAAAAAAAAAAAAATGTTATAAAATTCAATATAAAAGCATTGCAAACACTGGTTGATGCTTTGCCACTGAGGGGCAAAGATGGCTAACTTTTGATAAATACAAGTAAATTGGTTAAAACAATATTCTAGTGAAGACTAGACAATACAATCATATAAGATACAATGTAATGAAAACCAGGATCTGACAGAAAGTACTTGTACTTTATTTCTGTGAAAGATATTAATGTGACAGCAGAAATGTCAGAAACTCACTAATTATTGGTCTGAAGCATGCAAAGTGAATTTTGCAGATGTTTTCAGAATGAATAGCAACCAGAGTTGTGGCTCTGTGCAACTATGTATCCTTTGTTCTTTTACATACCTATGAAGTTTCATTCAGATAGTTCCAGAAGTAAAGGAACTGAGGGTCAAAAACCAATTTTTTTGGAACTGAAAAGGGCCATAACATTGCCATTAAAATCAAAAGGCCATAATGATGTCATTACGTTTACAAATTTTACTTTTACATTTCGAAACCATTCATCCCTGGTACTAATATATATGCAGTTCATGAAGAAATACTCAAGTTAATGGTCAGAAATCAGGTGGATGGACAGATGGGGGGATGGACAGACAGACACAAGACTATATAACATAATACCTTGCTACTTCATGTGGCAGGGAATAACAGGAGCCTACAAGTTATTGGTTGGAAGCATGCAAAAAGCAGTTAGATGTGTCGAGGGCAAGTAACTAGTGTAAAAGCAAATGTGTGTGTGTGTGCTGTTGTTTAACACATGTCAACCCTTATGGGTCATTTTGTGTCGTCTCCCAGAGAAAGGGAGAAAATGGAAAGATGAAAAGTAGTATAGAAGAAAGTGGCGACAGATGAGAATGAGTGAAAAGTGAATGACAGTGAAGAAATAGTGAAGAAATAGAAGATATAAAAACAAGCCCCTTCCCATACACCTGCTGTGAGCACAGCAGGACTTGCCCAACTGTAAGCCAATCTCATTTGGATGCTCTGATGCCAAAAGATACAGGACACCTTCGCCTCAACACATCAAGGGCAAGTAACTCTAGTATAAAAGCAACCAGAGTTGTAGCTCTTGTGCACAATATGTAACCTTTGCTCCTTTATATCATGAAATTTCAGCCAGATAGTTCCAGAGAGTAAATGAAAAGGGGTCAAAAAATCACTTCTGAGACACTTAAAAGGGTCCTAACTGTTGCTTAAACTAATGAATGTTGCTGATAAGCAATCGGAATTAGCTATCTCTGTTGGTAATACATATACATGATTCAAATAATATTTCTAAAATACTTAAGCTATTGCTTGGGAATGGGGTGGACAGACAGATGGAGAGACACCCGAAGGTAGAACATAATACCACGCGACTTTGTGTGCCAGGGTATAAAAGTAACATCTAAAACACTGAATTCTATAGAACTAATATCTATAAAACATATATACATGTATGTAAAAAAAAAAGAGTAAACGTCCATTTCACAAAATGATATTGTCTGAAACAGTAAAATCTTGTATCCATTTGTTTCTTTGACTTATATCTAATTGATATGTTTGGTTCTGGATTGATTTTACATTGGAACTGAAATCTGTAAAAAAAAAAAAAAAAAAAAAAAAAAAAAAAAAAAGCAAAATAATGTACCTCTTTAAAGGTCAATTACGAAGGTGTTGAATTCAACTTAACATTTCAGGGCATTGCAGTAAGGAGGTGAGTGCTGAAAATTGCATCAGATAATTTAAAATGATTTTTGAAATACTGCAATCTGTAATTTGACATTTCTCATCAAAAAGGATTAAGGCTGCCTGATTAATATTCATAAATCCTTCTATGATGTCATACTGGAATATTGAATTTTTTAACTTTTTTAAATGGCTAATACTTTTTGCCTTTTAATCTGCATCAAATAAATTTTAGCATAGTTTATTTATTCAAATGCTTTAAACTTATCAAATTCTACTTATTTTGCTTTAAGAATGTTGACTTTGAAATTTAAATATTTTATTTAAATAATACAAATTTCAGTCACAATGCATAATATTCAGCCAATAATGACTTTTTTGTTAATAATTTATATTTATAAAAGTCAGGTGATTAATTTATGATATTTACCTTCTTTTGCTTATCAGAGTAGTCCCTTCAATTTGAATTAATGAAAGCCAACAGTGCATTATTGTGTGATGTCTTAGTCGAACTTGAATTGAAACCAAAATTTTAATGGAAAATTCTGCATTTCTTTACATGCTATACAGAATTTCTTTTAACCCATTATTAATATTACTCTTTGTTCACTTATAAGCCTACGCAAAGAGAATTTTATTCAAAATTTAAACAATTATGTGACTTTAAACCAAAATTTTAAAATGTTTAAAACTAAAGCCATATTAATTCTTTCAATAATGGTTGATTTTGGGTTTATTTAATATAAATCATTACCATAAGTTCACTTTTAATTGACTATTAACCGTTGTCACTGAAATTCACATTAATTAAATAAAATATTTAAATCTGAAATAACACGCTACATGGAAAATACAGTAAAATTCCTACGTATATTAGTTTAAAACGTTTGAATAAATTGAACAGTGTGAAAACTGAGCTGATACAGATTAGAAAACAAGGAATATTTACTAGTTTAAAACAGTTTAAAATTTTACTGTTTCACTACGACTTCCAAGAAGGCCTTTAATGGAATATGTAAAATTTCAAATCGCAGTATTTCAGAAATCATTTAAGATAATTTTGATTTTGGCAGTCACCTTATGATGTGCTTTTAAATCTTTAGTAGAATTCAACACCTTTGTATTTGCCCTTTAATTCTGTTCCTAAATTTGCAAGCAACCAACCATATTATATATAAAGATAATAATTTATGTAAAATTATAAAAGCTGCTAGTGGATGCTGTTTTGAAAAAAAATTGTGTATACACGCATCATTTTGATTCAGTTTAAAAGCACTTTCAAAAATATTTCACTTTTATTGATTCAATGAAAAGTGGGCAAAAAATCACTTGATCTTTGATAAGCCAATCTTGACTTTCCACTTGTAGCCCAAGCTGTGCTGAAATCTAAAGCAGATTGTGAGCCAGTGCTCGCAGTTACAAAGTCAAAGACCTGTGTTGTCAACAAGAGGAACAGTTAACATTGCTTGAACAACCTTTCCCATCAGTTATCAAAGAATAGTTGTTGTTTTTTTTGTTTTTTTTGTTGTTTTTTTTTTTTTATTTTATAAACATAATAGCTGTTTTTTTTTGTTTTTTTTTTTGTTTTTTTTTTGTTTTTTTTTTGTTGTTTTATACATAATAGCTGTTGGGTTTTTTTTTTTTTGTCACAAGTTTCTGTCTTTAAACCTAATAGCTGTCCTTTTCACAGGTTTTCTTTTTAAGTTTTTTCTATCGCCCGATTTAAGCAAGATGGGCATATATATATATATATATATATATATATATATATATATATATATATATATATATATATATATATATATATATATATATATATAATATATATATATATATATTATATGCATTTCTGCCAAAAAGTTGCCAATTTATTCAGTTTTTGTAGTTTTTCCTAAGCTTGTCATGTTAACATGAATTTTGCTTGAATTCTTTATTTTGCTTACAACCTCTATCAAAATAGTTTTCGTGTAGTATGATACTATGATCGTTTCTGTGAAGTTTGCTTGAAACAAGCTGAGCTCTTTATATATGTATTTAGGATATGAACAGATTACAGAACACCAGCTGTGGAAAAACTAACCATGAGCATATTCTGCTTTTGTGTTAAAAGAATCATTATTTCCATGAACATTTGTTTTGCTCATCCAAGAAAAGAAAAAATAAATCCTCAAACTGAAATATAACATTACCACCAAAGCATACACATATACTGGAAATGATTTCAGGTGTAAAATGTAACTAGCTTCTAAATAATATTAAGAATATGAAAATCTAAAATACATGTGAGGGGAGGACTGGAAAATTCATTTGAAAGGATAACTGTTCACAATGCTGAGGCTTGCTTAAATTGCCAAACAGCTTTTCCAAGAGCAAATTTCAGTGCCTGACAAACACTTTTGTTTTCTTTTCTTGTATTAAAAAGTGCACCTGGAACATTGCTTTAAAGACATTGCTTAATAACAAAAAAAAAAATATTTAAAGGCTCCATATCCCTCAAAAATAGGCATTTTTTTTTATCCAAGAAAGATTTTATCAATTGATATATAATATCAATATGATCATGAAATGCAGCATCTGACAGCCTGTAAAATTTCAGTTAGTCTCTCGTTTTTGAACTGAATAAAAAATGAAATGATTTTTTATCATATATTTTAATTAATGTTGGCAACATTAATTCAGAGATACGATAAAAAAATCATTTCATTTCAAGAACGAGAGACTTAACTGAAATGTTACAGGCTGTCAGGTGCCACATTTTATGATTGTATTAATACCATGTATCAATTTATTAAAGCTTTCTTGGACAATAAAATGTCTATTTTTGAGGGATATGGAGCCTTTAAGTAGTATGACTGTGTTTTTAGCATACAAAATTAAATACCGGTAACAATTCAACATACGGATGGGATGCACATAAATAAATGGATTTCAGTACATTAAAACAATAGTTCAAAATCATGACTAGAAACAAAAAATGACTTTTTTGGATCAAAAGTAATAAAACACTATTCTACATTAACAAATACTTCTTTAACAAAGCAAGAATAACTATGACTACTTAATTTACAACTTTGACTAGAAAATAGGCAATCAATGATTTAATATAGCTATGCAGAGAAACCATTCAACAAAAATCTGATGACTACATGTATGTTCCCATGTTACCCTAAAACAAGATGGCCATGATGGCCCTGGGACGCTCACCTGATCCATATTGTATTAATGAAATGGTAGGTTATATCATGTTTATCTACCAAGAGAGGACAAACAGACTTGGTCATGGGCCATAGGGAATCACCCAGAGAATTTTCACGTGAAATTAATTCAAAATCCTTCCACACGTAAGAAGTTGGTTAAAAGGTTTTTCTTTTTTTAACTCTGGCAGCCATCTTGTTCAGCAGTGCAGAACAGTTTTAGCATTTTTAGTAGATGGTGACCCAAGTAACATTCCTATGAAATTATTCAAAATCGGTCTGCCAATTAATGAGGAGAAAGTTTTTTAGCTCTGACGGCCATGTTGTTCAGTGGAATGGAACAGTGAAATTATTTTAAAATACTTCTGCCCGTCTAGAAGGAGATGTCATTTAACGTTTTTTTTCCCCTATTTGTAGCTCTGGTGACCATCTTGTTAAGAGGAGTGAAACTGTTTGAGCAATTTTGGTAGAGGGTCACCCAAGCAACATTCCTGTAAAATTGTTTCAAAATCCATCCACCTGTTCAGGAGGACAAGACATTAAAAAGGTGTTTTTTTAATATATGTTTAGCCCTGGTGGCCATCTTGTTCAGCAAAGCGGAACGGTTTGAGCAATTTTGGTACTTTGAACGATACTGTTATACAAAGTATCACCTTCAAATACTACAGTATCCCCATGTGGTCACATCTTCTTTAAAGCAGGCAAAAACCAAAGCAATTAATGCTATGGTTGTACACTGAGTGCCAATGGAGGCGCTCAACCCAGAAATGCCCAATGAACCCTGATGAATACTTCCCTGCACAAACCTCGAGCAAGGCATCTTATGGAAAACAATACAGACGAGCACGTCTTGCTTTTTATGTGGGCAAAAAGTGTCTTACCAAGTCTGGTAAAAGGACTAAATAAATGTCACGAATGTGGATACTGCCTACAGAAACGGGCGGTGAAATGGTCATAAAAGTTCCGCTAGGATTGAAAAAACATTCCTTTTTGTATCGAATTATAGAGCCTCGACAAATATTTTAATGCACACAAAAATACAACCCACGAAAAAGCAGATACATAGCAACATTTATGTTTATTTACCCAAACTCATGCAGCTTCGATTCATCCAATATGGCGATTTTCTTCAAAGGCACGCGCTGACTGGTTCTCCACATAGAAAAACTAAAACGCGAAATCTTCAAATTAGAACGGGTACCAGCTCCAACCCCCGCCACAAAAACCGAAAGGATACCCCTAAAATTTCCGATAAATAAACGCATGTTGGTTATACAAACAGGGAAGTTTGGACCCTGTATTTATCACGTAGCTGAAACATTATTTCTGTCCACAATTTGTAGCACATTAATACATCACAGGACCTTATATATAATACAATCGTCATATGTTTAAAAAAAAAAAGGTGAACCGAAAGGTTACGCCGTTTCCGACACACACTAACAGTTACAAAGTAACCACAATATGCCCGGCGCTTAAGTAAGAGTATACATACATTGAATGAACTACACAGGTTGATGTTATACATTTAAATAGTAAACAAGATCAGAGTAATAGTCACAAGGACATAAGCAAAGAGTTCAGACTCGGGTCAGTCGCCACATACTGCGGCGTCTGATCAGGGTCCGCACTGTTTGCGTAAGAAACACAACACATTCAATGGGACACATTCAATGAAAACTGGCACCATCCGAGTTGAGGTCCAAAGTAAGGCAGAACACAGCACCTCCCACAAATGACAAACGGTCACCTGTACGCCAATGAAGACACAGAAATGAGTGCGCAGACGCGCAGTCAGATCAAGATCCTGATCCGCGTTCTGTAAAATGCGAAGGACCCATATTTCCTCGTGTGACCAGCAACGGCCTAGGGCAAGCTGCACCCAGACCTAAGTCAGCAGTTTAAAGAACAGCTTGCATACCGGTTCAACTCATGAATTTAGTAGTGGCCCAAATGAATATATGTGACCTGACAATCAAAAGATATCGCCGTGGAGTGAAATTGTTAGTAGAAAACGCGATACTTCACAACGGACGACGACAATACATACATGTAGTATGATATATTATAGCATACGGTAAACGAATTATGACGTAAATAGTGACTAATTTTTTGTCAATAACTGACCTATAATAGTACTGTCGAAGATCTGACCTCGGCCGGTAGACCCACGAGGTCATAATGCATTTCTAACAGAAGAGGTTAAGGGTTAAGGGTTAACGGCCAGGGTCACATTTACTCCAGCAGCGTTGTGATCTCATATTAGCCGAGGGCAGATCACGTGATCAAACAATAAATAGAACAGTTGCGAATATAAATTTTAACGGTAAATACAAATGTCTGGGTGTTTGTTCATGTAGAACAGTAATTTACCTAAAAAAAACTCTGTATTGAGCAAGTCATAGAATGAAGAGACAGTATCTGGTACTATGAGTTTAGAATGGTCATGTTACACATAGCGCAACGGAATAGCGCAACGGAATAATTTGGAGAACTACTTATTACAAGTTAATTGGCTGACCATCCTACTTCACATCGTACACTTTTAGGTCCGACATACATTTAATTTTAATTTTATTGCCATCAGAGACCAAAATATGGGGATAACCAGCAAAAATCCATGTTTTGTTTATTTTCGAAGTCTGGACGCCTACATTCAAAGGCTAATTGATTCCGTGCTGGAGTAAGATCCTCATTTATGTACACATTTTTTATATTTTGATCACGCAAGGCAGTTCTACCCTGGAGTAAGTTACGTCTGGCACTACTATTTGTGAATTTGATAATTATTTCACGACTCTTTGGCACTGAACGTGCTGATCGCGCAGTGTTTCCAACGTCACCGCCGAGGACGCCATCGTCATCGTTGACGTTGTCATCGTTGACGCTGGTGTCTGATTTTGGCTTGCAGAAATAAATACTTGGGATTAACTAGTTTTTGCTTAATCGAAACTTTACCCTTATCACAGAAGCAGCGGCAAACATTAATCTGTTTACCCCTGAGTTTATGAATTTGGACGCATCCATTTTGCAAATCGGGATATAAGTTAAAACTCTAGAATAGAATGGCAAGAAATATAAATTCTAATGAGAGAGCTCGTTATGAGCCGCCTTATTTAGATCTACGGTTTGCATAAATATTTATTTAGGTCTACCGGGCCCAAATGGTTAATACATGAAAACAAAACGAATAAACAAAATAAAAGAAAACAGAAAGAAACGTAGACAGCCATTGAGAATGCTTACCTCTATGCTAGCATGACGAAAATATAACAGATGGAGAAGAAGAAAGCAAAGTGGGTAGCTAATAGCTGGTGACAACAGCAACTGGTAGCCACGTAAGATTGTTCGTCTTTGAACGGATAGATATATAAACCACTTGAGTGTGTGGGTTGGGGTGGCCTCCCAGTCAGCATTCTACGTAAATCTATATCGGGCCGTCATCGGCCCGTCAGAGTAGCTGACGGGCCGATGACGGCCCGATGTAGATTTACGTAGAATGCTAGCTGGGCTTAACCCTTCTAGCTCTGTAGACCAGTTTTAACATGGAAATGTCATATTGAGCCGTCTCAATGGGAGCTACACCGTTTGCCATTATGTTCTAAATTTACTACTATTATCCTTTAAACAACAAATTTACTTACCTACTATCAACCTATACCACTTTCAGATAAAAGTCCCCTATTATTTTCAAACAAATATCTTAAATCTTTCATTGATAGCAGAAAAGATTTAAGGTGACTTGATACTCTTTAAGGGGAAATAACTCTCTCAAACTTGTTTTTGTCTTCTTTCTTAAAGGCTCCATATTCCTCAAAAAAATAGACATTTTTATGCAAGAAAGGTTTAATAAATTGATATTTGTTTAAATATGATAATAAAATCTGTCATCTAACAGCCTGTAAAATTTCAGTTAGTTTCTTGGTTTGGAACTGATAAAAAATGAAATGAATTTTTTATCGTATCTTTGAATTAGTGTTTTGGCAACACTAACTCAGAAATACTTTAAAACATCATTTCATTTCAAGTACATGAGACTAACTGAAATTTCAAAGGCTGTCAGGTGCCACATTCTATGATTGTGTTTATATTATATATCAATTTATTAAACCTTTCTTGGATAATAAAACGTCTATTTTTTGAGGAATATGGAGTCTTTAAACTGGGTGTTCTCTGAAAAAAAGTGGGAAGAAGTATTTACTTGTTGATTAGACTCCTTTTCAGAAATGATAGATGTCCTGCTGAATAATTTAAGCTGCTACACCCATTTCTAATGCCAATCAGATTACTAGATGCGGATTATTTGCTATTAATTCACATACTCATTTCCAAACAGTGCCGATCTAGATCAGCTGACGTCTTCAGCAGCCAACTGAACTGGATTTACACTGTTTGCAAAGGCAGGTTATATCCGGGTTCAGCAGAACAAGGTTTATAAATAACAGACAAGCTACCAGGGCTGCGCTCAGTAAAGCAAAACGTTCCCGGTTACTATTGCAAACTTTACGTTCATTTGCGACATTCGATCAACGGCAGCGAGTATCCGCAAACTATTTTCATGCTGCCTTTTTGGCACAAACAAAATGGCGACCCATCACGAAAACATGCCTATAAAATTTTGACCCCCTTAAACCCCACTTTTATATAGTAAAACTGGGGTTTTATAGGGGTATATATTATTTTTCATATTTCTGCTCAAAACATAGACTGTGGGTACTCGTTAGAACCGCCTCGTCGTCGAGGCGGTTCTAACGAGTACCCACAATCTATGTTTTTTGAGCAGAAATATAAAAAATATCAGATTTTTTTATCAGAAAATTTTCATTTTTTGGTGGTAACATTTTCAGCATATTTGAATAGGCTTGTTTTTGTAACGTAAGCGAATACAAAATCAAATTATATGCTTATCGGTAACAAAAATATGAAAATGTTTCCTGGGTTGATAATATATATGTGCTAGCACAGCGTTCCTATATAGGTAATGAAGAAAAATTGAGATTTATTCTGCAAAAGAAAATAAATAACTAAATAAATAAATAAATAAATAATAAAAAAAAATCACTGGGCAGACGCGTGCGACGCCATCTGGCGTCGTTCCGACGTCATTTCGATAGTTTGCTGATGTAAGTCCTCGTTTCAACGAAACTGAACAGTGTAACGTGTTTTGTTCTCGCGTATAAAGCGTAAGAAATACATGTAAACGTCAGCGTTACAGCCAAAAGTTTTTACCATCGAAATCAAATCGGGATAGCAGAAAGTTGGTAGAATCTGAAGGAATCAACAGCTTTTGTGTTAGAATCGAAATAGAACAAATCTAGCGCGTGAATGGTTGAGTGACAAATCACTGTCGGTCAGTTGTAAGTAGATTTATTTTCATTACTGCTGACCACTAGCCTGTGATTTATTACTTAGAACTGTTCTTTTCCTTAAAGGTACAAACTTCAGTGTGTAACAAACTAACGACCTATTGTGAAATATGCAGATAACAGATCATACATATGTGATGACTTATGGCTCTCAAAAGGTAGGGGCTAGGTATGGGAAAATCAGTTTTGAGCAGAAGATAAATGGCTAGAAGTATAAGATAAGTTTTTATTAGTTTATCCATTTGAAACAATTTTGACAAATAATAGAATTTGAAGTTAAAAAGTTTCATAATCAAATGTAACATTATCTATTTAAAATCACTTAGATTTACATTTTTAAGCAGGAATTAAACATTCAATCCACTACAGTCGACTCTCGTTATCTCGAACTCCAAGGGACTCTATGAAACACTTCGATATATCCGTACTTCGACATATCAGATTTGCGGAACTGAGGAAAACAATTAATCGAACAACCACCTTTAACAGAATGAATATGTAATTTGACTCCTAAGTTAGAGATATATTGAAAATATTGTGGAAAAGAGGAGAAATTGCTCCTAAGGACCAATTTCTCCTCTTTTCCACAATATTTTGTTGCCTGTTGGTAGATCTCTGTGTTATAACAGGGACCAGATTTTCACTTCGAGATAAGCGGTTATTCGAGATAAGCGAGTTCGAGATAACGAGAGTCGACTGTATTATTATGAACTGTATAATAGCCTCTTTCCGTTCTTGGATCAACTACAGTGTTATCTTTTGTGTAGACATTTTCTTTTGCTTTTTTCTATGTTTTACCAAGAAAATAGCAATCACATTATGGGCTTCTGCAAACTACAAATCATTGCCTTTTGATTATGTCATTACCTTCAAAATACAACCCAAAAATGTAAGTTTTTATTTCATCTGCTGACTGACTGTTCAGATTTTTAACGCTGCCAGCCAACTGAGTCACATAGGGGTGGCGCCATTACATCTGCTAAACAAACAAATGATATATATTGTAACACACTATAAAAACATTAGGTGATTATGCTCGAAGTAAAGTGTAAATAAAACAATATTGTTATCAAATACAAAGATAGTTTATGACACTTGTAAAAAACAACAACATAATAAAAATGTATATTCTGTGTAAACCAAGACTTCATTTCAGGATGTTCATATTTTACCTAGTATATAAATAAAAGTAAATAAAGAAATAGATGCAAATCTGTCTTTTTTTTGTTTCTTTTTGACAACTCTGCAAACTTAACGTTCATTTATTCCCTTTATAATTTAATCGGAATACACAGAAGTAAAAAAATAAAATAAAATAAAATTAAAAAACTAATGCATGTTTGTATTTATATATTTCTTATGAAAATAAATAATAAAATTTATAATCAAATAAAAAATATTCATATAGTTTAGGTAAAACATGAACACTTTATTAGATTATATTCATTTACCCCATTTCTGGCCCCATCTAAACAGACTTAAGACAGTGATAATCACCTCCTAATCACCCAGATAAGACCAGCATTTGATGTGAAACACCACTGTCAAGACTGTATAGTGTGTGCATGGATGGACCACACCAACCAAGAAGCAGAGAATATGTGCCTTTAAACATACCATCTTCACGGACGTTACGCGCCAACAACTGAGGGTTGTGTAACGTCTGGTGATATCATTTTTATGGCACGTGGTTATCCACTAACTAAGCGCGCCATATGTTAAGATTCATTCGGTCTAGTATCAAGTCTCGTCAACATGAATAACCCCAGCTAGCATTCTACGTAAATCTACATCGGGCCGTCATCGGCCCGTCAGCTACCCTGACGGGCCGATGACGGCCCGATACAGATTTACGTAGAATGCTGACTGGGACGGCTGCTCTGTGATTCGAAATGTACGTCAAAAATGTAACAAAATATCGTCAACCAAATAATTCGTTAATAATAAGTCTTAGAACAGTTTTAAGTGCAGATATCAGCAATGCATTGTTCATGACCTTCTTTATACCGTGTATATCCTGACTATTCGAACACCTTCCCTACTTACCATACTTGTCATGATATTTTGAAAACGTCAAGTTTATTATATCTGGATTTGTCTAAAAACTTTAGAATGAGTAGTTAACAGTGTAGCCACAGATCAGAGACCGAGTTCTGTGGCGTAGAATCTTGGTCAACGCTGCTTGCTCAGGCCTGTCTGTCCAATACATAGTGTCATGTGCGGCAAATCTCACATGACCAACAATCATAAACTCAACACAACCTATGCAATTTTAGAGGACCATAAAGGTAACTTCTGTGGATATTGGCCAACAATGTAGACCCAGATCATACGCCGCACAACGCGGCGTCTGATCAGGATCGATACTGTTTGCATACAAACTTTGTTTTTATAAACCATACTACTAATAAAACTAGCCAGACACCCCATCTACTGGAAATGGGTCAGTGCAAAGAGATGAGGTTGAAAAGTCCAACTGGAATATATGGGTTGGGGAAAAGAGGCACTTCAAGGGTTTCCACCATTTGTAACAAAGCAGACTAAATTTCTGACTTCCTCTTTACCTTTTCTGTACGCCAAGCCAGGGGTCTACTTTGAGGAATGAATTCGCTCCCCTCTGGAACGAATTCTTATCTTTAATGCAAATTTCTTTTCCATAAGGAGTCACTTTCTTTCAAACTTAAGCATTATGCTTAAAACTTAAGCATTATAAATTCATGTAAATCCATGACCTTGATCTCAAGATGACTGAGGCAGCTTGACTTACGACGAATAAAACACTAGATTAGAATCTAAGCAATATCCAAGTATTTACTGATTCCATTCAGACATTAAACAGATATAGATTTTTTTTTTCATTCGTTTACATAAAACTTTAACATAAAAGTTCCAAACCCGTGACCATGAACTTGAATCACAATCAGGGGTAAGAATTGTTCTGAATACAACTTTGGACCAATAAAAAACACCATCCCAATCATGAACTAAAGATTAAGATATTTATTCACCAACCATGGACCACTATAAATGGTATACAATCACATAGTACAGAACAGAACAGAACAGAACAGAACAGAACTTTATTATTAACACTCAGGTCTATACAGACATATGAGGATATGAACAAGTATACTACATCGAGACATGGTGGCATATACATTTACATGTAAACTAGAATAGCATTGCGCAAATATTTGACACTTTCTTGGCAAGAATAAAGTTTGAAACAAATATGGAACTTATGTGGGGGTGGGAATAGCCTGAATATATATAAAGCATAGCTTCTGTTTGCGGTGTAAGCGAGGTAACTCATAGTTTACTAAAGCTGCAATACGGACTTAATTCTAACCCATTATCTACAGACCACACAGTTACTATACTCAAATTAGACGAACAGATGGCTTACGAAGGTACCGACTACACTGCACGGACAAGCTCGCTGAATCCGCGTCCTCACAGTTACGAAAATAATTAACATTCTTAGCAAACATTCCCAGCAGACACACAACGCTGAATGGGCGGACATTGACTCGGCCCCAAAACAAGGTCATGGCGCCGAATCAACGTTGACCCAGCGCCTACCCAACGCCCTGCACCTAATAAGTTCAGTTTAGTCAGAGAAATGACACCACCGCAATTCCGTATGGACAATATCGTCTTAATGTTTAAGTAGACACTGCCATGACGGCGTGCGTTCACCTAGTAATGGACAGAGCTATTCTTTAAAAAAAAAAAAAAAAAAAAAAAAAAAAAAAGACATAGCTTTGTACTAATATTGCTTAGAACTTTAAGGTTTTTTCAAGACTGATGTAAATCCTGGTCCCATTCATCGGAATAAGACCAGTCACTGACATCAGTCAGTATACAACAACATCTGTCCATGTCTCCTTGACTCCATCTTGCCGAAACGAAATGAAAGACAGGAGTCTGAGAGTCAGGAACAGGAACTTATGTATAAATACCTCTTACAATTAAATTATCTAAAAAAATAATATAAATAAATAAAAAAAAATACGTAGACATTTGGTTAGACATTCTGAAAGTATGAATTTAACCGAATATGCAGTAAGTTCATGTTTACCAGCAATACCATTTGCACATTTCTCCAATGGCGGTGGTGGCAACAGGAATGAAAACTCACAAAGCGACAGCAGGTGTGCCCAGTTATTGCGTTAAGCGTTACAGACTACTTTTAAAGCCGTGACAATGATAACATTTCCTCATTACTTCAGCGGTGAATTAGACAATACTTATTTCACATATAAAGAGAACAAACATACATCACCAAGTGCTCATGTGTGATCAAATTCAGGACTGTATGTATGACCATAACAATGATACTTTTCTCAATGGGCATAGAACGTTGAACCAACATTGAATCAGCATTGAGTCAACGTAAAAAAAAAAAAAATAAAAAAAAAAAAAAAAATAAAATAAAAAAAAAAACAAAAAAAAAAACGTTGTATCGACGCCGATCCAATGTCGATTCATAGTTGCGAGCCTGCAGGGTTTCCAACATTACAAACAGAACATATATGATATGACACATACGAACTTACTTCACCTAATGCTCTTGTATGCTCACGTTAAAGACTGTATGCTTAACAATAACGATGATACGTTTCTCAATGGGCACGGAACGTCGAACCAAAGCCGGATCAGCATCGAGTCAACGTCATAACGATGCATCGACGCCGATCCAGTGTTCATTCATCGCTGCGTGCCCGCGGTTTTTTTAACATTGCACGCTAAACATATAAATAAAACATATAAAGGAAACGTACATGCTCCACTCAGTGCTTATATATACAATATGTATGGCAATAACAATGCTACCTTTCCAATAGGCACAGAACGCCGAACCAGTACTAAACCAGCATCGAATCAACGTCATAAAGTTGCATCGACGCCGATCCAATGTCCATCCATCGCTGCGTGCCTGCAGTATTTTCAACTTTGCATGCAAAATAAAGGAAACAAACATGCTCCAGACAATGCTTATATGTGTTCGCATTTGAGATAATATGTATGACAATAACAATGACACTTTTCCCAATGGGCACAGAACGTCAAATCAACATTGAATCAGCATCGAGTCAACGTAGCTACGTTGACTGATGCCGATCCAATGTCCACTCATCGCTGCGTGCCTACAGTATTTTCAACATTGCAAGCTGTACATAGACATTTAGCTCTTTAAAAGAAAACGAGTACCCTTTATCTAGTACCCATATGCGCTCACATTAAGGACTATGTATGACAATAACAATGATACCTATCCCACCGGACATAAAACGCCGAGCCAACACTGAGTCAGCGCTGGGTCAACGTCATTACGTTGTATCAACGCCGATCCAATGTCCACTCAAAGCCGAGTGCCCGAAGGATTTTTTAAAATTGCAGACAGAACTTATACACATTTCACGCATAAAAGAAAAGAACAAACTTCATCCCGTGATCCCATGTGCACTCCGTACCTCTTTGTGGTACCATTAGATACCACAGGGACTGGCAAAACAGGAACATCCACCATGTGTTCCTGTTTCACCAGTCACCGTGCTGCCACAGCAAATACTATCGACACATGCCCAGCCAGGCTTTGGGAGACGGTACTGCCATAAAAGATTATGTAAATCATTAGAATGTGGCTAACTATTTAAATAACTTTAATATTGCTTGTATGAATTTACTAAGTTTTAACAATATATTTACATTCCTACTGCTTAACAATTCTCCAAGTTTAAGCATATTAGGCCGACGTATGAAATAAGGTTTTAAATATAATTTTCTCTCTTCTTCAAAATATGGGCAACGAAAAAGATAGTGATACTCATCTCCAATATCATTTAAATTACATAAGGAACATTTTCTTTCACTTATTTCGATATCTTCCCACCTACCGGTTTCTACAGGTAATTTATGATTATTTGTCCTTATTTTAAATATTTGTAGGTATGCTTTTCTTGGAAGGAGAATAAAGTATCTTTCTAATACATAATCTTGTTTAAAAGAGAAATATGCTACGGCTCTGGAAGATTGAGATGATTTACTATGCCAGCCTTGCATATATTGATCTGTCAGTATTTTCTTTACTAAGAAGCTTACGGATTTCATATGACAATTTTGCTGACTTCGCCATATATCAGGCCGTCCGATTTTCGTAAATATGGATTTGATACAGGCTAACCATTTAGAATTTACGTTAGACGAATGAAGAAGACACTGGTATAGGATAGAAGATAATTTTAAAGGAGTACCGTGAATGAGTCTGTACCAAAAACCTATCATTCTTGACTTTATATTTATTTCTAACGGGTAGCGCCCTAACTCTCCATATAACATGTATAATGGTGTATTTTTCTTGGAAAATGTGATACGTCGGAGAAAATCATTTTGTATTTTCTCAATCATGTCTAAATTTTCTTAACCCCATACTTCGCAGGCATACGTTAAAATTGGCACGACCGTATGGTCGAATAATTTAAGCTGGAGATCTAAGGGAATATCAAGATTATTTATGCGCGTAAAGAGGAGAATCATTGCCTTTTTCGCCTGCTGTACAATGTGCTTCCTGGCACGGAGAAAACTACAAGACTGCATGAAAAGTACACCGAGATATTTATAAGAATCCACAATTTCAATTGCTTGATTTCCAATACTGAACTGAACGTTGGGTTTTTTGCGAGAGCCAAATATGACAACTTTAGTTTTTGCTACATTCACATTAAGTTTTCATTGGTCACAATAGATTGAGAAGGCGTCTAAACAGTTTTGGAGGCCAGTTGGAGAGTCTGCCATAAGCGCTGTATCATCAGCGTAGAGAAGCGAAAATAATTTTATGTATATCATTACTTCATCGTCAGAAATATCAAGTGTTACACCAGATAAGCCTTTGTGAATAAGAAAGGTTTCTAAATCATTCAGATAAAGGGAGAACATGACAGGTGACAAATTTTCTCCTTGTCTGACTCCGCAATCGCAAGCAAAGAAGGGGGAGCTTTCACCATTTAGAGTAACACAGGATTTGATTCCGTCATACATGTTGTAAACAATACGAAAGAATTTGCCATTTATATTATTTTGTAATAGTTTCCGCCATAGACCAATACGCCAAACAGACTCAAAGGCTTGCGAGTATGTTAGCCTTATAATTTTATGATTCTGAACAAACAAAAAACAACAACAACAACAATAACAACAAAACATACATTTGAGCAAAAACGTCAGCAAAAAACGTCAGCAAGCTTACCTTTGACATACCGGCCCAATAAAGACCTGGATCAGCCTGCGCATTCGCACAGTATAACCAGAATCTACATCAAGCACATTTAAGACAGCCAAGGGCACAAAACCTCCAAATGCGGACATCGAAGACTCCGATCAGACCGCGCTAATGGAAAGACTGATCCAAGTCCTCGTTTGGCGCACATTACGACGATATATTTATATGTTCCTTTTCAACGATGTATCTCAAAAGAAAGGGTATCCGGACAATATCCCCTCCGGACAGAATCCCCTCTGCTCATTTTTGCATAGGTGGACGAAATCCCCTTCATGTTTTTTACAAGGTGGACATAATCCCCTTTGAAACTTTTTACAGGATAGACATAATCCCCCTCGTGATTTTTACAAGGTGGACAAAATCCCCTCCATAAGATGGACAAAATCCCCTTCGAACAAAATCCCCCTTGCTGATTACCGCCATAGGAATGGTACTCGAATGGTAGATGAGACTGCGTCCATCGGTCATACACTCTGTTCCCTGAAGACTGAAGACTGATAGAATAAATTTAAAACGTTCATTTTTGTATATAATGAAGCAACGATGACTAGTCAACAGAGGACTAACAACATGTGTGAATCGTGGAACAACGGGTTCAAGCATCTTGTGGGACGTAGCAACCCATCACTCTGGACTGTGATCGACTGTTTGAGAAAGGATGCGGCTCTTGTGGAGACTGAGGTGTACAACAACCAGCAGGGCCAGCCAGCTCCAAAGAGGACCAGGAAAGCCACAGTTGTTCACCAGAAGAGGTTGAAGACTCTGTGTCAGCAGTTTGTGCGCGAGGAGAAGACTTTGGCACAGTTCTTGTACGTTATGGGACAGCAGATTCGGTTGCATTACAGTGTTGTGTATTCATGTGAAGTGAGCAGACATATTTCTTTGTACATTAAAGAGTTAAACATTTAACCCATAAAAGCCTGACATCTGTAAATTGAACATAGGCAAGCAGTGCAAACCAAGACAAGACGCCGCATCATGCAGCGTCTCATCAGGGTTTTCACTGTTTGCTTAAAAAGACACCAATTTATGTTAAAACTGGATAAAATCAAAATAGGAGTAGCTCAAATGCTACACACAGCATTAGCAGTCAGAATTTTTCCCCCTATTTTCCAAAGAAAATGAGGCCTGCAAATGCATTTGATGTGTGGTTTTTATATCTCCGTTAAAAGCAAAAAAGTGAAGACATTTGCTCTGAAAATTTCTATGGCTTTTTTAAATGTGAAGTGCTACTTAAAGTGCTAGATATGTGCTTCAAATATTTTCTATTTATAGTATATTGTTTTCATATGAATCATTAAAGGACTCATCATTATGTGCTATTTATTTATTTATTTATTTATTTATTTATTTATACACTGTCATAAATTGGTGTTTAAAGGTAAAGGTAACTCATGCCAGGGGTGTTCATTACAAAGAATGTGTTTTTTGAATTATTTAATTGACTGCAATGTTTGCATTTCTCTTTCATGCTTTGATCTTTTATTCCCTTTAATCACATGTAATTGAATTAAATGTGTTTATGCTCAATAAATTTTCAAATTAAGGACTGCACTTGATAATTATGTTTGAAAACAAACTGATTAATTTCACCTCAAGTGATAAAAATATGTAATTACTCTTTTATAATTATTAAATGATTGAATATGCTAATTATCAAAAAATGTTTGATTACCTGTACCATCATACAAACTTCATAATCACTGATAAATAAATTTAATGAAAATCCTAAACTTTCAGACAGATCCAAACAGCCACTGTAATTATTTCAGAATATTAAAAAAGAGTAATTTCACATTGCAGTAATCCAATGTAGATGAAATAGCAAACAGTGAAGATCCTGATCAGATCTGATCAGGGTCTGCACTGTTAATTACACTTAGGATCATTGTTGTATATTTGCTACACCTTTCATGTATATAAATTAATTGGATGGAATAGCTTAATAAATCATAGAAAATATTTGTTGTTCTAATTCTCAGCATCGTATCATTCCTGTTGAAGATAACGGGCAGCAATTACTGGTTTATGAAGAAATACGTAGGTATAAAGAAGAATAAAAATTAAAAGTAGAATCGCATACATAGAGGTATGGAGGATACTGCAAATATTTGATTTCTTCAAAAACCAGGGAAACTTGAAGCCCAGAATCCTTAACAAATCCACATTAACCATATATTTAGAAACGGTCTGTTTTAAAATGGTTTTGGATAAAACACGATTCAAAGAAAAAATGTATAGAATATATACAAAAATGAACGTTTTAAATTTATTCTATCAGTCTTCAGTCTTCAGGGAACAGAGTGTATGACCGATGGACAAAGTCTCATCTACCATTCGAGTACCATTCCTATGGCAGTAATGAGCAAGGGGGATTTTGTCCATCTTATGGAGGGGATTTTGTCCACCTTGTAAAAATCACGAGGGGGATTATGTCCATCTTGTAAAAAGTTTCAAAGGGGATTATGTCCACCTTGTAAAAAACATGAAGGGGATTTCGTCCACCCATGCAAAAATGAGCAGAGGGGATTTTGTCCGAGGGGGATTTTGTCCTACACTCAAAAGAAAGATAAGATACTTATTCAACAAATATGGACCATTATACATGGTGTAGTATATAACACGTATCATTACGATTTTATGACTCCGATACAAGCACAACATACGTTTGAGCAATAACTTTAGATAACGTACCCGTGATATGCACATCATGCGAAAACCCAGATCACCCTGCACACTCGCGCAATCTGATCAGACATCACCTGGCACACTTTAGACAGCCAAGGACGCCAAGCCTCCTCCTGCGGCCAAGACCGGGCGGATAAGCAGACCGATCGGGATCCTCGCACATGGAGAAGGCATGACCCCCACGTTACAGAATAATGAGAGAGAGAGAGAGAGAGAGAGAGAGAGAGAGAGAGAGAGAGAGACCCTCAATAAATCAAATACTCCTTTGTTATTAGGAAGAAGTGACTACGTTAAAAACTCTCTTCTCATCTCGAAACATTTGTTGGTAAAATCAGCTAAATCATGCACAACTGTTTTATCGTCAAATGCCATCAACTAGATATTTTTTTTCTTTTTCATTAACTATGACAAATAAAGGTTTTAAACAATATAGGATCTTAAATCTTTCAATTTAAAATGTAATTTGTGAATGCTTACGCCGACGTCAATACCAACGTCAACGCCGACGCCGACATTGCCCACGCTGATGCTATTGCAACAGTTCCACTTATACTTTCGTACATATGAGCTTAAAAGATAAACTATTGAATGGAAAGAGACTATTTCAATAATTGTAAGTGCTGGCCGCTATATATCGTGATACGTAAACGTAATAGGCAAACACTATGGCCTAACTCATGTCATATAAAATTGTATTTTTGGATCAAATTTTAAGATTTTTGTTTAAAAAAAAAAAGATGTTCGAAAGTTCGAAAGTACAAGTGTTTGTTTATTATCAGGTTAGATTATAATTTTCAGAGCATTAATAAATAAACAAGAGGACCATGATGGTCCTATATCGCTCACCTGAGCAAACAGATTTGCATACTTATATTAGTGTTGAAGTTTCAGCCAAGTTCACTGCTCTAAATTTTATAGCCCTGCACCCCCACCCCCCACCAACCCCCACAGTAGCCATGTATTTTTTCTTTTTAACGCATCATGACAACTAAATCTTGAAAGAGGGTCACCAAATGAGCCTTTCTGCCAAGTTATATTGAAATTGGTCCAGTGGTTTCTGACAAAAAGATTTTTAGAGTGTTTTATATTGCTATAAAGCCCTACCCCCTAACAGCCATTTTTTTCTTTTTGACGAATCATGACACCTTGAAAATACTTGGTTGAGGGTCACCAAAGGAACAGTCTGCTAACCAAGTTAAACCAAGTTAAATTGAAATCGGTTCAGTGGTTTCTGACAAGAAGATTTTCAAAGTTTTCTATCTAGATATATAGGGAAAATAAGCCTCACCCCCTAACAGCCATGTTTTTTTGACAAATCAGGATTGCTTGAACATTCTTGGTAGAGGGTCACCAAAGCAACATTGAAATCGGTCAGGGGTATTTGACAAGAAGAATTTCAAAGTTTTCTATACAGATATATACAAAAAATAAGCCCCGCCCCCTCTGGGGGCCATGTTTTTTGACGTATCATGAAAGCTTGAACAATCTTCGTAGAAGGTCACCATTCCTGTCAAGTTACATTGAATTCGGTGTAACAGTTTCTTACAAAAAGATTTTTAAAATTTTTTATATAGATATATAGGGAAAATAAGCCCCGCCCACATAGCGGCCATGTTTTTTTTGACGAATAATGACAGCTTGAACAACCTTGGTAGAGGGTCACCAAAGAAACATTCCTGCTAGGTTATATTGAAATCGGTCCAGTGGTTTCTGACAAGAAGATTATTACAGGTTTTCTATATAGATATATAGGGAAAATAAGCCCCACCCGGTAGCGGCCATGTTTTTTGACAAATCACGATTACTGGAACAATCTTGGTAAAGGGTCACCAAGGAAGGGTCACCATGGTAACATGTCTGCCAAGTTATATTGAAATCAGTCCAGTGGTTTCTGACAAGAAGATTTTTTCAAGTTTTCTATATAGATATACAGGGAAAATAAGCCCCACCCCCTAGCAGCCATGTTTTGTGACAAATCATGACGGCCTGAACAATCTTGGTAAAGGGTCACCAAGGAAACATTTCTGCCAAGTTATACTGAAATCGGTCCAGCGGTTTCTGACAAGAAGATTTTTTTTCAAGTTTTCTATATAGATATATAGGGAAAATAAGCCCCACCCCCTTGCAGCCATATGTTTTGACGAATCATGATGGCTTGAACAACCTTGGAAAAGGGTGACCAAAGACACATTCCGTCCAAGTTATACTGAAATCGGTCCATCGGTTTCTGACAAGAAGATTTTTAAAGTTTTCTATATAGATACATATATAGGGAAAATAAGCCCTGCCCCCTGGCGGCCATGTTTTTTGACGAATCCAAACGGCTTGAACAATCTTGGTAGAGGATCACCAAAAGAACATTTCTGCAAAATTATATGGGAATCGGTCTAGTGGTTCTGACAAGGAAGATTTTAAAGTTTTCTATATAGATATAGAGGGAAAATAAGCCCCACCCCCTGGCAGCCATGTGTTTTGACGAATCCAAATGGCTTGAACAATCTTGGTAGAGGATCACCAAAGGAACATTTTTGCAAAATTATATTGAAGTCGGTGCAGTGGTTTCGGACAAGAAGATTTTTACATTTTTCTATATAGATATATAGGGAAAATAAGCCCCACCCCCTTGCAGCCATATGTTTTGACGAATCATGATGGCTTGAACAACCTTTGAAGAGGGTGACCAAAGACACATTCCTTCCAAGTTATACTGAAATCGGTCCATCGGTTTCTGACAAGAAGGTTTTTAAAGTTTTCTATATAGATACATATATAGGGAAAATAAGCCCTGCCCCCTGGCGGCCATGTTTTTTGACGAATCCAAACGGCTTGAACAATCTTGGTAGAGGATCACCAAAAGAACATTTCTGCAAAATTATATGGGAATCGGTCCAGTGGTTCTGACAAAGAGGGTTTTAAAGTTTTCTATATAGATATATAGGGAAAATAAGCCCCACCTCCTGGCAGCCATGTTTTTTGACGAATCCAGATGGCTTGAAACATCTTGGTAGAGGATCACCAAAGGAACATTTTTGCAAAATTATATTGAAGTCACTGCAGTGGTTTCGGACAAGAAGATTTTTAAAATTTTCTTTATAGATATATAGGGAAAATAAGCCCTGTCCCTGGTGGCCATGTTTTTTGACAAATCCAAATGGCTTGAACAATCTTGTTAGAGGATCACCAAAGGAACATTTCTGCAAAATTATATGGAAATCAGTCCAGTGGTTTCGGACAAGAAGATTTTTACATTTTTCAATATAGATATATAGGGAAATAAGCCCCGCCCCCTTGCGGCCATGTTTTTTGACTAATCCAAATGGCTCGAACAATCTTTGTAGAGGATCACCAAAGGAACATTTCTGCAAAATTATATGGAAATCGGTCCAGTGGTTTCTGACAAGAAGATTTTTAAAGTTTTCTATATAGATATATAGGGAAATTAAGCCCCGACCCCTGGCGGCCATGTTTTTTTGACGAATCCAAATGGCTTGAACAATCTTGGTAGAGGATCACTAAAGGAACATTTTTGCAAAATTGTATTGAAATCGGTCTAGTGGTTTCGGACAAGAAGATTTTTAAAGTTTTCTATATAGATATATAGGGAAAATAAGCCCCGCCCCCTAGCGGCCATGTTTTTTGACGAATCCAAATGGCTTGAATAATCTTGGTAGAGGATCACCAAAGGAACATTTCTGCAAAATTACATGGAAATCGGTCCAGTGGTTTCTGACAAGAAGATTTTTAATGTTTTCTATATAGATACATAGGGAAAATAAGCCCCGCCCCCTGGCGGCCATGTTTTTTGACGAATCCGAATGGCTTGAACAATCTTGGTAGAAAATTACCAAAGGAACATTTCTGCAAAATTATATTGAAATCGGTCCAGTGGTTTCTGACAAGAAGAATTTTTAAGTTTTTAGTTAAAAAATCTATTTTTTTTGCTCCTGTGAACTAGATATGCAATGGACCGGAACCATTTGAACAACTTTGAAAGAGGACCAACCAACGATCAGTCCTGTGAAGTTTGGTCAAAATCCAATCAGTGGTTTAGGAGGAGATGTTGTTTAAAGATTGTGGACGGACGGACGGACATACGGACGACGACGACGACGACGGACGGTGAGTGATCACAAAAGCTCACCTTGAGCTTTCAGCTCAGGTGAGCTAAAAATTCTTAAAGCCGAACACATGACTTCCTGTTCTGTGGAAATATTATAGAAAATATTCATTTAATTATTACAAATAACAGATTTTGACCCAAATATGATTAAAATATTATCTTCAAAGCCCAGTTTTTCATTTTTTTTAATCAGTGTGACTGTGGATGAAAATATACACACTATAAAACTCGAGCACGAAAACGCCTGTTTAATTTTAACTAATGATTACAAAAATCAGTGATTTTGTTTCAAACAATATGTTACTCTCCAAAAATATACTTATTTTGCCTCTGACTATCACAGTTATTTTATCATGATACATGTTGACTAGTATACTTTAAATCTATTCTGAGAGTAGACATAAGATAAAGCACAATAGCTTAAAAATTATTCCAAAAATTCGGATTTTTATCAAAATTGTCAATATTTTACCATAAAATGACTGTTTTGCACCTTTTTTCCTTCATGCACAATCTTTTTTAATTACAGCATATTTTCCTCCTTCGACTGCATCAAAAATACGCAAGAGAGTGGGTAGGGGGCTCCATGTAGGGTAGACCCCTTTTTGAGCGAAACTGCTTAAGTGGTGCTGCGACTATACGTGGTGAATTAATATTATCAGACAATTTTTAGTCAATGTATGTATGTTCTGGATATATATATATATATGTATATATATATATATATATATATATATATATATATATATATATATATATATATATTGGATAGTAGTTTGGCCAATTTTATGTAAAGAAACTGTCCTTTTGGCTTTCTGCTTGTAGTGTTTTAATTGTGGTGCTGTTTTTTTATAGTGCGTCCTACTTTCCCTTTGGTGTCTTGGATGGAAGGTGGTAGATATCGATTCTTGATCATTGCCTTCCTTTCTACTCATCGAGTAGGGAAAAATATTATTATTATCGAAATTCCAAGTCTCTCTCTCTCTCTTTTTCTCTCTCTCTCATTGTCTCTCTCCTGCTCTCTCTGTCTCTGTCTCGGTCGGTCGCTGTCTCTATCTTCCTGTCCCTCCCTCTCTCTCTCTCTCTCTCTCTCTCTCTCTCTCTCTCTCTCTCTGTGTGTGTGTGTGTGTGTGTGTGTGTGTGTGTGTGTGTGTGACCGTTCTCAGTTTGCATTTCTGTTGTATTTCGTTCTGTGTTCGATTTAGTGCCTTTCTATCTTGTTGTTTTGTGTCATGTAATGATGTAAGAAAAGATACCCTGGAAATGCCACAATCACGAAGCACATTTCTCCCGAGAAATCAAACGAAGAGAAGATGAGGGACAATGATGACCAAACAAACGCCACATATGATAAAAGGTAAGAGAAAAGTCCAGGATGAGCCACAATCACAAACCGCAGCCCTTCCCAGGCACGAAGAGGAAGAGGAAATAGACAAAACCAAACAAGCGCAAATCTAACTAACGTACGAAAAGCACCAAGATTAGCTCTCTCCTAGCTAAAACAAGGCTAGACATAAGACAAATCGCCTCGTAGCATAAATCACAAAGCAACAAAGAGTAAGACTTACACCGGAACCACCGCCTTAGAACGGTCAGAAGAATAAGCCACCTGGGTGGGGTGCGGTTGGGTGGGGTGGGGATTTAAAGCAATTTTACGGCCAGCCAACTTCACCCTGGGTCCCGATGCAACTCTTTAATTACACTAGTAAAAATTCGGTTCACTTAAAGGCTCCCAACTCGATCAATGCATCAAAGCGAAGACATAAAAATCAAATTCGTCACTATGATAAACAAAGACAAATACTCTTAGCAAATTCTACTGTGTGACAGAGTAAATGAATACCAATTGTTGAAACACGGCAGGCTAAGCCAAAGACAAATCGTCAAGCCCCAACCCACTGGTTAAAGTGTTGATAACTAGGAATGCAGTCTGCCGCATAATAATCAGGCTATAGCCATTCTTTTATAACGGTTAATTAATTTTCTGAATTGCTCCGAAAAGTTAGATTTTCCGACAATTTTTCTAAGTCTGTACATTTCTGGCGAAAGAATGTGCACAATACTGGTTAACCGCTTAGAGGACTAAGCCTGCCCAGTAAATGTGTGGTTAGGTAAACTGACCGCGCTCGACATGATCCCAATGGGTTGACTGGGCCGTAAAACCTCAACACAAACAAACAAGTCTGTACACTAAGGAACCGGAAAATTCTGGTCCGATATACCTGTTGCAGAAGTGTTTCAGACCAACGTTATATTTTTCTTCCAAGGCATTGTGTCTGCAATAGAATTTCGAAAACGCCTTGCGAAGTTCAATAACGATAGCCCTGCGTAAGAAGTTTGGCAGGGAGAGCTTTATTACGGCAGTTAAAGTCAATAAGATTTGAAGAAGCTCTGGCGAATTTAATATGCTGAGATATGTATACCCCATATGAGGTACACCGGGGAACATCGCCATCCAAACAATGAAATTGTCTATATCAAAATCAAAGTCGTCCCGTTTATGTAAAGTTTGGCGGAACCTGTGCCATTAGATATACATAGATTCAAATCCAAAAAAGGAGGCACCGTATCGGAAGAATTGGCTTTATCTAACTGACACAGATGAAACCATAGACACACAAACAAAGAAGAACTGCAGCAGGGGAACCTCGTTGGAACGTTCAGTAGGAGAACTACAGGGGAAAGGGTGTGGAGCTTATCAGTTCCCGCTAAGCTTCACCAATTCTGCTACAGCTCCTATTACAAATATACGTAAAGTCTGCATAGGGGTCCTCTACTTCATCTGTGAAACATCATAGTAAAACACATACATTGTGTATAATAATAATAATAATAATAATAAAAATCTGTGACGAAACAAAGCAAAGTGATCAATGGCGAGCTGAAGCTAGAACACAAGCAAATCACAACCAGGACTACAGGGTGATAAACCTTTTCAAATAGCCAAGGAAAGAGTTAATAGCACTGTATGACTTCACCATGTCATAGATGTCAAAATTACCAGGTGCATTTCGGCAGCCCTCGTATAGATGAGATTCGTCTATATCAAAGTCATTGAGCGTAGATATTATCATATCATAATCAAAATCTTCTTGAAAATTTATACAAAACTGTACACTGCCTTTGGCCTGCTCTTTCACATGCAATAGATGTTTGGTGATATGTATTTTCAAAGTACTTGCGTCCAGCCCGAGTATGTCCACCACATATACATGCTGAAATTTAGTCGATCCTGTAGTCGCATACACCGTACCACGTGACAGAAGTCCACAAGTTGACCCACTTTTATGTTCCACGTCGCAGAAGGTTACGGTAGAGTTGTCTTGTCCAATAATGAAAGCAATATTTTCTTCCTGTAGTTTCAATGGAACCCAAAAAATGCAGGCAAGGCCACTTGGTGCTAAATAGTGTTGATCCGTCGATCGGAAATGCAATGACAAGTGGTCAGGTGAGACTGGGGAAAGCATTCTTGCAGTATGAACATCGTTTTCTTTTATATTGATATTCTGTACATGTAGATTATACTCTAAATAGTTCTGAAAGGAAATAAGAGGTGAATGCACTTTTTGAATCGATTGTTTACAATCCAGCCATAGTACACAAACTCCAAAATTCCTTAAGGTAGTCGTCCAAGTTATCATCATTGACCAATGTAATCAAACCGCGCGTAAGACGACACCAAGGTCAGTTATTTATAGCCGCGCTATATACCTTTACCGTGGCTGATTCGAAAACAAATTCTTATGGTCTTTTACGCGTTTCACACAACATACACACTTATAGTTTTAAGACTGTTACGACATAAAATTATTAGTAAAGTGTCCTGATAATTCAAGCAAAACCTGCTTAACCCAGGTGGAGTGGTAGCTGCCGTGAGATCACTAACAAAGTATACTCTGAGAACTATATATATCTTGTCGGATACGATGTCATGTTTATTTTCTCAAAGTTCGCCACATGTGATTCGTTTTTTATTATATATATTAACCTCGTCTTGCCCTGAAACTTGATACTTCAGCCGTTGTCAGTTTTGGGAGTGTGTTCTTTGCCCTCAACACCCATTCCTTTTCGATTTTTTATGTTAATTAGAAAAAAAGCCGGTATTATTACCATTTAGCCGCCGTAAAACGTCCCCGGACTTCACCATAATGTACCTTTTATTTTCTGTCCTTTGTGAACACTGAGCCAATTCCGGGATTTTTTTTTAATTATACCTGAGTGTCACTGATGAGGCCTATTTGGTCGAACTAGCTAGACTGTCAAAAATTGACACTTGAGCTATATTTAGTATTGTGTGCCCATTCCTCTCAAGTGTCGCGACTTTAACATTCTATTGCTCCTCTTAAATACAACTCTTGAAGTTTGCCTTGAAAACATGGACACAGTACAGATAGACAAAATGGGAGTATCTGTCTTTTTAGACTCTTCAAGAGCAGTTATGACGTCTGCAATACTGCTAAAGCTTTCTTGCGTTTACATGAGCAGAAGTCCATTTTCAAAGATACCAAAACTGGCCCAATGATCCCAAAGGAAATGAAAATATAATCTGCCTTACGTTGATGTACAGGAAGACGTTTTACTGCAAATGCCTCATGGCACTAAAGGCCAGCTACAATAAAGTAAAATAAAAATCTAAAACGTTGCCTTTGAAAAAAAAAAAAAAAAAAAAAAAAAACAATTACAGATAGAAAATGGGAGTCTCGGTTTAATTGAGACTCTTCATAAGCTGTAATGACGTTGCAATACTGCTTACGCGCTCTAGCGTATACATGAGCAGAAATCCATTTTCAAAGATAAAACAACGGACTCAATGATCCGAAAAAAAATGAAAATATAATCTGCAGATTGATGAAATACAGGGAGACGTGCTATGTGATTTTTGTCATTTCATTTCATTTTCCTCTGGGTAGTTTCATTCTATTTTGAATATCTGGACCCAGTTGTTCAAAACATTGTTAGCTAAACGAGCTCGTTATGACAAACTCATAAACTGTTGTGGATAAGGTATTTTCAAATATCCTCATAGTTTTGCTGCAAAATGAGTCATTTTTTTTTCAGCAAAAGCTATATATATATGTGTGTGTGTGTATGTGTGTTTGTGTGTGTGTGCGTGCGGACAGCGAATGCCAAGATCAATCTGCGCACAGTCTGATCAGGACATTCACTGTTCGCTAACAGAATCACTGGATACTACAGAATTACGAAATTCAATGAAGAGCAAAGACCTGACTTATACTTTGGTCATGCGTTGGATGATCTGAATCTGCGCATAATGCTAATAAAATTCACATTTAGGATAAAAAGGCTTTTTTCCGATGTGGATAAATTTAAAACATTCGAAAGATACAGAAATTACAAGTAAAAAAAAAATGTTATGAGAAAAGTCCAGGGAGTGTCATAATAGCAATAAACGTCAAAAAGGTTGCACAAGCCGCAGCTCTTCCCAGACACCAAGAGGAAGAGGAAACAAACAAAACCAAACAAGCGCAAATCGAACAAACGTACGTAAGGCACTAAGATTAGCTCTCTTTTCCCCCAAGCTCAATGCTGAAAGGACTGATAAAACACTAGAAAAAGTAACACAAGGTAAGACATAAAACAAAATCACCGCGTAAAATAAACCACAAAACAACAAACAGTAAGTCTAATACCGGGACCACCGCCTTAGACCGGTCAGTAGAATAAACCACCGTGGGGTTTTAAGCACTTTTACAGCCGACTAACTTGAGTCCCGACGCCACTCTTAATCACAACTACGAGTAGTAAAACAGAAAGCAAAATGGGCAGCTGTTGAAGGTGACCACAATGGTAGCATTACAACATATATAGAAAAAAAAACAATAAAGAAAAAAACACAGAAATCAATGCGGGAACCACAAGGCTACAAACAGCTACAAAGCGTAGCCAGGACAACCTCCTTAGAATGGTCTGTAGAATGAACTACCGGGGGAGTTAAAGCACTTTTACAGCCGGCCAACTTCACCCTGGGTACCAATGCTACTCTGTATACAGAAATACATAAAAAAAAAAAAAAAAAAAAAAAAAAAAAACGGTTCGCATAAAAGCTTTAAACTCAGTCAATGCATCAAAGCGAAAACATTAAGATCAAATAAATCACTATCATAATAAACACAGACGAGTACTCTTGGCTAATTCTACTGTGTGCCAGAGTAAATGAAAACCTAAAGCTGAACACAGGCCAAAGACACATCAGCCCAACCCACTGGTTAAAGTTTTACGAAGAGGCCGTCATTTAGTCTGAGGCACGAGCCGCCTTCATGCAATTAAAGAGTGATGCATAGCCATCAACAATGACAATGATTGGGTTGATAACTACGCATGCAGTTTACTGCGAAATATCCAGGCTATAGCCAATACTTTTATAACGGTTAATTAGTTTTTTGAATCGCTCCGAAAAATTAGATTTTCCCACAATTTTTCTAAATCTCTACACTAAGTCACCGTAAAATTCTGTTCCCATATACCTTCAAAACTCGTCTGCATATTGACATTTAAATGATGATAAGTAAATATAAATTGCCAATTTCTTTAATTCTTCCTGAAATTTCCAGCAATTGTTATATCAGATATAAAATATAAAGGGAATTGGTTAAATAGTTCGGAAAAGATTTGATTTTTTTTTTTTTTTTTTTTTTTTTTTTTTTTCAAAATAATTATTTGCCATTCAAGAAAAGATTTAATTCTTTAATTTGACATCTGTATGGTGGTGATATGTTTTATAATAATGAAATTATCATAGTGTAATATAAAGGTTCCTTTTGACTATTATCGACTCTCTACAGGTAAGTGTATCGAAGGTTGGATATGCTGCATGAAGAAACCTTAGATCGTCGTCGACTTTCCACAGAGCGACCCATGAATGCACTGATCCAACTGCCAGGATGTGGAGGCTGATTTGTCTTTGCTTGGTTCACACTGTCTGAATATACATAGTCTAAAGCAGCTCATCTGACCGTCGATAGCCAAGTTTCATCAATAAAATTACGCCACCTTGTTTGTATCCATTTTTAGCCGAGTTGACTCTTCTGTCTCAACTTTGGACAGACCCATTTCTAAAAGAAGGGGTGTCCGCTTAGTTTTTATTATTACCAAGTTTTGTAGAAACTATATTTAACCCTTAACCCTTTCATAGTCACAGTCGACAATTATAAAATTGTGCAAACAATGAAGAAAAACAAAAACGAAGGCAAGAGAAAAAAGCCACAACAACAAGCCGCAGCCCCTCCAAGACACCAAGAGGAAGAGGAAACAGATAAAACCAAACAAACGCAAACCAAACAAACGCACGAAAAGCACCAAGACCATCCCTTAATCCCCGATAAAAAATCTGTTCAAAAATGTTAATGTTGATTTTGTTTGATTTGGGCTTAACGTCGCTTTCAACCTTTTTCAGTCATATCGCGACGGTGTCTGGATGTGGCAGGGAGCTCAATGCTCACTTTTAGAGTGCTGCCTCACTGAAATATCACGCCCCAGACACTTTGACATGATATTCCACCCAGTCACATTAAACTGACACTGAGCTGACCAGTTCTAGCTCTACTTTCTTAATGCTGAGCGCCAAGCGAAAGAGCAGCTAGTACCCATTTTTAAAGTCTTTGGTATGACCTGGCCGGGGATCGAACCCGCAACCTCCCGGTCACAAAGCGGACGCTCTACCACTGAGCCACTGTGCCGGTTTGTGTTAATGTTGATGTTAAGGGAGAAAAGTACATATAGATCGCTAATGCAATCTTGCTATATGAGCAAGCTTTTATGGCGTCTGGCTTTTCTACCAAATTAACCCTTAAAGCGCCAAGAAAAACTGCATCTGAAAATGTCGTCTGTTTATGTCGTCTGCTGAATATTCTTGCAAACTTCTCAAAGCTATTTTTTGGCATACTGGCAAACAGTGTGGACCCAGATCAGATCTGGGTCCACACTGTTTGCAGAAATGACTTTTAAAATCACAAGCAGAAGACAAAGCAGACGACAATTGTTGTGATTGGCGCTTTAAGGGTTAAGCAACGGATTGCTTGGTTAGTACCTGGATGGTAGACCCTACATCGGTGGCCACTGCTAAACTTGGCAAAAAAAAAATGATTTGTTCGGTTACATTTGGTGTTGCGACAATATGACGAAAGCAGGGTAATTCACTGACCCTGTATACATAGACTCCTTGCTCTGGCGTTTGCTTCATAAGCATTCTCAGCCGAACTCGAGGGCGAAGTCAAAAGATGAGAGGAATAATGTTACAGGGAGGAAAATATATTATGTTACCAATATTAGCTGGCTTTTATGTCGACAGAGTATTGCGGTCTGGCTTCTCTACGAAGTTAAGCAACATATTATTAGGTTAGTACCAGGATGGGTGACTCTAGATGGGTGGATACAGCTTAACTTGCCAGAGTACCAAAGAAGAAAGCTAAATTTCACTGAATGGCCTATAATAACCAGAATTCCGAGAATCGGATGTGTCGCCTGCTTTAAGTGCTACCCATTTGACATTAAAAAGTGTATATATATATATATATATATATATATATATATATATATATATATATATATATATATATATATATATATATATATATATATATATATATATTCCAATGAAATCAATGACTTATTATATGCCCCTACCCAACATTTCCAAATTATCTCGAACAGTATGGGAGTTATGATCTGCACAAGATTTCGGCTTAAGGGGATATAAGTACATAACGAAGAAAGTGAGAGTTGTCTCTCTTGTGACACACCTACGGGTATCTATCTGTGTCTCCACCAAATATTATAAAAATACTTTGAACCATTAAGAAGTTATGGTGCGCATAAGAATTTGTCTTAGAAATTCGTTCAGGGGAGATAACCAGAAGACGACCAAAGCAAGAGTTGTCCTTCCTGCATGCGATATTCTTACTTGACCTGATTTATGTTCCTACCAATTATTATCAAATTATCTCAAAAAGATGCAGAAGACTTTGGCTTCAGGGGACATAAGTATATAATGAAAAAAGAGAGTTATCTCTCTTGCAAGCGATTCGCCTACTGTCCTCATCTTTTTTCTACTATATATTATCAAAATATTTCAAACCATTAAGAAGTTATGAAGTGCATAAGAATTTGGCTAAGAAATTCGTTTAGGGGAAATGACTAGAAAAAGAACAAAGCAAGAATTGCCCTTCTTGCATGCGAAACTCCTTCTTGATCTGACATATGTCTCTACGAAATAATATCAAATTATCTCAAACAGTGTTGGAGTTATGGTCTGTACAAGATTTTGGATTTATGGGAGATAAGTACATAACGAGGAAAGTTGGTGTTGTATCTCTTGCACGCCTCATGCCTACTTATCCTCTTCTTCACCTCTTCCAAATATTATCAAAATACCTGTAAGTATATCAATGTTATAGGGCACACAATGATGCATGTACGTACGTAACCCAACAACAAAAACTAAGTCAGAAAAGAGCATAACTCGGCCAAAATTCTGTATAGTTTTACTTATATCGAATTTGACTGCATATTACAATGATATACCCTTCTGCAAACTTTGATGAAATAAATGCATCCCTTCAGAACTTATTCAAAGGAAACCACCATCTTAACCTTACAATAAAAAACTTAATCAAAAAAGGGCCATAACTCAGCAACAATTTGGCGGATGATTACCAATGTCGAACTCGACCTTTTACAATGATATAAACTTCTGCAAACTTTCAAAAGTTATTGAGTGGAAATGAAAAGTGTGACAAAGACACTGACGACGACGCCAACGCCGTCGCCGACGCCGCAGACGGGTAACATGATCCCTGTTACATAGGCGACACAAAAACAGAGGATTCCAGTTAGGAACTAGACTAAGTTAGTATTTGGTCTGTCTTGTACTTTACCCATCAAGGGACATAATCGAAAAAAAACACTGATATCTCCATTTTGTATTATATCGAACTGCTATCTCCATTTTGTACTATAGTGTCAAAAATAACTCTTTCCATGCTATAGACAAATTTAGCAGACGACAAATAGACCATGGGCCGGCCATAGACCCCCTCCCCACCCAGGGAGGAGGGGGGGGGGGAGAGAGAATTTTGTGCACTATGATTTTCTGAAACAACATTATACAAGAAACAAAATGACACATGTAAGCCCTCTGGCGATGGGGGCGTTTGCGTATAACAGCCATGTTACCAACGTTATCCTCAAAACAATGTTAATAATCTGGTGTAAAAACTAAAGTATCTATATTCTTGCTTACTAGCATGCTATTTGCCACCAATGCATATTATTTTATAGAAATAGAGCTGTCAATGACTTGTTTTATAACCGTTACATATGTTACTAAAACTCGTAAAGCACTGAATTGCTTTTTAATATATACTTAATTTCATTGTGATGTGTATGTTTCTAAATTTGCCTAATATTACACACTTATTTTTAATGATTATTATAGTCTGTATATTTAAATGATAACGCAATACTGTTTGTTAGGGAGAAATCATATTACTGTAAGGCAATGTGTTATATGATACTTTGTTATCCTACTGTATTTAAGCCGCTGTTTGACAAAACTAACAATTGACTTGTGGACCTGGCGAAGACTCAGATCAGCCAGGTTGTCCACTCAGTCTGATAAGTCTTTTTAGTCTACATTAAGAAAGCTGAGCTCGTTTGCTATTTATTAAGAACACAGGGAAGACATTGACCAGTCAACGCTGTATTCACAGGCCCTATATGTCATGCAGCAGCTTATGATATCATAGTAATAAACATTTTGTTTTGATCATAACTACATGTAAATACTATTCTGGTATTAAATACATGCATTTCTTTGCATAAGACAATGCTTGTACCATATTGGTTAATAAGAAATAATATTTTATGTTACATAGGTTAAACATGTAACAGAAAGACTTTGTGGTCAACTGCATTATGTGCCAATTTTTAAATAGATTTGAAGGTCATAAGTACAAATCATAGACAAAAATTAGTGTAGCAAGCTATAGTTTGGATATTCTTACTTACCAATAAAATTCTTGAATTGATATGCATTGGTTTACGAGCTTAAATTATCTACGTAACACATCTAATAATGTTACAGAATAAATAAGGTGAAAGTGTCATTTTTATCCTTTTATTCTGAAAAAAATTATTTAAAAAACGAGGATAACATTACAGGTAAAGATCTTTACAAAGAGAAAAATCCCTTAAAATTAAGACATTGAGGTGTTACATATGTTACCATGGATGAATTATTAAGCAAAATCATGTGAGGGTCTGACATATAACTCATCTGTAGATATTTTATTGAGATATAAAGAAATTATTAGCATTTGCCATGAATTGCAAAGTTCAGGACAGTGTTTAGTATTTTATGTAAAAATGGCCTACATGCAAATAGCAACTTTACTGTTAACAGTATAAAAAGTATGTTATAACTGATAGAGAATATTTGCAATTTAATTTGCAGTTTCTGGAATGCTTACAAAAACTTCTAAAAGACACAAAACAGATGCACTAAATACTGATGAAGATTACCATACAGAAGACCACCAAACCCCACAATATGGAGATATTTTAGATTTTACCTATGTTACTAAAGGCATAATGATATGACAGAGACATGTTTTAATGCACCTTTGTATCTCATATTACTAAGATATAATGCTAAAGTAAGAATTCACTTTATTTGTACAAATTTAGGCTGCATTTGATGTGATATTATGTGAAGATGTTTTCTTTCTTTTTTTTTTTTTTTTTTTTTTTTTTTTTTTCAATGTTACATTTCACTGTGGGGTGACTTTGCTTAACAGCCAATAATGTACAAAGCATAAAATCTAGAGAGACAATTCTTGCAGCTTTGGAAAGAGTATTTAAATGCCTTATCAGAAATTACAGTCTTAAGGTCGCAGAGGCAAAGAATAATTTATGAAAATGAAGTATACGAGTTAAAATACTCATTTCTAAAGGGTACATTAGAAAATGTAACGTGCGTAACACCATGTGAGGCCAAAAAGAAGTTTCAAACATCATATGTGGTAGCTAGTGGATTGTTCTTTGGCTTCATATATTTAGTTTGAACATATACTTAGTGTTGCTCTGATTCTCATAGGTTTAGTAATTTCCTATGGCATTATACATTTTGTAGGGGTAACGAATGTAACAGGCTGTTACTAGGTAACGCCCCCATTGCCAGATGACTAACATGCTGCAAAATACTTGCAATACAATAGGCTTTAAGAAAAACATGGTCTACTAAATTTCCCCTGGGTGGGGGTTGTGGGGGGGAGGTAAACCATAGCTGGCCAGTGGCCTAAAACAGATGATATTTTTTTCTTGTTCTACCTAGAAAAATAGGATCAGACACTTCGTGTAAATTGTCTGCATAGAAAACATTTTGCATGAAGTGTCATATACTATTTTCTAAAAAAAGAAAGAAAAAAGAAAATATTTCAAAATGTAGCCTGTTGAAATCTTATCCAGTATCCAATGTGAAAATCTTACTTTACCACACGTAAAATGCTTTTTTGCCGATCTGTTCGGTCTGTTGAAAACAAGATGACTCTGGCTCCTTGCTGCTTTGCCAAGGCTGTTAAATACTTCGAAAGAGAGACGTATAGTCTTTTGCCTTCGAAATCCTTGTGTACTCGCCCTGCTCTTATGACAGCTGTTTCGCCCTTGTCAACTAGATGTGCAGCCGCATAACCAATCTGCATTACGAAAACATGCCTAATAGATATAATTTTGAACCCCTGAAACCCCACTTTTATATAGTAAAACTGGGGTTTACAGGGGTATACATTATTTTTCTTATTTCTGCTCAAAAACATAGATTGTAGGTACTCCTTAGAACCGCCTTGCTGAGGCGGTTCTAACGAGTACCAACAATCTATGTTTTTGAGCAGAAATATGAAAACATATCAGAATTTTTATCTGAAAATTTTCAGTTTTTGGTGGTGAAATTTTCAATATACATGTATTTGAATAGGCCTGTTCTCGTAATAGTGAAATAAAACAACGCATTTTTGAACATAGGATTCTACTGCGGGACACTGTATGAAGCTTGCTCGTACAATGAAATCACAATACATGTATTATTGAGGGTCGCCCTGGCGAACCACATATATCGGATTTATGCTAATCTCACATCAAATACGCGAATAATTCCAAACCCAGTTTAAGCGGATGTTACTACCAATGCTGTTGACATAGTAGTCGTGCATCTAATAACGGATAGAAAAGAATGGAAAAAATTATCATCCGATCACGGCCTGTTCCGGGTATACTATTAATCTACTTATATTTACGTCTAACGTTCCTGAAAGGGACAATGGCTAACAGATCACACGCCGCAAAACGCGACGTCTGATCTGGTCTACACTGTATTATGTAGAGAAATCTCCATAATAAATGATAATACAAAAAGCAACACAGACATTCTTTTACTCAGAAATGATCCTACCCAAAGACTATCTTTATTGGCATTAAACTGAAAGCACTCCATTGTCGAATCAGCTAATACTAGCCCATGGCTCCCTATCTAGTGATCTGCTATAGTCAAAGTGTTGAAAAAACACACACAGGATAATAGTAGCGGTCAAGAAACAAAGCCCGTAGCACCTATTTTTTGTTTACACTTCAGAGGTAAATTTGACAGTTCGGAGTTAAACCAAAATCGGAAAGTTACTGGAGTCATTAAGGTTAGTTTAATGCATCTTGATATATATGCCATCATGTACGGTATAAGCGTCATAAGCCTTCATGCATGGTTGAAGCACAACGACCTGCTAGCGTAATGTTATTATTCTTCGGCCTCCAGCCAATTCAGCCAGCTTCGGACCTGTAACGCGGCCAGTACAAAATTACTTGATTAAAAGCAATGTTATCAATTAACTTTTGAAACATATTGCTTCGTGATGATCATATCAATAATAAAGATTTTTCATAGTAGCTATATGACCAAGTCTACACCATGCTTTCCATCTTCTTATTATCAATATGATTGAAAATGTCAAAAAACTGGAGATAAACTCCATTCCTATAACAGAATCAGCCAACATGGAAAAAGTTGGCAAATACAGAAAAAGTCGCCCAATATAGAAACCCTAGGCCAATACAGGAAATCGTCGGCCAGTACAGAAGAAAACTTATTCCAATACAGGAAACAATCCGGCCATTACAGAAAAAAAAAGACCAATACAGGAAAAAGTCGGCCAATACAACACGCGTTAGCCGACTTTTCTACATTGGCCAAGTTTGTTCCTCAGCATGATGCGAGCTAACTTGGTGATGTAGATATTGTATTAAGGTTGTTAATTAAAAACTTACATATGTATCGGCCAAAACGTCATAGTATCGGAACGTAATGCCTTTTACCATCAGCTAAATGAAATAAGAAGTCTGTTACGTCGCTATTCTGAAGAGAGCTGTTCAGAGATTAACGTATTGAAAGTTACTTCGCGCCCAGCTTCAGTAAGGTCAGTCTGCCGTGATACGATCATTACAAATTATATGAGCCGCAACTAGAAAAAATCGTACCTTCTTACATGTGCACCCAACGAAGACTTAGATCAGCCTGCGCATCTGCGCAGTCTGCTCTGAGGCGTCTGTCCGCATGAAGAAACTGCATCCTAGGCTATAAAAATGCGGCCTGAGAAGGTTCTGGTCGGACCGCGCGAATGCACAGGCTGATCTGAATCTTTGCATAGTTTGCCTATGTCAAAAATGAACGTTTTATGACGTTGTGGCGCTTGTATCATGACCTGACAGAGGAAGTTAAAATATAAGTGGAGATATCCAGATATGCCACAATCACGAAGCACAGTTTATCTAGTAAGGAAGAGAAAAGATGAGGAAGAAGCAATGGCAAAACAAGTCATATATACGACCACCAAATCATCAAGTGAAGAAGATAAAACATGAGGAAGGAACAATGGCAAACAAAGTCACATATACAATCACCAATACACGAAGTGAGAGAAAGTAAATATGAGGTAGGAACAATGGCAGAACAACGTCACATATACAACCACCAATGCACGAAGTGAGGGAAAGTAAATATGAGGTAGGAACAATGGCAAAACAACGTCACATATACAACCAACAAATCATCAAGTGAAGAAGAGAAAACATGAGGAAGGAACAATGGCAAACAAAGTCACATATACAACCACCAATATACGAAGTGAGGAAGAGAAAAGATGAGGTAGGAACAATGGCAAACAACGTCACATATACAACCACCAATGCATCAAGTGAAGAAGAGAAAACATGAGGAAGGAACAATGGCAAACAAAGTCACATATACAACCACCAATATACGAAGTGAGGAAGAGAAACCATGAGGAAGATGCAAAGGTACAACAGGCAAAACAACGTCATATATACGACCACCAATGCACGGCGTGAGGAAGAGAAAAGATGAGGAAGGAACAAAAATGCAAACAACGTCACATATACAACCACCAATGCACGAAGTGAGGAAGAGAAAAGATGCGGAAAGAACAATGGCAAACAACGTCACATATACAACCACCAATGTACCTAGTGAGGAAAAGAAAAGATGAGGAAGGAACTAAAAACAACGTCACATATACAACCACCAATGCACGAAGTGAGGAAGACAAAAGATGTGGAAGGAACAATAGCAAACAACGTCACATATACAACCACCAATGCAAGAAGTGAGGAAGAGAAAAACTATACAACCACCAATGCACGAAGTGAGGAAGAGAAAGGATGAGGAAGAAACATTGGCAAACAACGTCACATATACAACCACCAATGTACCTAGTGAGGAAAAGAAAAGATGAGGAAGGAACTAAAAAACAACGTCACATATACAACCACCAATGCACGAAGTGAGGAAGACAAAAGATGTGGAAGGAACAATAGCAAACAACGTCACATATACAACCACCAATGCAAGAAGTGAGGAAGAGAAAAACTATACAACCACCAATGCACGAAGTGAGGAAGAGAAAGGATGAGGAAGAAACATTGGCAAACAACGTCACATATACAAAAAGGTAAGAGAAAAGTCCAGGGAGTGCCACAATCACAAACCGCAGCCCTTCCCAGACACCAAGAGGAAGAGGAAACCGACAAATCCAAACAAGCACAAATCAACAAACGTACGAAAAGCACTAAGATTAGCTCTCTCTTCCCCAAGCGAGGTAATCGCGATGCTAAAAGGATTGCAAAACACAAGAACAATATGACACACGGTAAGACATACAACAAAACGCCTCGTAGAATAAACCATAAAGCAACAAAGAGTAAGACTAACACCGGGACCAACGCCTTAGAACAATCAGTAGAGTAAACCACCGGGGGATATTTAACACAGTTTTACGGATAGCCAACTTCACCCTGGGTCCCGATGCCACTCTTAATCACAACTAGTAAAACAGATAGCAAAATTGGCAGCTATTGAAGGTGACCAAAATGCTAGCATTACAACACAACTATTAAAACAGAAAACAAAGTTGGCAGCTATTGAAGACGGTGACCACAATGCTAGCATCAAAACGCATACAGAAAAAACAATACAGAAAGTAAGAACAACACCAGGACCACCGCCTTAGAACGGTCAGTAGAATAGACTACCAGGGAGATTTAAGCACTTTTACACCTAGCCAACTTCACCCTGGGTCCCGATGCAACTCTTAATACAGAAATACATAAAAATTCGGTTCGCATAAAGGCTCCAAACCCAGTCAATGCATCAAAGCGAAAACATAAAAATCAAATTAATCGCAATAATAAACAAAGACGAGTACTCATGGCTAACTCTACTGTATGCCAGAGTAAATGAAAACCAATAGTTGAACCACGGCAGGGCAAGCCAAAGACATATCATCAAGCACCAACCCACTGGTTAAAGTCTTACGAAGAGACCGTCATTGAGTCTGAGGCCCGAACAGCCGTCGTGCAATTAAAGAGTGAAGCATAGCCATCAACAATGATTGGGTTGACAACTAGGCATGCAGTCTGCCACATAATATCCAGGCTATAGCCAATTCTTTTGTAATGGTTAATATGTTTTCTGAATTGCTCCGAGAAGTTAGATTTACCTACAATTTTTCTAAATCAGTACACTAAGTCACCGTAAAATTCTGGTTCAGATATACCGTGTTGCAGAAGTATTTTCAGACTGACGCTATATTTTTCTAACAAGGCACTGTGTCTACGATAAAATTTCGAAAAAGCCTTACGAAGTTTAAAATAACGATAGCCCTGCCTAAGATATTTGGCAGTAAAGGCTTTATTGTGGTAGTTAAAGTCATTAAGAGTTGAAGAAGCTCTGGCGAATCTAATAAGTTGAGATATGTATATCCCATATGAGTTACGCCGGGGGACATCGCCATCCAGAGAAGGTAAATTGACTATATCAAAATCAAAATCGTCCCGTTTATCATAAATTTTGGTGGAAACTGTACCATTAGATATACATATATTCAAATCCATAAAAGGTGTTGCGGTATCGGAAGAATTTGCTCTATTTAATTGAAGTGCTGTAGGGTACATGCGGTTCACCATTTGGTCAAATAAATATTTTCAATATTTAATAAATCATCAAGGTATCTTGAAGTTGAATTAAAAGCCTCAATAATATCAGCTTGATTTTCACGTGACAGAGACTTAATGAAATCTCTCTCATAACAAAAAAGAAACAATTCTGCAACAACAGGAGCACAATTAATTCCCTACTGTATGCCAGAGTATATGAAAACCAATAGTTGAACCACGGCGGGACAAGCCAAAGACATATCGTCAAGCCCCAACCCACTGGTTAAAGCTTTACGAAGAGACCGTCATTGAGTCTGAGGCCCGAACCGCCGTCGTGCAATTAAAGAGTGAAGCATAGCCATCGACAATGATTGGGTTGACAACTAGGCATGCAGTCTGCCGCATAATATCCAGGCTATAGCCAATCCTTTTATAACGGTTAATAAGTTTTCTGAATTGCTCCGAAAAGTTAGATGTACCTACAATTTTTCTAAATCTGTACACTAAGTCACCGTAAAATTCTGGTTCCGATATACCTTGTTGCAGAAGTATTTTCAGACTGACGTTATATTTTTCTAACAAGGCACTGTGTCTACGATTAAATTTCGAAATCGCCTTACGAAGTTTAAAATAACGATAGCTCTGCCTAAGAAATTTGGCAGTAATCCACGAAGTGAATAAGAGAAAAGATGAGGAAGGAACAATGGCAAACAACGTCACATATACAACCACCAATGCACCAAGAGAGGAAAAGAAAAGATGAGGAAGGAACAAAGGCAAACAACGTCATATATACATCCGTCAATGCACCTAGTGAGGAAATGAAAAGATGAGGAAGGAACAATAGCAAAGAACGTCACATATACAACCACCAATGCACGAATTGAGGAAAAGAAAAGATGAGGAAGGAACAATGGCAAACAACGTCACATATACAACCAACAATGCCTCTAGTGAGTAAAAGAAAAGATGAGGAAGGAACAATGGCAAACAATGTCACATATACAACCACCAATGCACGAAGTGAGGAAGAGAAAAGATGAGGAAGAAACAATGACAAAACAACGTCACATGTACAACCACCAATGCACGAAGAAAGAAAAACTGTAACAGAGGAACCGCCTCGGAGTGGTGAGTGAAAAGTGCTGGATGTGGGGAGGGTGGCCAGGGCTGCTTAATCTCGCCCATTTCTACTTACAAGGCTGTGGAAATACCATGCCCGACTTGTCCAATTTGTCCCATTACCCTGAGGACAATTTACATGTCCTGGAACAAGGACTTCATAGCTCTAGCTAAACGAGTATCCTGGTTATGTGGGTACTCAACAAAAGATCCTCGATATTTTACTAATTTTTCGAAGAAAACATATGTTGTGGGTACACTTCAGCAGCTTCTAATGAGTACCCACACCATATGTTTCGATGAGGCGCTTCTAATGAGTATCTACACCAATCTATGTTTTCTTCGAGAAATAAGAAAAATAGCAATTTTCGGACAAGAATATATTGGTTTTACAAGGGGACTTTGACATTCATTTGTCCAAGTATAAGTAGCAAAATAAAATTCAACAACCCTGTTGATGTAACTCTAAATTACAAATACACTTTCGGACCGCATGAGAGTCCTCTATCCCATCCGTGAACATACATAATCACAAACACTTTGATGAAACAAGGCAAATGGCTCAATAGCGATCTGATACAAGAAAACCACAAACTGACCGCGATAGCCCCGACCACAAGCTTTGATAGTCAGGTGCCACTCATCTGAAATACATTGTGGAGAGAGCCGTCATTTAGTTTGAGAACCAACTCATCGAAGTTCAAGAAAAAACGGAACCAAAGTTATCCCATACAACCCATTATGAAAACACACCAATTCAAATATATAGAAAATGTCTCCTCCAAAAATTTAAAATTTTCAGATAAAAAACTATGATATTTTCCATATTTCTGCTCAAACCATAGATTGTGGATACTCATTAGAACCTCCTCGCCGAGGCGGTTCTAACGAGTACCCACAATCCATGTTTTGAGCAGAAAAAAAGAAAAATAACTTGTACCCCTGCAAACCCCAGTTTTACTATATAAAAGTGGGGTTTAAAGGGGTCAAAATTATATAGGTATGTTTTCGTGATGCGTACTTGCAGCTTGCTGCAGAATATGCATGTTGTAATCTATCTGTTTGTAGCGTGTGACAATTTTGAGATGGTTCCTAAACCGTCACCAGATTTCACATTTCGACAATCCCAGTTAATGTTTCGGCCAGCCAAATAACAACCAAACAAATAGTTCCCTGCTTATGCTAATAATGCTAAATTGTACACTCAAACGTATTAGCCATACAATCTGATGCGTATAGACAGCTGAGAAATAAACAAAACAACCTTTAAGACAACTTCAAACTTTTGAAGAAACAAGATTTTAATTATATTGGGCACATGTATAATATTTAGCGAACGAATATGACCCGCCAGTTAAAACCGCCAAATCGACAGCGTCGGGTAACAAGTATTACCCAAGCCGCAGTCCAATTGAACACCGAAAAGGACATTTCCCTCCAAAAATGTGCTATCGGGTACCAAAAAAAGACCTTATAGATAATATTACAATTTTCATGAACTTATGACTTTTGACACTAAAAAGATGATTCGAATACCGAAAAACGGATATCCAGGTAGCGGCAACGGTTGCTATATATGAATTTAAGAAATATTCTACAAATGTGAGTACTTGTATGTGTAGAGGTCTATAGACTTTCAGGCAATTGGAACATCAGCACCCGTAGTGCTTTGATTTTAATTGTTCTTAAAAATCATTTTTGTCATCAAGCTTTCGTAATTCGTAGACTAAGTCACCGTAAAATTCAAATTAGATTATTTAACGCTTAGGCACTCGGGGTAACATATTCAACAGACGACATTTTGAAGTATTTTCTTAGTTTTCCCAAGATTTGACGAATCGTGCAAATTGTTTCCATTTGAGAATTTGCTAAATATGTCAAATCCTGTTTTCTGGGAAAATAAAGGAAAAATACCATCAAATTATCGTCTGTGGAATTCGCTCAAAGAGTGTTTAAGGTTAACTTACAATGCGTGTATCGTATAACATCACAGCCGATATGAAGTTGGGCGATGACACGAACTCGTCATAATAGGCAGGTAGGTAATCTCCGCCATCGTAAATCTCGTCTCGTATCTTCAGGACGCTTTCTTTGTCTCCTGCTGTTGCCTTCCTGTACGTTATCTTTTCCATCACTTGCAATAAGGCACCCGGAACAAGTTGTGTCAGGACAGCCCGGGGTAGTTATTCTACGTATGGCGCGGCCTGTGATTGGTTAATAATAGAGACAAATTAAAACGTCTTACTCTAATTTGAAGAAAATATGTCTTTGTGTAATTTCATGATCGTTTTGAAGAAAAAATGTTTATATTTTATCTTTGCTGGAAAGAAGTGGTGAAATTTCAAAATTTCAAGTTTTGATTTCTTCCAAATGAGAGGTTGCTATATTCAGCCTCCAAAAAGTCCCAGAAAATGCCGATGACAGTGGTGTTTTACTTAATGTTTCTTTCGCTGTACTGTCTGGTCTTTAAATTAAAACAAAATATTTGGAAGTCCAGCCATACACTGAAAAGAGCTTTTATTATTATTATTAAAACAAAATATTTGGAAGTCCAGCCATACACTGAAAAGAGCTTTTATTTATTATTATTATTATCATTATTATTATTATTATTATTATTTGGGTTTTACGATCCTGTCAAGAATATTTCACTTATATCGAGACGATCGTTCATCAAAGGTGGGAGAAAACCGGAGAACCCGGGAAAAAAACCGCCTGACAATCCGTAAACAGAACTTGGCTTTCCCACATGTGACCCGAGATGGGCTCGAACCACGCGGTGAGAAACCTAATGAATCATGTCAGCTCTCTTATCCACTAGGCTACGGGAGCCCGCGAAAAAGCTCTTAACTACCAAACAGAGTGGACCTACTATGGGAGCCGATATCCAGGTAACAGTTATTTATAACCGCGCTATTCTAGTCACAGTTATTTATAACCGCGCTATTCTAGTCACTGTGACATCAGAATGTCTTTGATAGACCCTCGACTTGGACATTTGAGACATTAGCAAACAGTGCAGACCAGATCTCATCACGAAAACACGCCTATATAATGTTGACCCCCTTCAATCCCACTTTTATATAGCAAAACTGGAGTTTACAGGGGGATACATTAATTTTCTTATTTCTGCTCATAAACATAAATGGTGGGTATTCGTTAGAACCGCCTCACCGAGGCGGTTCTAATGAGTACCCACAATCTATGTTTTGAGCAGAAATTTTACAAAAAATATTAGAATTTTTTATCTAAAAGATTTCATTTTTTGAAGGTAAAATTTTCAGTATATTTGAATAGGCTTGTTTTCGTAATGATGCCGCAGAAAAACTGAAAAACAAAAAGGTCTGTACTTTGATTAAATACCAAAAGTTTTCAGTCTTCTTATAAATATGAGCCGCACCGTGCAAAAACGTACATATTGACATGCGCGCGCGCCTAACGAAACATCAAATCATTCTGCACATTCGCACAGCCTGACCAGTGTCTTCGTTGTCCACAAGAAGAAACTTGGCATCCTTGGCTATACAAATTGCGCCCAGTGAAAATTCTGATCAGACTGCACAAATACACAGAATGACCGGTCATGTTCGAAGGTACAGTCTCTGAATTTGAGGCCGAATTCTAATTGCAATAAGGAAATTAATGGTAATAATGAAAATTACTTTGGCAAGTAATCGGATGCAGGTTTTGCCAATAATAATTACTGATTAGAATGCACTGCTTGGATTTAGAAATTCGCAGTTACATTACGAAAAACTCTACGTGTCATTAATGAGTATTTGGAAAGACACGCCATTACAAAAACACGCCTATTCAAATACACTGAAAATTTTACCACCAAAAAATGGCAATTTTTCAGACAAAAAATTCTGATATTTTTCGTATTTCTACTCAAAATATATATTGTGTGTACTCGTTAGAACCGCCTCGTTGAGACGGTTCTAACGAGTATCCACAATCTATGTTTTTGAGCAAAAATAACAAAAATAATGTATATCCCTGTAAACCCCAGTTTTACTATATAAAAGTGGGGTTTAAGGGGGTAAGAATTATATAGGCATGTTTTCGTGATGCTGAGCAAACAGCGTAAACCCAGAAAGCGGCATCTGATCAGAGTATACACTGTTTGCCATTTACTCTTTTGAACTGAAACAAAAATAACAGTTTTAAAACGTTATCATAAACCAGTATATACTTATAATGCTAATAACGGGGCTACGACGTACAGGATGAAAGTGTCGGATCATTGGCAAATTAAGAAGAGATTAAAATGATTTCAACTTTTAGTACCTTTACTGAGGTATTTTAATCTTTATTACTCTCTGTGTAAATTCAGTAGATGACAATTTGATATGTTCTATGTTTTCTCGAGAAAACAGGGTTTGACATTTCATGACAGTTTGCATAAAATAGCAAACCCTGTTTTCTGTAAAAAATAATAAAAATAATAATAATAATAATAATAAAGTAAGAAACTATTTCAAAATGTCATCTGCTGCAATTAGTATCAAACTTCAGTTGTATTGACCAACAAATATAAAACTAAAAATTACCAGTAATTCCGGGTTAATGGTGAAGCTTGCTCTAAAGAAATGCGCTAACTCTTCCAGAATGCACAACACAGTGAATCGTTTCACCCTGGTTGAGTACTAAAGAGGTAAATAGTACATATAGGTTAATTTTTGTGCTTTGAGGAAATCACCATCCATGAAAAACTATTTTATGTTGATCGTAATCAGTATTTTGCTTCAAGAAAATAATAGTGTCGTTCTGTTGTATAACCCGGTGGGAAGCTTGTTTGTTTTTAATTAAGAAATGAAAGCACTATTTTGATGTTCATTGAACAATGAACAACATCGGGTCACGAGCAAAGTGAATGAACTTCGAAGGATTCATGTTAACTTTGCTTGCGACCAAGTGTTGTTCCTATTTCAATGAACGTTAAATAAATTGCCTTTATTTCTTATACTTCTATTATTTTCCATTCATTACTTGACAAAAAAAATCTGAAGAGGGTTATACTTCTATTATTTTCCATTCATTACTTGACAAAAACAATCTGAAGAGGGCTAAAAGTGAAACAAGAAAACAATTGCACACAGCTTTCCTTTTAACAGCCGAACAGCGACGTTGACGTCGTAACATCGCCATAGTTCAGTCATATTAGAGAAAACCATTGTTTTTATTTTGACGTTAGTTAATGATTATGTTACGCCACGTGAGTTAATGTATTCATTAGTATGAACAATATTACATCCCAAAAGTTAACTATAGCTTTTTTTTTCTGTAAATGCACTGAGAATGTAATTATTGGCATCACTTCCAAGACTGATCTAAATACCCATTATGGTCCCCGCACGCCACACGGAGAAACGTGCATATCGACAAAATAATGAGCGTAGTTCAACCAATAAATTTGTTAGACAGACTTACCCAATCCTTTATATATCGGAGAATAATTTTACGAAATTGAGTGCTAAAATCATTGCAAGCATATATTTTTTTCTTGAATCTATACACTGTCACCATAAAATTCAGGTTCCGATAGGCCTTGTTGCAGAAGTGATTTAAGTCCAACATTGAATTTTGAAACTAAATCGAAATGACGTCTATAAAATTTAGAAAAAGGCTTTGCGGAGTTTATGGTATCGATAACCCTGCTTTAGAAGTTTAGCAGTTAACAATATATTTCGAGTGTTGAAGTCAGAAACATGACTAGACACTCTGGCGAACCGAATAAGCTGTGAGATATAAATACCGTAGGATGCTCGACGAGGAACATCACCATGCAAGTAAGGAAAAGTTACAGTCTCAATATCAAAATCATTGCGTTTATTATAAATTTTGCATGAAATAAACCCATCTTAAATAGACAAATGATCATTAAAAAACGAGGCTTCAGTTTCAGAAGAATTTGCTTTATTTAACTGAAGCTCTGAAGGATGAATTTGTCTAATCAATCCATCGAAGTACTTATTATCAATATTTAATAAATCGTAAAGATATCTAGACGTCAAGCTGAAAGCTCCAATAATTTCAGATTGCTTTTCTTCAGAAAGAGACATCATGAAGTCGCTTTAATAACAGAATAAAAGCAAGTCAGCCACAAGCGGTGCGCAAATCGTACCCATCGGAATACTAACATTTTGTCTGAATAGCTTCCCAGTCAGCATTCTACGTAAATCTATATCGGGCCGTCATCGGCCCGTCAGGGTAGCTGACGGGCCGATGACGGCCCGATGTAGATTTACGTAGAATGCTAGCTGGGTTAGTACCAAATCTTTTATAAATATTATTGTCAAGTAGACAAGTGAGCTTTTCACATACTTTCAGACATGACCACAAGGTTTAGGCAACCAATATAACGTAGGAGGCTTATCTTGGTCTTATCTTGGCTTATATGCTGCCTCGTCTGCCGGAGACAAAGCATACTTCCTATGGAAATCTCGATTACCTAGTTGAAGGTGACGTAAAGACGTCTTTGGTTTAGGATATATATATATATATATATATATATATATATATATATATATATATATATATATATATATATATATATATATATATATATGTGTGTGTGTGTGTGTGTGTGTGTGTGTGTGTGTGTGTGTGTGTGTGTGTGTCCTTCAAAGAAGCATTACATTCTTGTGCTCTTCATATCTCGATGAAACACAATGTCACAATGTCTCGTCAAGGCGTGCCTAAGGCGGGGACAAATCAGCCAATAGTATTCTTTGTTTACTGAAGTTATAATGAGATCGCACGCAAATTACCTTGACGCAGCATGCAAGTTCTGCCTTCTGTCTGTTCCAAATCCGACATTAAGCTAACTTTAACTCCTGGTATTAACTTATACTCCTTGTGTTAAAAAAAATATTTTGTTTTGGGGAAAATATCACCGAAAATTGCATAAATAAAATAATATGTACATATAAGAAAATAATAAAATTCATAGTTAAGCTTGTACTTAATTTTAATGTCTCCGAGGAGCCCTTGGGGCTTCAAAGATATTTAAACAGCCCAATGATTTTCATCGACCAGTGCAAGCTAAAAATTTAAATTTCAATTATAAAATTCTGATCTTTTGTGATTATTCAGCCCATTCCAGGAATTAAAGAAAATCTGTATGACGGTCACTGATGAGGCCTAATTGACCGAACCCGGCTTGTCTGCCCAAGAAAACATAGACAATTCAGTTCTTTTAGTGTGTTCATTGCTCTTAAGGGTCATTTCTTTGAGATTCTATCGCTCAAACTTTAGCACAAGTATGGTAAGGAGTTAAGGTATCCCAATATTTAGGATAAATAAGGTATGATCACCAGCAACTTAAATAATCAATCTACAGGTATAGTAAAACAGTTAACCTTCAAAGACTCGAACACCGATGACTCGTTTACCGTGTCTGATTCGAACTCGTTTTTGAGTTCCTAGGAAATTGAATTACAGTGAACCCTCGTTACAACGACAGCATTTGTTCCCAAAGATGTTGCCATTGAAATAAATTTGCTGTTGTACAGAATACTCAGATTGATATGTAAGAAAGGTCCTGTTTTGTTCTCATTTTCTCACAGAACTTATGTTTTGGATATTTGTTAGAATCGCCTCAGTGAGGCGATTCTAGCAAATATCCAAAATATATGTTTTTAAAGAACCAATACAATAATTCTTGCATGATTTGTGACTAACTGTTACTCTTTAGCGAGGGTTTCGTGACAGTCGAAATATCATTATAACGAATTTTGTCGTTGTATGGAGTGTTGGTATAAAGAGGGTTGTCTGTAATTCTTCTGATATCTCAAGAATATTTAGGGATATATAGGGGGATTGTCTTGTCTTATCATGAAAATAAACGTATGAAGTCATTAGAATCGCCTTATCGATGCGATTCTAATGAGTATAATTAACATATTACTTTATAAAAGTCGAAAATACTTACCAGAATTATTCCCAGTTGCCTCCTGACATGGCGCTATGATTTACCCTCAGTGGCTCCAACTACTCATATCTCGAACCAATTTTAATGGTCCCAAAGATGTTCCAGCCATTGAAGTTTGGCTGTAACCAGTACCCGGATTAAAAATAAATCCTTTGTATATTTTATGGAAATTAGGAAATCTTCAAAATTTTCCAGAAAGCATACCACAATGAATTGTTTTATTACTGTTTAGTAGTAAAGTATTGGGATATCTCAATTAGTCATTTTATAAAATATATTTATTTATTTTTATTTATTTAAACAATGTTTAAAGAGGATGACACAATTAGCTATAAATAACTATTCTACCTTGTGGTCCTCTAACTAAAATTTATATACATATATACAACAAGACTTAACTAACAGCTAAGAAATTCATGGGATAAAAGTAGCTTGTAGCGAAGTGAATGCTTGTATAAAGTTTTTATCAAATAAAAGTGCTAACAGGTATGTGCAAGTGATTTAAAACCAAACATGGCACTGAATTATATCAAAGACAAATCTGTATGTTATCACAGTTTTTGTAAGTGCTTTAAGATTTGACGAGCGCATAAAACCAATATCTAAAACAATTATGCTAGGTCATAAAAGCTCTCAATTCAGTTACAATAACGGTTTCAGCGATAATTTTACACATGGCATATCATTTAAAATCATAGTTAAAGACATTTTATAAGGGTTAAAATGTTGCTTTAAGAGACTGCTTAAAGGTAGAGAGTGACCCCGATGTTTTTACTGTTTGAGGTAGAGCATTCCATAGTCTTGGTGCGGAACACGAAAAAGAGCCATCAAAAAGTGCTGTCCGTGCTTTCGGCACATAAAGTGAGCCATTTTCTGATGACCTGAGGTTAAGAGTGTGTACCTCGAATACTGGTTTTAGAAGTTGTGTTATATATTCAGGGGATAAATTATTTATTGCTCGGTATGTCAAGACAGCCTTATTATATTTAAGTCTGTCCGGAATTGACAGCCATCCCAGCTGACTGAACATATCTACTGATGGGGTATCGTAATTTGCTCGCAGGATGATTCGAGCAGCGCGTTTTTGCAGCTTGGATATGCGTTCAATATTAGTTACAGAGGCTGACCCCCAGGTAACAGAGCCATAATCAATATAAGGAAGAATATACCCCTGATAGTAAACTTTTTGAATATGTGTCGGTACATACGTTGCTAACTGGCGTAATAGAGATATTTTAGATGAGATAAGGGAGCATAAGTGGTCTATATGGGCAGACCAAGAAAGGTGTTCATCGATATAAACACCAAGGAGTTTCTGTTTACTAACGGATTGAATATTGACATCGTCAGCAATAATATTTAGAGGTCGAGAGTCGTTCAAGCGTTTTCTAGCGCCAACTAGCATACAAGTTGTTTTGGTCATGTGAACACTCATTTTGTTTATCTTTCCCCATGTTTTTGTGTTACCGAATTCTCCTTGCAGATCTTCTTCAATAGCATCTATGTCATTACCATGCGTGTGAATCGTCGTGTCATCTGCATACAAATCAGAGGAGCACTTTTTGATATGAAGCGGAAGATCGTTGATAAAAATGAGAAATAAGGTCGGGCCTAATATTGAGCCCTGAGGCACACCAGATTGTACGGTGGTGAAATCCGTCAACCCTTTATCACTCTCGATTACTTGTTGTCGAGAACATAAATATGATTTGAACCACTGAATGGCAGAAGGGTTAAGTTTGTATAATGCAAGTTTATTCAGCAAGATGGAGTGATCAACTAGATCAAAAGCCTTCCGAAAATCGATAAAAAGGGCTCCAACCATGTCACCCTTATCAATACATTTCATCCAGTCATTAATGAGTTTGACTAAAGCTGTTTGGCAACTATGTTTTGGCCTGAACCCGGATTGATTGTCATGTAGAAGTTTATATTTGTTCAAATATGCCATAAGATGTTTGTTCACGTGCTTTTCGAAAATTTTAGATACAGTGGACAGGATAGAAATTGGCCTATAGTTTGAGGGGTCGGACTTTTCACCACCTTTGTAAATTGGAAGTACCTTTGCCAATTTCATTTGAGAAGGAAACTGGCCGGTCGCAATGCTTTTATTGATAAGCATCGCAATCGATGGCGATAATGATTTAGCAGCAAGTTTGATGATCCTTGGCCCTATGCCGTCAAGCCCGATCGATTTTGAAACCTCTAAGGTATTAATATGTAATAAAACTTGTTCGGGGGTAATAAATGGAATTGTAAATTGTGTGTTTGTAGGCACTTTGCTAGCAACAAAATCGCTGATTTTATTGGTGTCAAAGTCTAATGAATTTCCGGATGATGTGTTTTTATTCAAAAGCTCGGCAACTGAAGCAAAGTATTTATTCAGTTTGCTCGCAACAGCTTCAGACTCCGTAATGGTTTCATTTCCGATTATAAGTTTTTGAGGCAAATTACTGGAGGCAGTCTTGCTACCATTAGTCACGTCTCGCAGGTGTTTCCATAAGGATTTGGTATCTTTTGAATTTGTTATGCTATTAGAAAAATATTTACGTTTTGCTTGTCGTATGAGTTGTTTTGTTTTATTGCGGTATTTTCTATGATCACTCCATTGCTTTAATCGTTTGGTTTTATCTCGTAAAGATTGCATTTGAATTATATCTGGAGTAAACCAGTCAGGCATACGTTTAGATTTTACGCGTTTGGATTTAATCGGAGCATGATTGTTCAAGTGTTTCAAAAGGAATGAATACCAGATGTTAAGGTCTTCGTCTATACTTGATTTATCTGCCGCAAATTCATCCAAATCGTTAGCAATATCAGATATAAACTTATTTTCGTCAAAATGCTTGTAGCTGCGATAAGTAGTGGTAGTATGTTTGTCTTTTAGAAGCTTTGAGTTTACTTTTCGTGTAAAGCAAATGGGAAAGTGATCGCTTAAAGATAAAGTAGAAGTAAAACAACGTACAATATTCTCTGGATGAGTCGTATATACATGATCAATTAACGTATTGGTAGTTTCCGTTACCCTTGTTGGCTCTGTTACCAGTTGAGTTAAATCGAATAGATTTATAAGGTTTAGCCATTTATCATTCGTATGAGCTTTCAAATCAAAATTAAAATCACCCATGAGAAGGAATTCAAGACCAGATGTCTGTGCTATGGAAAGCTCTACCTCAAACAAGTCGATCCATTCGCTTTTTGCATCGGGTGGCCTGTAAACTGTACATAAGAGAAAAGGTTTAGCATTCGGTAGCTCGATTTCAGCCCAAAGTGTTTCTAAGCTAGATGTTTCAAACTCAGGCCTGCGTTTGAACTTAATTGTGTTTCTAATGTATAATAGTAGACCACCACCAGTTTTATTTTTGGTCTCTGCTCTATCTTTTCTAAGAATCTCAAATCCGTCGATCGCCACCACATTGTCAGAGACGGTCGGTTCTAAAAATGACTCACAAATACCCAGAATATCTGGGCATGTCTTGTTAGCCATGATAATGCGTATCTCATCAAATTTAGAGACAATGTGCCTAACATTAAGATTACAAAAATGCAACCCTTTTGACTTGGATAACAAGTCCAAAGTGGTATTACTTGTGGTGTTAGGCATCAAGCAGGTAGGATCAGAGGTATGAAAGTTTGGTATAATGTTTTGATTGGGCAAAGAAGAAGTGTTAGCAAGGGAAGGATCACCGGGATGCACAGGTTCTTGTGGTATGATAATTGTTTCATCATATTCACATTGTTGTTGTGGTGAATGGTTTTCTGTGTCTGGGGGCAGTCTCATTGATATATTATTATCTGTTGGTAATATGTGTTTCACACGCCCATTTATTTGCTATTGGGGGAATCGACCCGGCATACCAGTGTTCCTCCCATTGTACCAACACATCTCGGTACTATGGCTGTTTGTTTTGCAGATATGGCAGAATCTCGACATCGAGCGAGGGCCCTTATGGTAAGGAGGCCTTGCTCCCTGTTGAGATCCTTGAAACAGTCTCTTTGGTCGTAAAGGTTTCTGAACATTGGTGATTTTACATACATTGTTGATGTTCGACAAGAGTTTTTGTTTACCCTGTTGATTTAAATGCACTTTGTCTTTCCAAAAATAATTTGCAGGTATTTCACCCGTGGCAAGAAGAAAACTGTCAAAGTGGTCTACAAATTCAATGTCATTTTCAGCACATAGAGACCTGAGTTGTTCGTTATAAGGTTCAAGATTAGCTGTCTTCCTCGGTAGGAGTCCTGATACTATGATCCGACGGTTATCAGACGCCAGGCTCTCTAGTAGTGCGATGTAATTATCACAGAAGCTGTCTATGTCAACGCCTTGGTCAGCATCATTACCACCGACATGCAGAATGATGGTTTTACACTCATCAATATTGTACTTTTTAATTTTGTCATTAAGGGTTGTTATAGTTGCTCCTGGGAAAGAGCGCACAGTTGTATGACCGTTTAGTTCATTTGTTTGCACTTGTTCAGGATGGAGCTGCCAATCAGAAGTGTTGGTTGTTTTATAGGTTTTCTCGCGCTTTCAGTCAGGTCTATATGATCGGTCTCGTCATCTGTATTCAGAGTTGGTTGGGACCGTTGGGGTTGTACTTGTTTCAACACTATTGAGCTATGAGCACTACGTTTTGTATATGTGCTGTTTAAGAGTTTCTGTTGTGTCTGTCCTTGAGGTTTCTTGAACTGTTTCTTCTGTGAAGCACTTTGGTTGGCGTTGGTTGTCTCAGTCTTGTTGATTGTATTGCTTGAGATTTTGGGTTCCTCTGCAACTTTCATCGAGTCATCAGTTTTTGTTTTTATCTTATCCAGGACTGCTGTTGTTTTATTCAGTATTTGGCAGGACTTTTGATCTAGGGAAGTTTTTAGGGTTTTAGTCGAAACTTGAAGTTGCTCAATGGATTCTGAGATGCACAAGTCCTTACCGTTTATCTGTTTTGTTAAGGCTGTTATTCGGTCATTGATACCTTCAAAACTATTGTCAACTTTTGCAAAAAGGTCGTGAACAGATTTCAGGAGGCTCTGAGTGCAAACCTTAAGGTCATTTAATTCAAGTTTCATAGAGTTTACATTTTGTTTTAGTGAAGTTGGTATTTCCCTGCATGTATGACAGAGCCAAATTCCCACTGGCTCATCTTCAGTTATCCCAACACAAGCTTCATGAAACCACTGGGCACATAGTGAACAACGTATCTGATCGTAATTCCGTTTTGATGTGGGTTTGACCTTACAAGTGTCACAGCATTTTGTACTCTTGGTTGGACGTTTGGGTTCTGTCTTGGATGCATCAGAGGAATCCGCATGTATCGGTTCACTCCTTGCTGCTTCTTTGAGGAGTGTCACACTATCATCCAAACAAGTAGTATCCTCCGCCTCGTTCAGCTCACTATCGTCATCACTGCTGTCGTGGTCGATATCAGCTTTATTTTCATTTGATTGTAGAGTTATATCTAAGTCATTTAGGATTGTCTCTGACAGAAGCTGTGTGCTGTGCTCTGTTGATTTGCGAGGTTTTCTGCGAAGTAGTTTCTGTACCTCATTTTGCAGAAAGTTTGAGACGCACAGTGCTGTTTGGTCAAGACGAGATTGACTTTCAGCTGGTAGAAGCTCCTTTATCTCATCTAGGACGATCAATTTATATTCATATTTCTTAAACTGCTTCAGTTCTACGTGAGACATGCGGTTTAAGATTCCAGAGTATTTATCTTTCAGAGAATCCTCCGCGCTATACAGCTTCGAATCGGCAGACATATCCGCTGCAGTTTCACAGATACAGTTTAAGACGATTAACACAGAGTTGCCTCCCTTGTTTCGTTAACCGTTGAGCGTGACCCGTGTTATAGTGAGATATATCAAACAATAGAAAAATGGCCTAGGAAAATACAGTGTGATGACATGATAGCAGTTACTAGTGAATTATTTGACTGTGTCGGAATGTTTTTACAGACTGCTTTCCGCGGTATTGCATTTCATGTTGGTATCCTCGGCTGCCAAAGGGACAAAAACCCGACCAAGTGAAAGACGTCAACATAATGTCGCGAAACTGTTGACGTTACTTCATGAAATGGCGTCAAATTTGCTAACGAACGGAATGAATAACGCCATTTTCTTACTCTCTTTATTTTTCTTCGGCTCAAATTGAAACAATTTGTGGCGCTTTCAAGAAAACAGTACTAGCAAAAAAGTATATATGATAAATAGAATAATGAACAGAGTTATGCTTAATATGAAAACATCTGCCGCTAAGGAGCTCGAAAATTTCGGTAAAATAACTCGTTCCTTTGGAACTCGTTTTTAACGAATTACCACGCATCTTCGTGACAGACTTTTCATATCAATCAAACACTGCTGATTAGTCACTATATAATACACGTTCGTGTGCAATATAATTCGCATAATTTTGAAGAACCACCTTCTACGAAACCTTGTTTCTGTTGTAATTAAAACATTGCTTCCATTAAAAAGAACATCAAACAGTAAACAATTAATGAGCCGGTACACGAAAAAAGGGAAACATGGTGTTCAGATTTGAGGTTCTTCAAATGTGCTTGGGGAGTCTTCTCTCAGACATACGTTTTTGTCTAAAGCGTCTCCAGTGTCTCTATTAAATGTCCACACCTATGAGCAGGTTCGCCTGAGACTGCTGGTCGCCTATGTGATAACCCTGGTCCTGCTGAACCCGAATATGTCCTCTCTTTATAAACAGTGTAGAACCTGATCAGCTAATTCCTGAAGAAGCCAACTGATCTGGATCTACATTCTTTGCCATTAAGTATATGAATTTGTCTCAAAGGCTGGATGAAGCAATTTGGCTGACAATGAGAAGTGGGCGTGGTATCTTAATTTATTCAGCATGACAAGGGTTAAGAACTTTTTTTTTTCATGTGCTGGCCCGAATTTGTTAAGCTAAGCAGCTTGGTGAAAAAAAATTATGTAAATCGACTGAGAAATCTGAAAATCGTTGGTCTTTGAAGACCTAGAAACTGTTGTCATGAAAGCCGCGATGTGTGTGAATAAATGACGTCATAACGACCTAATTAAATATGCAAAACCTAAATAAATCCCATCTGATACAATATTTTGTTGGTATATCCCTTTAAATGTATTCATTTGGATATATACTGTGAAATAGTTTACATTAGCAGCATATTCCTGTCAACAAACGGCTTTTGTTTGTGTGTTACAAACAAAAAATCTTTTTACATATTCAAAATGGCGGCGCCCATGATCACAGATTTAAAAATGCATCTTTCTGATTTCATAGCCCATCTTGGTAAACTTTGTGCCAAGATGCTAACTTTCTAAAGATGAATATTGCAAAAACAGCTATTGCATTAAGTGGGCTCATTTAATGTGGAATATAGACACTTGTGTAATAGTATAATTAGACCCGAAAGGGTGCCGTAAATCACCTGTGTGTCCGTCCGTCCGTAGTCCGTCAGCGAACATATTGGGCCAGTTAGCGATATACGTGGTCAATCAGCAAAAATGGTATTGACGCTTAAACCGAAGAGAATGTTCCAAAATTTTTTTGTCATACTGATAGAGATACTAATAAAATCTAGGGCTAATCTTATCTAAGTGATTATGAGGTGGTTATAAGTATGTTAGGTCTCTTTAAATGGGGCCCTAAAAGAGGTTGCTGGATATAATTGAGAAGTATTCAATATGATACATTTCAATCAAAAAAAAAAAAAATAAATAAAAATAATAAATAAATAAATAAATAAATAAATAAATAAATAAATAAATAAAAATAAATAAATAAATAAAAGTAATAAAAAAATCATTAGGCTGCAAATTTTGCATTTAATATGCTGATTTGTATTGTATCTCTTTATATTGTTGATGGTGTTTCTAAAATAAAATAAAAAAGTGTTGTTGTTGTTTTTTTTGTTGTTGTTGTTGTTTTTTTTTTTTTCTCCTTCTTCTTCTTCTTGCATAGTGCAACAAAAATACAAATACTATTAGATGGAAATAGAAATATAAGATTTAAAGTTTTTATTTATTTAATTGTTTATTCATTTTCTAAAATAAATAAGACCACTGAAAAAAATATTCCATGGTTGTCTCAAAACTTAAAAAAAAAGTAGCTTCAATCAAATTGAATCTGCCATTTTTTTATGTTGAGACTAAGATCTCACTAGGGAATAACAAAAAAGGAATACTGAATAATATTTATCAATCAAAGTAAAGCATATTGGAATTATAAAGTGGTTTCCAACGAGAATAGCATTGAAAATAAAATATGTTTCATTATTTCAGTGTTTAAGTCATCATTTGAAATATAAATATTCCCTTTATGAATTTCACAGGACACACACTTTGACACAAAGAAACTAATCCTATCGATGGAGCACTATATAATAAATCTGGTAGTAAATTAAAAAAAATACATAAATAACTGTATCAAAATTCTGAATATTTACACACAGTATTTTGTGCAATCACACAAAATGAATTCTGAAACACAGTTATTTCTACAAACAAGTCTGTATCTTCAGTGAAGATTCAGACCAGCCTGCGCATCTGCGTAGTCATCTGCTCAGTATTCAATGCAGCTCCACAAAGACATTCTGCTACTTCGGCCAAATGGCGAAAATGATCAGGATGCCGGGATGCACAGGCTGATCCGAGTCTTCACTGAGCGTACATGTGATTCAACGATTATCTGTTTACAAAGCTACTAAAATAGTGCTACTTAGGGGATAACTGCATTCAAATTTGTCATTTCGGGAGGTAAATCGGCAGTTTTACGGTCGCAATTTATGTTTTACGGCTCCGCTTACGCTTCGCCGTAAAACGAAATTTCCGACCCTAAATCGGTAGTTTGACGGTCGGAAATTCCGTTTTATGGCGAAGCGTCAGCGGAGCCGTAAAACGTAATTTGCGACCGTAAAACCGCCGAATTACCTCCCCCAAGTGAAAAAATTTGTATGCAGTTATCCCCATTCTAATGCATTTATTCATTTTTTCTGTTAAGAAAATGTACTATCTGCACAAAGCGACAAGTGCTGTGAGCTGCGTAAAACCAAAGGCCAACCAGTGAGAAGTGACGTTACGTAATGACGTCGGATTTCCGACTGTATATCGCAGAATATACCGTCGCAAATTTTTGACGTTATCCAATCAGACGTCACGTTACATACGCAAGTGCATTAGAATGTTTGTTCTACAGTGAAGGAAGCTCTAGGAGGTCGATGGATGGAATATGGTACGAGTCGCTATCCGCTAATTTCATGATTGGATATTGCAGAATATGTCAACTTATATTTGAGACTCTGGCTGTATACGAACGCTGATCCTTGACCTTAAATGTTAGCACATTATCATAAGGAGACCTTTCTTTATGACATAGCTCAACTGCCTAACGGTTCCAACTTTGTGTTTCTGTTGCTTCCGTCATAGCAAGAATATATTTGGACCAAAAGTCTTGTAGAAAGATTCAAACAGTAGAATTGTGTATTAGCATGTACATTAAAACTTCAACGCTTGAACACCAATGGCTTGTTTACCGTGTCTGATAGTCTGTCTCCAGACTCTATCTTTTCTATCAGTTTCTCTTTTCCGTTCAAAGGTGTGCTAACTAGTATAGCTTATGATGGTATGATAAGTTATGTTCTTTAGAGGAAAAGATAGAGCCATTCCTGTAGTAAAACAATGAAATGGGATTAAAGAGATCAAACAATACAGCTACAGGAAGTGAAAAAGAATGACAAAAAATAATGCAGTAACGACTGGAGCCAGTCTAGGAACTGCCTTGCATCTTCAATAAGCATCCTGCCTGTCGTTCTTTGGCTTGCCGGTGTGAAATGACTGCGAAAGCTGCAAATCCAACACAGGAAACAGACTACACAAGACGCAACATCAAAGGGAAGGCCATATTCAAGAATTTTTATTATTATTATTATTATTATTATTATTATTATTATTATCCTCCCAGTAACCATAATTGTCAACTAACATTGTTTTATTACTAACATTAATATGCAACACCACCAAGAGCCGAGTAGCCTGGCACCAAGCTATGAGTTTAACATTTCTAATCTAACAAAGGTAAAATACCCCTCCCTGACTATTTTCTATACATATCATCTCCCTTACCAGTCAGAAACTCATAACTGATCAGCCAAAACAGAGAGGTGAACGTTCCAGAGGATAGGAAATTTTTTTGTAGAATATAAATCGTGTTTATGCTGAGTCATATATCAGTTAGACGGGAGCCAGTCTAAGAGCCGAGAGAACGGGCCTACGGGTAGACAAGTTTCGACAGCGCGGATGCGGAACTGTGTCCTGTAAAGTTTGTAAGCAAACATACCGACAGGCACTGATCAGGAGATCGCAGGGAGGACCAAAATAGGAACCTAACCGAAATACGCAGATATGCAGACCGGCCTGGGTCCCAGATCACCCACACAAGGTCCCTTGAACTCCCCTGTACCTCGGCATCTACTTTCCAAATAATCTAGGTCCTCAGATATTTTGTTGTTGTGTGGGTTTTTAACGCTACCAAGCACCCGAGGCACATGGATGCAGCGGCGATTGTACATGCATCTCAACAGCCTTGCCTTCATGGATCACACATGCACACTTGGTATATCGTATACTGCTGTCTGTCACCAAGCTCCTCCCTGTCCACTTCATACTACGCCGTATGAACTAGGCGTACTAATGGTCTGACAGTTGTCTCGACCCGAGCGGGATTCGAGTTTGAAAGTAGAGTGCACTAGGCCACCCAGCCCATGTACTCAGATATCTAGATCCCGTACTTTAACTACCGCTATCGATAAGCTTCGATTTCTATTCCAGTTAAGCTAATACAAAAAACAAAAAAACAAAAAACAAATCAACAACTAACACAAAAACGCAATTTAATTTCACTCCCAGGCTAAGGAATACATCAACACGTCAATGGAGACTCAAAAACCAAATTACAAAATTACAGGTTTATCCCTTAAGACACATAACTATTGAGCCCTTCTGGCAAGAGTCTAGACTTCCATTTTACATTTTTCAAAAAATACACCTCGCGAGACAGACATGTACTGGACCATTAGGTTGAACGCGCTAAATAGCACATTGACCACAGAAATACTGCAGTCTCAACTTTGCAGACAACGTTTGCCGACAAAGTGAACGCGTGTTAAAGTTAGGCCTAATAACCAGCAAGGATTCCTAAGAAAACAGCTGTCCCTTGCCCCTAGACCCAATTATTAATCACTATATCACACCCCGTCCCTCCTCCCCACTCTCCACTACACACCCCGACCGGATATACTAGTCTTAAAACCATCACAGAGACTGCACTGATTCAAAGCATCTAATATATACAATTTGATTATTATTTTTTTTTCTCTCATTGGAATGCCATCTTAGTCATCTAATAACCATGATCCAACTACTACTAACATACACCGAAATGGGGTTAAGCTAAACCGAAGTGACCTATTACACATAAACAGGGCCGGCCTCGGTGGCTCAGTTGGATGCGCCGTCCGACTGGAGACCAGGAGGTCGCGGGTTCAACCCCCGCCGAGGTAGGTAGCATTCTTTCGTGATTGATGATGAAATATTTTCTACGGTCATTCTCTAACTTCCGCTGATTCAAGAAGGGTAGTTGTCAGTTTCTGGCGAAAGAATGTGCACAATACTGGTTAACCGCTTAGAGGACTAAAGCTGCCCAGTAAACGTGTGGTTAGGTAAATTGACCGAGATCGACATGACCCCATTGGGTTGACTGGGCCGTAAAACCTCAACACAAACACACACATAAACAGACGCTCCTGTGAGGCGGCAACATTTAATCTACCAAACAAAAAAAAAAAGCACCAAATGACTAACAAACAAAAAAGACAAGTCGAAAATACCCTAGTGATTGGCAAATTAGACATATACACACACATCATCAGTGTATATACGCATTCGAACACCAACAAAATTGCAAAAGACACTTACTCACGTAGGCTAGCGGTCATAGAACACCTAGACTGGCTCCAGTCTCCAGTGACTAAATATTTTTCTCATAATCCACTAAAATAAAACCAAACAAATATCATGACTATAAGGGCTGGTCACTGGTGACCAGCCTTTATAGTCATGATATTATTTTTGTTTTATTTTAGTGACCAGCCCTTATAGTCATGATATTTGTTTGGTTTTATTTTAGTGGATTATTAAACAGATTATAAGAAAAGAACAGTTAGTCACTGGAGACTGGAGCCAGTCTAGAGAACACCAGCAACCTTGTAGAATTAAACAGAAGAGCCACCCAGAACTACATCCATTAACAAAGGACAACGACTTCTCTAAGCATACACGCCCTATAGCTCAGTTTAAAAGGGGGATTCATAATTCTAAATTTATTTCAGCACCAAGAAAACCACTACGGCTCAATTAGGACTAGCACAAACTCCGCGCCCGGTAACTGAATTAATCGGATCCCCAAGAGGAACCGGGAAACACGTAACCAGGCTGAGAACCAGCCTACCCCTCACTACGCATTGTAACGCAATAACTAAAAGCTGTCTATTACCAAGAAAACACGCAACCAGGCTGAGAACCAGCCTCCCCTCCCCACGCAATAAAACGCAATAACTAAAAGCTGTCGACTACCAAGAAAACACGCAACCAGCCTGAGAACCAGCCTAGCCCTCCCTACGCAATGTAACGCAATAACTAAAAGCTGCGACTACCAAGAAAACACGCAACCAGCCTGAGAACCAGCCTACCCCTCCCCACACAATGTAACGCAATAACTAAAAGCTGTCGACTACCAAGAAAACACGCAACCAGCCTGAGAACCAGCCTACCCCTCCCCACACAATGTAACGCAATAACTAAAAGCTGTCGACTACCAAGAAAACACGCAACCAGCCTGAGAACCAGCCTACTCCTCTCCACGCAATGCAACGCAATAACTAAAAGCTGTCGACTACCACGAACAGCAGAGAACACCCGAGCAATATTAAGACCGACATACAAAACTTGCTACGGGGAGTTTTCAGACACCTACGGCTCCCTTTAAGAGCTGGGAACCTCTCAAACCATAATGGGGATACACTGGATGCAAAGAACACAGACGCAAGGCTGCCCAAGGCTCAATCCTCCACCGGACATGGGAAACATCCCGTCTCATTTCAAAGCTGGAGGATCATCTAAATGCTGTCATTATTTGAATATTCTTAAAATATGTTCAAACTACAGTCGAACTTCGATGGCTCGAATATCTTTTCCACCATGGAAATTTGTTCGAGATACTGGTAGTTGGAACCACTGATGGTTAATTATGACGCATGGTCAGGAAGCAAATGGCGATAATTTTGGGATTTTTTTTTTCAATAGTCTACACAATAATGGTATGTTGAGTGTACTCATTAAAACTGCGTCGATGAGGCGATTTTAATGAGTACAACAAGGTACAATTTCATGATAAAAAAAGAAAAATTCCCTTAAACATGTTTAATTTTATTTTCTTGAGCTAGCTAAGAATTTCATAGGAACTCAAAAACCATTAGCCATGGTAAACGAGCCATCGGTGTTCGAGATATTGAGGTTCGACCGTATAAAATCGTAGACAAGGTCTTAGTGAGTCTACTCATAAACAGCAGTAAAGTTTGTGGGGCTTCATATGTCCCAATCCCTTGACCCCTCCACCCCATCTCCCAACCCAGCGCAGACTTAAGCTGTATTCATTTTTCAAAGTAAAAAGAATGGATTCAGTCATCCCAAAGGAACTAAACATGAAATCTGCACTGTGATGATGTACGGAGCGGCCACACGGTATTTAACATCACTTGCAGGGAAGTAAAAAAAAATGTAAAACGACCAAATTTTTCTGTACAAAGTTTTCATATAGAATAACAAAGCAATTGAAACGGGAGTTTTATTGCTGCGAGGTTCTGATATTTCACCTGAAGATTCGCCTAAGAATGCTAAAAAAAAAAAAAAAAAAAAAAAGCTGTGTTTCCGCTAACCCGAACGACCCTGTTTCAAAAACCCGACTCCGCTATTTTTATCAGTAAAATTGCAAAGTAAAACAGTAAAGCACAGACCCTAAACAAAATACCAGCATTTTCATAAAATTACAGGCCTGATCCCGACCTTTTCTGGAGAAAAAATAGAAAAAAAAAAATCTCCTACCCACCGACCAAATCTTTTAGCATGTTAGCGGAAACACAGGTACCTTTTACGTCTAATGTAGACCCCTGCATACCCCAGTTTTCACTATATATTATAGAGGAATAAGGGGGCAGCAGACGTGTTAAAGTAATGGACATTTTTTCTATCATATGTTTTGTCAGTATTATCAGTTTATATCAGTATTGAAACGCTCTCTAGATTCTATATTATGAACTAGCACTCATATGAATATGAATGATACTTTGAACAACATGATACTATATTGTTACTTATCAGGATGAATGTAGGCTTTGTCCTAGTCTTAATTTCTGTGTTTGTATTACATTGATATGGAAAGGGCTGTAGTTATGCTTGTTAAAACTTGTGGACAAACGCATTTGCCTGAATGCTGTTATGGTTATAAAGTATGTTTAAACTACACAATATACAAGCTTTCGTGTTCTTGCGTTGCTGCTGTAAAGGGAAAACAAGTCAACAAATTGAAAGTAACATATCCTCGGAAAGTCACGTCTACATGTGTTTTGTTTGATAGGAACGTTATCGAATGTACCCTGTATATGTCCTCACTGATAAATTTTGGGGCTATCTTGTTTACAAGTGTCATTATTTTCGTATAACTTTGATACGCGATTGGTGTTCCTTGGTACTTCCTTTATATAGTCGCTACGAAGAAAAAAAGTTGTGTTGAGGTTTTACGGATCAGTCAACCCATTGGGGTCATATCGAGCGCGGTCAGTTTACCTAACCATGCATACTTTTACTGGGCAGGCTTAGTCCTCTAAGCGGTTAACCAGTATTGTGCACATTCTTTCGCCAGAAACTGACAACTGCCCTTCTTGAATCAGCGGAAGGGAGAGAATGACCGTAGAAAATATTTCATGATCAGTCTCCACGAAAGAATGTTGCCGGGGTTGAATCCGCAACCTCCTGGTCTCTAGTCGGACGTCGCATCCAACTGAGGCTGGCAAAGTCGCTACGAAGACCGAGTAAGAAGTAAACTCACTTTTACGTCTAAAATATGCCACAAAGTTTTAAAATGTCCAATAGATCGAGTTGAAGCTTGAGGGAATTTGTTCTCAAATAAGATTTTTTAAGCATTTTCTAAGAGAATTTGGGAGTAAAACTGGCTTGCAGTTCGTCTCCCCCTCTCTCTCTACTGTCTAATCTGCTGTCCCCCACCCCCCTCTCTACTGTCTCTCTGTTGTCACCTCTCTCTCTCTCTCTCTCTCTCTCTCTCTCTGTGGGGAATTGTGTGTGTGTGTGTGTGTGTGTGTGTGTGTGTGTGTGTGTGTGTGTGTGTGTGTCGGGGGTGGGTTGCGAGGGGGTTAAGATAAGACTTTGCTTGATGTTTCTGGAACTGAGAAAAAAAAACTGAGAAAAAAAGTTGTTGTTTTTTGTTGTTTTTTTTTTTTTTGTTTTTTTTTGTTTTTGTTTTTTTTTGTTGTTTTTTTTTTCTGTGTGTGCTTATTTTCCTCTGAGAAGGCAGAAAACTAGGAGAGAACACCATTCACCTTTTACTTGGTTTTACCGAACGCTGTTTTGTCCAACAGATAATCAGTTGTTGGTAATTTATCAGTTTTGCGATAAATACTAGAGATTAAAAATGGGCAACAAACAACATATTATTGCAAATTGTGACTGTCTTTATATCATTTCTAGATCAGTGTATCTTGTATACCATATCTACCCTAAATATTTGGACACATTAACTTACAATCTTTCTTGTCCTGAACGTTTATTAAGTATATTTTATTACCCAGTTACATGTAATATTGTCCAAAACTGCTTGATGAATGGAAAACAGTGGAATAGACCCTGATCAGACGCCGTCTGAACTTGGTCTACAGTATTTTCTCAGGCCTGTATGCCCCAGTACTAGGGTAAATATTGTGATTTATTTAATGGTAATTACAAAATAATTTGCGTGTCAAACATATCTGATTTGGCTATATCTTTACCACCCCCTTCCTCCCCCCCCCCTCCACACACACACACACACACACACACACACACACACACACACACACACACACACACACACACACAATAAATAAATAAATGCCATTGGAAACAAAGAGCACACACAAAAAAACATAAATCTAAGATTTGGTTTATTAAATCTCTTCATATGCAGCAATGTAATGCATATGCACCCCCCCCACCCCCTACCCCCCCCCGCGCCACCCCCACCCCCACAACCCTCCCCAACCAGCACCGGCTTAAGTGGTATACGATTTTCAAAGCAGCCAGAATGAGTCCAGAATAGGTTCAATGATCCCAAAGAAAACTTTGTGAAGAAAAAGCTTAGTCCTGATTGATGGCTGAATAGCTAATTTATTCGCACATAGGTAAATACCCAAGTACTCTCTTTAATTCGGTAATGTGTCAGAGAACCTTCTAAATGACGTAGATACCACGTCATGGGGATCTTTACCCGGTATGTACGGATATATAGTGTCATAGCCACGCCTACCAAACGAATGAATGCTTAACCATCGGTTAAGAACGTGAAACAATTAGAGCGACATCGGTTAGGCATTCGATGACTCAAAGAAGGTAAACAAACTTTGCATTTTCTGTGTTTCATGAGCGATATAAATGTTTTGAGGAAATTATTTGAAAAAACGGGGAATTACATTCAACCGCCCATTGATATCGGCGTCTGTGGAGTAAATCTCAGATCACCTACTCTACGCATATTGGCTGAATTATTTTTCGCGTGCTGAAGGTGTATCGAAAGCCAAAGAAAACACTTGGAAATTCGTGGTGTTTAGTGGCCTTTGTTAAATTTTGCGCTTTGCTAGAAGTTCAGCATATCAACACGTACTCACGAGAGACACATATGATCATTTGTGTTATGGATATTTTGGTTGTTAATGCAGCGTTGCTGAGCAATCGCTATGGTAAGGGTCGAGAAAGAGTGGTTACGCATTACAGCTGTACGTTTTGTTTTCATTTATTTAGATCTAATGCGTAACCACTCATTTTCGACCCTTACCGTGACGATTCTCAACCATGCTGCATTTAGCAACCAAAATAGCCATAATACAAAAATCATAAAGTCTGTACAATTAAAGGGGTGATAAGAGTTTGTTTAAAAAAAATCAAAACCCCAAAAAACAATAAATCAATTAAATTAGGAAAGCAAGGAATCAAAACCAGTCAACAAATCAGTTAGCCAGTCAACCATACATACAAAAAATTATACTTCTTTATCATGTTTTCCAACAACTCTAAACAAAGTCATTTTTAGAATGTATCATTTTGTTTTACTTATCTGATAGTAAGGATTTCTGCAGGCCAGAATATTTCGGGCCAAAAGTAATAGTATTATAACACTAAAATTTCTTATTACTTAAAATCGTCTTTTAAACGTTCCTTCTAAAACGTCAAATAAATCTGTATATTAGAACCAGCCTGGGTATTCTATGGATTGCACGCTTCGTTTCACGCTTCGTTTCACCACGACCTTTCGCGGGTGTCTTTGAATTTGATTTGTGTTTTCTACATATCACCAGTTTTTTGTTTTTTTTTATTACATATTACCCGACAATTACAGGACAATTTCTCATAGCTATAAACCAGCTTCAACAAACACCGACAGGTTACACGAAAACTAGAAACATAAACGCACCACACACCAGTTAACAGTACCTTCTTCGGCAGCACTAAACAAAAACGAAAGAAGCTTGTACACCCTAGGATCATCGTTTGAAAAAAACTTAGTTGACCACTCATTCCTAGTGCTATATATCAAGATTTAGCTGCAAAGCTTTATTTCATATGAGATGGAGTACAAAAAAGGGCCAAATAAATGAACTACATTGAATTTGTTATCAATGTAACATCCTATAACAGTATATAACATTGTCAAGTACAAGCAAATACACGCATAAAAGAGTTTACACGAGTGCATGTTCACGAATTGTTACGGTAACATTGTAGCATTTCGATCTTACTAGAGGCACATATTTATTTCCCGTCTATCTACAGTAGCTCCCATGTAACATCATCGAAACTTTAATGTAACAATCAGAAACCTCGAAATATATAGTCAACATGAGCTCATGCTTTATATTCTTAAGACAAACTTTTTCATATTGTCTTAAGACTCACTTATTTATATTGTCTCGACCCACTTCTATATATTGTCTTCACCCGCTTCTTCATATTGTCTTAAGACCCAATTATATTGTCTCGACCAACTTATTTATACATGTATTGTCTTCACCCGCTTCTTCATATTGTCTTAAGACCCACTTCTTTTAATAGTCTTGAACCCACTTCTTTATATTGTATTCAGACTCACTTCTTTATATTGTCTTAAGACCCACTTCTTTATATTGTTTTTAGATCACTTCTTTATATTGTCTTAAGACCCACTTCATTATTTTGTCTTAAGACTCACTTCTTTGGATTGTCTTCACCTACTTCTTTATATTGTCTTAAGACCCACTTCTTTATATTGTCTTGTCCCACTTCTTTATACTGTATTAATACTTACTTCTTTATATTATCTTAAGACCTACTTCTTTATATTGTTTTAGACCACTTATTTATATTGTCTTAAGACCCACTTCTTTATATAGTCGACCCACTTCTTTGTATCGTCTTAAGTCCCACTTTTTTTATATTGTCTTAAGACCCAGTTCTTTATATTGTCTTAAAACCAACTTCTTTGAATTGTCGTAAGACTCACTTCTTTATATTATCTTATGACCCACTTCTTATATTGTCTTGACCCTCGTCTTTATATTGTATTAAGACCCACTTCTTTATATTGTCTTAAAACTCACTTCTTTATATTGTCTTGACCCACTTCTTTATATTGTATTAAGACCCACTTCATTATTTTGTCTTAACACTCACATCTTTATATAGTATTTAGACCACTTCTTTAGATTGTCTTAGGACACTTATTTATGTCGTCTTTAGGCTCACTTACTTCTTTATATTGTCTTAAGTCACGTTTTGTTTTTATACTGTATTAAGACTCACTTCCTTATATTGTCTTAAGACTCACTCACTTCTTTATATTTTCTTAAGACCCACTACATCTGGAGTTGTATCCCACTGAGACAGGAGGCACACGTGAAAAATCTTATTTTGCTTTATGATAGCCGAAGATAACAAGATGGGCTCAAAGAAAAACCCAGCCACAGTCCAGCGGGCATATGACGTTTATACAACGATGACATTGCATCGACACTGATGCGGCGTTGTCTCAACGTTGTGTGTCCGCTGGGAGTGCACACTATCTCCCTACCCACTACATTACCACCAGTATATCAACTGGTATATTCCCTTAGGACAAGTATGGTAATGAGACAAGGTCCCCGACTATTTAGGGAAGATTCGGTATATACATGGACCGCTCTTTCTTTCTTCGTTTTATTGGCAAAACTTCCTCTTTATGTCATAGCATTTCATGTTTCTTTATTATCAAAAATGAGCAGAAATACAATAATGAATCCATAGTTGTTCTGTCACATACAAGATTACCAAATATGGGAAATGTTATTGCAGCTATGCTGATACACAAACGCTTTCGGTGTTAACACAATCAACAATGTATTATTATTGCTCTCTCTCTCTCTCTCTCTCTCTCTCTCTCTCTCTCTCTCTCTCTCTCTGCCTGCTGTCCTCTCACTGTCTGTCGCTTTCTGCTGTCTAATATGTCTCTCTCTGCCCTGTCTGCCTGCTGTCACCCCCCCCCCCTCTCTCTCTCTCTACTGTCTCTAATCTGCTGTCCCCCGCCCCCTCTCTCTCTACTGTCTCTCTGCTGTCACCTCTCTCTGTCTGTCTCTGTCTTTGTCTCTCTCTCACTCTCTCTCTCTTATCTGTCTCTCTCTAATCTGCCTGCTGTTCTCTCTCTCTCTCTCTCTTGCCTGCCTGTGTCCTCTCTCTGTCCGTCTCTTTCTGCTGTCTAATATGTGACTCTCTGCCCTGTCTGCCTGCTGTCCCCGCTCTCTTTCTCTCTATCTCTCTCTCTCTCTCTCGCTCTCTCTTGTTTAACCTGTCTGCCTGTTGTCCACTCTCGCTATACCTGCTCTCCGTCAGTTTGCACGCTCCCTCTCTCTCTCTCTCTCTCTCTCTCTCTCTCTCTCTCTGAGTTTTTGTATGCTGCACTAATCACATAATCTATAAATGATGATTAATTACACTTTCAACTTAATGCCAGCCATTTTGAGTTTTAAATGTACTGGATGCCTTTTCGATAGACTATTTGCCTTTTCCTGCAGGAGAGACAATTTTATGACTTTCACCGTCCTTTACTGCACAGCAAGCCCCTCATGAATAGTCTATTCTATAAGGAAAGAAATATTCTCCCAACAGGAGCAAGTTCTTTTCGTTTAGAGTATATAGCTTTTTTTTTTTTTATTTTTGTCCAAATGTACATCAAAGCTGTAACAAGATATCCCAGCTAGCATTCTTCATAAATCTACAGCGGGCTGTTATCGGCCCGTCAGATACCCTATACCGCTATAGATTTATGAAGAATGCTTACTGGAATATGTCAAACAAATTATTTGTAAATGATAAGAACAATTTTAAGTGTAGATTTCAGCTCCTTATTGTTAATGACCTTCTCTCTACCTTATTTACACTAAATATGCTTTATCAGCTTAACATACTTATCATAACATTTGAACAAAAGTCCATTTTACTATATCTTGATCTGTCTAAAAACTGGTGAATGACTAGCTAACAGTGTAGACGCCGATCAGAAATCGAGTTCTGTAGCATAGGATCTGGGTCAGTACTGCTTCCTCAGGCCGGTCTGACCAATATATAGTGTTTTCTACGGTAACATTCACTATATGGCTATAATACATGTCATGCGTTATTGTACTTTTTTTGGCGTGTCACTCTATTGTTTTTTAGTCCCGTGATTTGAGTTTGAAACCATTAATGCCTAACGTCCCATAAAAGGGACATTGGCAAAAAGTGCAGACCCAGATCAGACGCCGCATAATGTGGCGTCTGATCTGGGTCTACACTTTTTGAATTAAATACAGTTTTTTGTTTGTTTTTTTTTTATACTACTGATAAAACTAACCAGACACCCCTTCTAATGGAAATAGACCAGTCCAAAGAGTTGAGGTAGAAGAGTCCACTCGGCATAAATGGGTTAAGGGGAAAGATGCACTTGATGGATTTTCCGCCATTTAAAAAAAATAGACAAATTTTGTGACATTTTCCTTTTAGCATTGCGATTACCTCGCTTAGGGAAGAGAGAGCTAATCTTAGTGCTTTTCGTACGTTTGATCGATTAGTGCTTGTTTGGATTTGTCGGTTTCCTTTTTCTCTTGATGTCTGGGAAGGGCTGCGGTTTGTGATTGTGGCACTCCCCGGACTTTTCTCTTAGCTTTTTTTTTCCTATTTAGCTTTTTGCAAACAAAGTCAGGGGTCTACTAGCAAGGAAAGAGTTCTCTAACCTTGGGAGCGAATTCTTTCCTTTAGAGTAGAAAGAATTCGCACCCCCACCCCGCCAGCCCCCCCCCCCCCCACCCCCTACCCCCCACCCGTCCTTTAGAGTAGATCCCTTTTCCGGAGGGAGGCACTTTTTCTTACTGTTACCTCCCCTGAAAATGTACAAAAATGAATAACTAAATAAATGTTTCAGTTTGTAAGGCTCGAGGAGGTTAAAAGTTCGGGATTATAAAATTTCAGGAAGTAGATTTTAAGATATATTTTCAGGCCTTTCTCAACGCACGTCTTATACAGGAATCTATATGAAGCCCTAATCCCTGAAGAGCAGGTGTATTATCATTCTTCATCCTGGTGAGCCGGCCTCGGTGGCTCAGTTGGATGCGCCGTCCGACTGGAGACCAGGTGGTCGCGGGTTCAACCCCCACCGGGGTCGGCAACATTCTTTCGTGGAGATTGATCATGAAATATTTTCTACGGTCATTCTCTCCCTGGTGAGTATCACTTCCTATCTTGGATAATATATGCATCCCTGAAGAGTGTTAGTCCTTACTTCTGGTGAGTTTCACTCCCTAACTCTGAAGAATATCAGACCCACCCCTGGAGAGTATCAGTCTCTAACCTGAAGAGCATCAGTCCCTATTGTGGAGAGTGTCCGTACACATCCTCGAAGGGCACCGATCCCCAACCTGAAGAAAATCAGTCCTCACCTTAGCTGAGTAGCTCTCCCCATCCTTAGAGAATAAATTGGCTCTCTGGCCATGTAAAAAATAATTGTTTTTGTTCTTGGTCAGCAACAAAAAAAAGAAAAGAAAATCTGGCTGAAAAAAAAGGCGCACCCCCCCCCCCCCCCTCTCACACACAGACACACACTCCAACACACACTCCACTCCACTCCCCGCCCATCTCCCACCTCACCCGCAGAAAAATAAATGGTTGATCCCTTAACGCATTTTCTGAAAACATAGCACTGCATAGGATATGTCTTTTTGAATTGCCTTATGCATAAGTTGTGAGAACAGATATTAACAGAAGTAAGCAAACATATTAATAGAAGGACATATTGTAACAGACGGGCTATACAGCCTCATTATAAATGATACATTGTGGAAAAAATACACAAGGCCCGACATAATAGAAATGTTGTTGAAGGGTCGTGATGTAATGAGAAAGAGTGATATTGTTAGTAAGGTTTTGTTCTAGCTACAAAACATAATCATTTTACAAGCTTAAAATATTTCTCTATAACTTTGAACAATGTACTTTGACTTCACAATGTACTTTGGTTTATACATGGAGTGCATTTATGTTTATGTAGGCGATGAATCAAGACCAAAGTTTAATAGTTAATAGATATGTCATGAGAATCAGGTGATTGCGACATCACATAATCGGTGGAAACTTTCTGACTGATAAAATTGCAATTACAAATGTCAAGTTATAAGTGTATATGTCAAATTATGACAGATAATTTACAGTTAGGGCTTATTTTGGCAAGAGTTGGTGAGAAAGAACGTGAATGATTTTGAGTAAGGTTTTATAGATGGCTGTACAGGCCCGGTACCTGTGATTTCCAGAAACAGGAAGTTCATAAATGATAATGAAAGAGCCATTAGTAAATGGCATGCTGTGATTTGTCAATAACTTGTTAATATTGCCCTGATGGTCAGTTACACAGGCTTCTGTCTTATAAATACATGATTTCACATCTTACATCTTTTTGTCTAGATAATGTACATGTATGAGTAGAAACGGTTTTAGCGTTCTATTAATTTGTTTTCGAGGAGATTTTAATCCTAACTACTCTCTCTGCTAATTCAGCAGTCGACAAATTGGTGACATTTGTCTTAATTTGCCCTTTAAACAGGATTTGACATTTCATGCAAATTGTCTCCTGTTTTCTGAGAAATGTAAGAAAAGTATTTCAAAATGTTGTCTGCTAAAAAGTTACCCACAGAGCTAAGTGTTAATTTATTTATTTAGCCTCATCACGAGAAACCCTGTCTTTGGAGTTACAACGAGGTATGAAATAGATCAGACTGCGCAGCTGCAGAGAAAAACTAGAGTCTTGAAAAATTGGATACGTTATACCATCTAAGCAGTGAACAGGAAATGAAGGCGCTGATCAGACTATGCAGATGCAACAGGCTGATCTGTGCCTTTGATGTTCGCAAAGGTATAAAACAGGTTTTCTTATGGCCAGGCTCTATTTATTTTTTATTGCCTCCAGGGGTGGGCAAAAGGGGCACAAGCTCCCCCCCACCCCCCACCCCTCCCGGCATTGCAGAATAATGAATGATTTTTTTTTTTTTTTTTTTTTTTTTGCGTTCGGTGGGTTCGTTGAGGGGGGGGGGGGGGGCGGGCATGAGAATTTGCTACCCACCCCCTTTTCTCCTACCCCACCCAATCCATATATATTTGTGTAGGTGTGGTGGCTGAAGGGACAGGCAGGTTATCCAGGATTCTGCATGGCTAGTACTGGTAATTATCAAACTAGCCGGAATTATTTTTGCAGCTTAGAAATTACCTGCATATAAGGCGGAAGGTTTTATTTGTTTTGGAGTTTTACGGCCCAGTCAACACTATTCAAGTTATTTTGAGCCAGTCAATTTACATAACCGCACTTCCTGGGCAGGCTTATACATAAGTGGTTAACCAGTACAGTGCACATTCTTTTGCCAGAAACTAACAACTGCCCTTCTTGAATCATTGGGAGGGAGAGAATGATCCCTACAAAAGAATGTTGCCCCAGCCGTTTTCGAACCCGCGACCTCCTGAAATTGTCAGAAAAAAAAAATCAGCCTGCAAGATTAATGAAAATGACTTGAAAATAGCATGGAATGCACTCTCAGGCAATCCAGTTTTAAAAATTTCCCGGGGGAGGCCCCCGGACCCCCTTATAAAAGGGGAACCCCTCTCATACTCTCCCCCTCTCGCCGCTCGATACATGCCTTCGGCAGTCAATGCGCTCCCCCACCCCCCCCCCCCCCCCGTCTTCAGACCTTCTGGGTCCAGCCCTGCTATAATTGTCACTGGCCCTCGAGGGGTAGGGGTGGGGGGAGGGGAGGGGAGGGGAGGGTAACTTCCTATATATAGTATAGTACGGATGTGATGCCGAATGGCCACCTTTTTCAGCGCTGCCAGGTATATTATTAGCCCTCTTTAAAAAAAAAAAAAAAAAAAAGTATATGAATGACCCGATTTTTCTTGATTCGTATGTGAAAGGCCCACTTTTCAGACATCCCGGTAATAATATATATATATATATTCGCTCAGAGATTTGTTACGGCTGATATTTCACATTTCACTTGATATTCAATGAAATGACTGCTATATTTGTCTACTACCAGCAATAAATGTGTATAAAAATCAGAGCAGTATATAAATAGGTCAACATTTCGGACGATCAAGTATATGAATGGATCCATTTTTTCAAAGGCGAGTAATATGAAAGGGGTAGGTTTCGAAGTACTGGCTCGCACACCCGTACCACATTTACCCCCAATTTATCACACCTTCACCCTCCCCCTCCCCCATCCGCCTCCCCCCACCCCGGTTCTTTGTCTGTAGGTTCACAAAAAATCTAAAATCTATACCCTTCAAAATCCTCTGGGATGGTGTCGGGGAGGGCGCGAGGCGTGGCTGCGTGGGGCGCGTATCTCTTTCTTACCCTATCTTCCTTCCTACTGTCTCCCACCTCTCTGCCTGTGTGACTCTCCCTGTCTATTAATCCTGGACACGTGAGGGTGTCTTCGTGAGAGTGCCTTCATACCTTACGGTACCCTTTAAAGGGGAAACTGACCGAAAATGTAAGATAAAAAAAAGAAGCTGGCCAAGGGCTGAAAGACCGGCGTACCCTGCTATTTATCTGTCTGTGTCTCATTTGGGAGCGACCATTTAATTTTATAGGAGGGTGGGTGGGGGAGGGTGACTTTTTGAGAAAAAATCCAGGACTCTCTTTTACCCCTTTTCGCCTCACACCCCAACACCCAACACACACACCCACACACACACACACAAACGCGCGCGCCTCCACCAAAAATAGCCAGGACCAGGGTAAATGTTATTGTACGTTTTGTAAAAACATGAATGAAGAAGGCAAGCTCGCGTCGCGATTGAAAAACAAAATCCAGGGCAGAAAACATCCGTCAGTCCGTCCGTCCGTCTGTCCGTTACTTTTTTTCGTTTCCGGCTAACTCCTCCTATAGGTTATATCCGATCAAGCTGAAACTTGATGTATAGTCAGACCATGATGTGGAGCAGTGCATGTTGTTTCGAGGTTACAGTCCACAAACTATAAGCAGAGTTATGCCCCGTTGAATATTTCTGTAACTTTTTGCGGTTAACTCCTCCTACACTTTAAATCCGATCAAGCTGAAACTTGATTTATAGTTAGATCATGATATAGAGCAGCGCATATTGTTTCAATGTTACAGTCCACCAAATATTAGCAGAGTTATGCCCCTTTGAAAATTTCTGTAAATAATCTTTGTCAGAACCGGCTATCTCCTACTACAGTTTACAACCGATCAAGCTGAAACTCCGTAAGTAGTTACGCGATGATGTGTAGCAGCGCATATTTTTTTAGGTTACAGTACACCAAATATTGGGAGAGTGATGCCCCTTTGAAAATTTCCGTACACTTTTCGTTTCCGGCTATCTCCTCCAACAGTTTACTCCGATCAAGCTGAAACTTGATTTATTGTGATTTATTGGCCATGATGTGGAGCATCGTGGAGCAGCGTATAGTGTTTCGAGGTTACAGTCCACCAGTTACTAGCAGAGTTATGTCTCTTTGAAAATTTCTGTAATGTTTTTCGTCTTATCCTCCCATAGTCTGCATCCAGTCAAGCTGAAACTTTGTAAATAATTACACCATGGTGTGAGCAGCATATTGTTTAGAGCTAATGGTAAGCAAATTTTATTTTTTAATAGTTTTTTTTTTTTTTTTTTTTTTTTTTGTAAATAACTAAGGTTATGGCCATAGGGGCAAGTTATTTATTTATTTATTTATTTTATTGTTATGTTTCTTATCTTCTTTATTAGAAATGTTGCCATTATGAAATATTTATAAATACGTTTATTAAATGATATAGAATTAAGAAGCTTGACTAATATCAAATCTTATAAATATAATTGTTTTTGGATTTTAATACTCTTCTGAGTTGCCTCCCTTGAAGTACAAAAACAAAATCAATATAAAAAAACTTTTTTTTTCATTTTTTTTTTTTTTTATTCTTTTATTTTTGTTGTTGTTGTTTATTTTTGTTTTGTTTCTGTTTGGTCAGATACTGTTATTGTTTGATCAGATACTGAAGCATAGGAAAAACAAATCAGCCAAATTCTCATATGAGCTTATAGTATAGCCATGCTTCTGTCGACCACCATCCGTCCGAAACCACTTCTCCCTGGACTCAGCAAACTTCTCCCTATTTTCCCAGGAGGGAGGTCACCTCCTAAATTTCTGGGCCTGCTTGGACCCGGAGGTTACAGTTCACCAAATACCAGCAAAGTTATGCCCCTTTGATTTATTATTATTATTATTATTATTACAGTAGAACTTCTGTGGCTCGAACCTCGATGGCTCGTTTACCATGGATGAGTCGAACACGTTCTTGAGTCCGCAGGGATTTCCTCCAAATACGATAAAAGGATAATGTAGGGAGATTTTATTCTTTTATCTTGTAAATGTATGATGTGTGTACTCATTAGAATCGCCTCTATGAGGCGATTCTAATGAGTACACACAACATACATTTATAATACAGAACTCCGAAAAGATATCCCACAATTATCTCCATTGTGCCTCCTGGTGTGGCACTAATAGTAACCTTCCGAGGCTCGAACTACCGCTGTCTCGAACAAATTTTCATGGTCCCAAAGGGGTTCGAGCCATCGAAGTTCGACTGTATTATTTATTTGTTTTTATGTTGTTGTTTTTTTCTATTTACTCCACTTACAGTTTACATCCGGGTCACTGAGTCAGTTTATGTGCTTCATCTTATTACTTGCCACGGGTGTATAATACCTCCGCTTGCGGAGCTCTTGTTTCCTTTAAAAGTAGTCTCTATTTTGGAAGCGATCACTTCTTTCTTTCCTTAAAAGTAGTCTCTAAGGTAAAGAATCACCATATTTGGTTTATGTCTCTTTATTGCAATATTATTATTTTCTTACGCATATTGCGCAATGCAAAATGTACTTAAAGGCCGCTGCGCCTATAGAATCCAGTTTACTTTTTGTTGATATGTCACGGGTGAGAAACAGTGTACATTCTGTGAATTTTTGCAGCGTCTGATCTGGGTCTGCACTGTTTGCTCATGTCTGTCTGTCCCAGTACTAAGGGTTATATACGGTAACTCCTACGTGATTAAATAAATTCGGCGAATGTCATGACAAAATCTTGTTTTTATACTAAGGGGCGTAAAGGTAAATTGTACACTTTTTGCTTTGAAATTCATAATTTTCGGCGTGCTTCTCGCTGTTTCTTACTTCCGTGATTTTAGTTTTAGTTACGAGTATTTTCAAGAGCAAACAAGGAGCTCAGATATTCTTTTCAGATAGATAGATAGATAGATAGATAGATTTCCTCAATACTGGATAGTATTTACTACTACAGCCTAGACTGGCACCAGTCGTTTCTGTTTTATTATTATTATCATTATTAATAATGGTATTTGCTTTTCTTAAAATTACTCTATCTCTCTCTCTCTCTCTCTCTCTCTCTCTCTCTCTCTCTCTCTCTTTCAAGGGACCAGTAGCCTAATTACTTTTCCATATGCTTCCATTATAGCACTGGCTAAAGTCTGATCCTCACAATATTCTTTGACTTACAATTCTGGTCTCAAAATAAAGGTTATTCTTAGGCTGACAAAATACACCACAAAAAGAAGGGGTCTGTCGCATGTGTTGGCACTTTTCTGCACTTGAATACATATACCCTTATTTTGTTGGAAAATAAACAAAAAAAAAAAGAAACTTACAATGTCCTTGTTTTCAGCACTAGCACACTAAAAATACCATTGACAAATTTAAAGTTGGTCTGCGATTAAAAGAAATACATTTTGGTGTAAACCTTTCATAAATACAAAAACTCTCATCTACTTCTGTCCAATCAGAAACAGTTTTTTTTTATATCAGCTATATCCCTTAACATCCGTATACATTTTTATTTATTTATTTATTTATTTATTTATTTATTTATTTTTTTTTTGGTTCCTGTCCTGACCGCTTTCTTTGTACACTGTGTCCTAAAATACCAGATTTCTCCTTATCGCAAGAACCACAGAGGGACGTAACTGATAAGATCATAGTAAGCCGCATCAGATTGTATACCTTTGAAAACCAGAGAGAGAGACAGAGACAGAGACAGAAATGATAGAAAAGACAGAGCCTATACTACAACCCAGAACTGCATTAGCAAAGATCATCTTTTCTCACATTCTCTCTAGTCATAAACGAATTCTGTGATTTTCATGATCTCAGTCGAGAAAAAAAAAAAAAAAAAAAAAAAAGAACAATGAGCAAGTCGTATAATGCGGGACGCACAGGCTACACCAATGACACGCAGGCTACACCACGGAAGCACAGACTACACCACGGAGGCACAGGCTACACCACGGACGCAGAGGATATACCACGGACGCACAGGTTACAACACGGACGCAGAGGTCACACCACGGACGCACAGGCAACACCACGGACGCACAGGCTATACCACGGACACAGAGAGTACACCACGGTCGCAGAGGTACACCACGGACGCACAGGCTACACCACGGACTGCAGAGGCTACACCAAGGACGCAGAGGTTATACCACGGACGCACATGCTACACCGCGGGCGCACAAGCAACACCACGGACGCAGAGGCTACACCTCGGACAACAGGCTACACTAAGGACACGCAGGCTACACCAGGGACGCACAGGCTACACAACGAATGCTCATGCTACACCGCGGACGCGCAAGCCACACCACGAACGCACAGGCTATACCTCTGACGCACAGACTACACTAGGGACACGCAGGCTACACCACGGACGCGCAGGTTACACCGTGGACGCACAGGCTACACCACGGACGCACAGGCTACACAAAGGTTTGCGCATGCTACTGATTTGGACGCACAAGCTTCAGCTTAACTCATTTATGCCGAGTTGACTCTTCAACATTAACTTTTGGACCGGTCCATTTCGAATAGAAGGGGTGTCTGGTTAATTTTAATTGTACCTATGTTTTATAGAATTTCTTGTATTTAATGCGAACAGAGCAGACCCTGATCAGACGCCGTGTTCTGTGGCGTTTGGTCTGGGTCTACACTGTTTGCCAATGTCCCTTAGGCATAAACGGATTAAACCGGGGAAATTGCCTCATAGTAGACTAGCTACTAGTCGGATATCAATGTTATATTCATCAATCAATTATGTATAATTATTAATTTACTTAATGAACTATGGGTCATCTACTACTTAATGCTCGCCTCACCTCTTTGATAGCAGCAACTAATCTTGGAGATATCAGAGACCAACTATTAGAGACTGGCTATACAAGATGTCATACATAAATTTGAATCAGCTTATAGTAAGGAGTGATAAAACATGACATCAAGGTCTAGGAGCTAATCTAGCCTCATAGTCCCGCCCTCGTTCCAGCTTCTGCGATATAATGTTATTTAAATACACTTAAACGTCTTCTATAGCGCATTCGGTAACGCGTCTGGCTGTAGATTTAGGAATCGCAAGGTCGAACCAAGCTCGGTCACATAACGGTTATTCCCCTGCCCCCCCCCCCCCCCCTCCCCCCCCCCCCCCCCCCACACACACACACACACAACACACCGTGATTCAAGAGGACGTTTGTAAGTTACTGGCAAAAGCATTCGCACAGAGAACTGGTTAACCACTCGGACCCATCAATACCGGGTATTGAAGGGTCCGAGTTAACCACTTAAGGACTAAGCCTGTCCAGGAAAAAGTGTAAAAAAAAAAAGTGTGTTAGTTCACCGCTCGAGATCATGTGCGCAGTGTTGACACTATCCCGGGGCCTTAGACTGACATTAGTCGATTTTAATTGAAGCACGCTCGGTAAGGGAGATAACAATGTGGAAAAGGTCTATTAAACAACGACTGCATCAAAACTACAATATCTGCGTAGCGCTGATAACGCACATTATGCATGTACGTAACATGATTAACAAAAACATTATTATTTGCAATAAAGGAACGTCAACGTAAGGAAAATATTTTGTTTCTTTACGACAGGGGCTGTTCTTTAAGGAAATACTAAGGAACCGGGGGATGGGGCATAGGTGGGAGGGGTGGGGGTTCGGGCCTGGAATTCTTTTTCTTCCGCGACCCGAGCCTGTCTTTTCATTCACGTTGTTTCGAAGCGTACAAACACAGTTACCCTGGTCCTAGCTATTTTTTTTTTTTTTTTTTTTTTTTTTTTTTTTTTTTTTGCGGGCAATAGAGGGTCCTTTTTTTTTATTTCACAAAATCTTCCCGCCCTCTCCCTTTCCCACCCTACCACACACCCTTCCACCACAAAAAATCGAATGGTCGCTCCCTTATTACTTCCAAAATAGGGGCTATTCTTAACCCAGTGGGCATATGACATTTTTATTATATACAAAGTAATGAAAGATAGAGAATTATTAACGAAATAAAATGCATATTTCGAAAAAGTTATATTTTCACTGGTGAAAATATAAAACTTATATTTTCACTCCTCTGAGCAGTGAAAAATATAAGGTCTGGAACTACTTTTTTTCTTATTTACATTAATGGTCATTATGCACGAGTGAAAATTTGAATGTTTTCATTACACGGGATGAAATTTTTTATGGTATTCACTGAAAAAGGGTAAATTTTCTTTTTATTTTATTGTTTACACGCCAATGCGCGTTTCTGACGTCATAACTAACGTCACCAAACAAAACATGAACGTCACGGCGTCGACGCTCAGTGCTTACTTAAAAAAAAAAAAAAAAAAAAAAAAAAAAACATGTAAAACGCTGGTGAAAACAAAAAACAAAAAGTTTCGGCAAATCAAAATAATTTTGATACGAACATGTTCCTTACCGGCATTCTAATGTTATGCGTTTCTTATATGTCACTGCCAAGGGACAAAACTGTGTGTCAGACTTCCCCTTGCAAATGCAAGATTTGCATCTCTTCTATCGAAAGTGATGTATATAATAAAAAGAAAATTCAAATGTTTGTCGTGAATATGACTTTTATTTCATCGAGTGAAGTGAAAAAAATGTATATTTCATGAGTGCCGAAGATGAAATAAAAGTCATATTCACTCCAAACATTTGAATATCCTCTATATACAACGTCGTTCGCATTAACGTCGATGCAATATCATGGCATTGCATCGTTGGTGCGATATTGTCTCAACATTGAGTGCCCGCACGCTAGGGAGAATCTTTTAAAATTTTTCCTAGGTCGGTGTGCGTAAAATAATTCCGTGCTGGCTACGCAACTGATCTGTACCTTTAAAATCAAATGAAACGAAATTTTTCTCTCTGATAGTGAATTCAAGTGACCAGTCTTTATAGATTTTATAATCAAGTTATTATTTTGGTCTTATTTAAGTAGATGTATTAAACAGGATTCTATGAATAAATATTTAGTCGCTGAAGACTGAAGCCAGTCTACGGGCCGTTAAATTTTCCATTGGGTACAAACAGGTGATTCCCCAATACTCTCCAGATCTATTATTAGCATTTTACGAACCCATTATATCTCGCCATGGGAAAAGGAATCTGCCAAGTCAATATGGACAGCAGTGTTTCTGACCAGCCTGTCTATCCACGCAGTTTTGACAAGGTTTACACCATCATTATATTCTATCGACTTTTAATCGAAGTTGAGTTGTTTAGCAAGATTTAGAGAGGCGCAGTAATTAATAGTTGGGTCTTCACCATTCGAAGGTACACCATTTTTTGATACCCCGGCTTCGCGTGATCTGTCAGGTGATATGTATATTTAAAAGTCCTTGATCGATGTATCGCGCCATGGGAAAAGGACTCTTAGTCCGGTCTATGCGTCAGTGGCTCTGGCCAGCTTGCGTATCCGGGCAGTTTGAACAGGTTTACATTATCATATTCTGTCGACTTTTAATTTAAGTTCAGTTGTTGAACAAAAGTTAGAGACGCGCAGTCATAATTAGGTCTCTGTACCACAGACCTTTTTTTCCTAATACCCCGGCTTCACGTGATAGCTGCCCATATATTTGAAATCATTCTGACCGGAGCGTTACTTGAGAGAAGCCTAGTTTTGTATTCAACATTATCTAAATACGTTATTTCTTTTTTTGTGGAAGAAGTATTAAACTAATTTCAGGTAAGCGACATATTTCTCAGTTTTACTTTTGCAAAAAAGAAAGAAAATAGAAGAAGAAATCCCGCCCTCGAAATTAGCAAAATGCGTTTATTTTTTATTGTATTATTATTATAAGTTACGTCCCACAAGCAACTTTTGAAGATAAATATTTGTGTGTTTCCCTTGTTCAAAGAAATACTTCTTTAGAAAACAAAACCTATGTAAAAAAAAAAAAAAAAATACAAAGAAAACAATGAATAATAAAAATAAACTTTACTTATTCACCTACTTCACGAATTTACCTTCCCGTGGCGATTTCTCAACATGTTGCATTGACAACCAAAATATCCGTAACACAAATAATCATAGGTGTCTAGCGTGATGATCGATATGCTGAACTTCTTTAAACAAAGGACACTAAACACCCGTATTTCGCGTGTTTCCTGTGGCTTTCGGTACACCTTTAGCACGCGAAAAATGATTCAACCAATATGCTAGTCTGGCCCCAGACCCTTTCTTTATTTTTCTTGTCTTTCTTTTTCTTCTTTTTTTGTTTGAGGGGACACAACACTTGTATAGCTTATAGAATTTTTATTTACTTCAGTCCCTTGGCTAGAAAGAAAGTTCAGCCATAGGTAACTTGAAGTTGGATTAAAGAGGATCATGATAAAAAAAAAAATAATGTAGAGAAAGTGAGAAATAGATATAAAACAAAAACGACTGGAGCCAGTCTACGAATATGCGTGAAGTAGACAGTCCGAAATTTATTCAACAGACGCCGATATCAATGGGATGTTGAATGTAATTCCCCGTTTTTCAGATAATTTCTTAAAACATTTATATCGCTCATGAAACACAGAAAATGCAAAGTTTGTTTACCTTTTTTTTTTTCTTTTTTTTTTTTTTTTTTTTTTTGAGTCTTCAAATACCTAACCGATGTCGCTCTTTAATATTGTTTCATGTTCTTAACCGATGGTTAAATTAACATTCATTCGTTTGGCCAAAGACGTATAAAAGTCCTTGGTTTGGCAGGCGTGAGTTTGTTCCAGAATCCATCTTTTCTGTTTTGTTTTCAAATATGTACCCTAAAATTAAATTTACAGCCAAAGGTTGGTCTGACCTACGTAAATTCTATAGAAAAGTGATTTTTGTGATTTTTTTTTTCTCAATTTTTGTCGAAGAAAATATTTCTTACTTTTCTTTGCTGAATTTGATTTACTGCTGATTTTTCACAACGATTTTGTGAAAATTTCAGAATAAATGTTGAAAATCTGGCTCCAAGTTACCTTTTATTTGCAGTCATTTTAATAGAGAAAATGAAAATATTTGATTTTTTTTTTTTTTTTTTTTTTTTAACCAATGGCTAGATGTCAAACGGTTTTGCATTAAAAGCATGGCAAACGTTTGCAAATACTACTTCTGTATAAAACGCCAAGTAGAAAACGATTTTCTGAAAGATGTCGAAAGTAAAACAGGCATTTTATCCATTTCTAGCAAAGTCTCTAATTTGCATGAAATATCAGCCTTGTTTCTGGGAAAATACGAAAAAAAAAAATACTTCAAAATGTTCTCTGCTTAGTTTTTCTCACAGCATGTTAAGCGTTAACAAAGCTTATTACCATATTACATGTACCTCTATGACGTCATCTCATAAATTTCAAAAGCTCCTATTGGAGGCGTTGTTTCGAGTCGCTTGCTTCCAAATAAATAACTGATACCCGCTTGATACGTTCAATACGTATCTTGTAAGCCTGGCCACCGGGAACCAGTTCAGATAAGACCCCGCCTACTCATTAATATTCCAGTTGCTCCGACCTCACGTGATATTTTTCTAGTCTGCAACCTTGTCTCGTTTCATTTGATCCCGCACCGTCATTGTGTGAACAGTTCCTGCTCGAATGGAGTGGTCTAATTTTTATTCGACGAGGATTTAATCCCGAGAAAAAACAATCTGTAGACTGATCGGAGTGGAGAACAGGACATTGTAAGAATTTCTGCGCACTGTCAGGTATTGATGCGTAGAAATCCAGTTTAAGGGGGTTTTTTTTATTTTCATACTGGGCGTCCCTCAGTGACACCAAAATGTTTCATTCCAGAGCTAGGTCCTATACCATCTATCGATATATGTCTGTGGACTGACTGACCTATGGCATGAGCCCTGTGAAGATAGCTGTTGACCGAATCATATTAACCCATAAATTGCTAACCACATTTGCAGCAGACGACATTTTGTTTTTGTTTATTTATTTTACAGAGAGACTGGCTTAAGTAAACGCTCTGCCTGACAAACGATTCGAATGAAATGCCAAGTCTTATTTTCTCTGAAAAAATAACTATCAATTTTTGATTGTCGTCTGCTACAAATGTATATTATTGTATATGGCGCTTTTACCTTTTCCGCTCTCTGGGTTGATACAGCAGACGACAAATTGATATTTCTAACTTCCTCAAAAGCTAGAAATAAAGCTCTTACTGACATGTTATCAATTAATTTAAATTGATGAGGCCCTCCAAGGGAACAGGGGAATAATTTCAGGGGGACAAAAAGTCTAAAAAAGAAGGGAACAGGCTAACAAAGGTAATTTCGGGAACAGAAAATTAAGATTTTGAGTTTGGGGAAAAGAGAAAATCCCCCCCACACCCACACACGGGAGGGCCTCATCAATATTTGGCGTACCTGTTCCCTTGTACCCCTGGAAAATAGGCATTTTCCCTTGTTCCCAAAATCAAAATCTTAATTCCCCAAAATTGCCTTTGTTCCCTTCAGTTTTAGACTTTTTGTTCACTTGACATAAATGGCCTTTGTTCCCCAAAACCCCTGGGAGGGCCTCATTTATCCTACATGTTTGAAATGTAAGGTCACCAGGCGCTTTTTTTCCCTATACTTGGTGGTTTGGATGCTCATCCGACCGCAGGTACATGTACTTGGCATGTTGTTTTGCCAAAAATGTGTGAAAAATGTCAGATAACCAAAATTAACAAAACATCAGCAATGTTAGAAATTTTACCAACATGTAGGTCTAAAAACAAGACCTAAATGTTTGGGAAAATTTCTAAAATTGCTGAATATTTGGTCATCCGACATATTCCATTCATTTTTGGCAAAACAACGTGCCAAGTACCAGTGTGTCCGACTGGTGATCAGGTAGTTGCGGGTCAAATCCCCTGTGGTCACAATATTCTTCGTGGAGATTGATCATGATCCCGCGTGGTCACAACATTCTTTGTGGAGATTGATCATGAACAATTTTTACCGTCGTTCTCCCATCCAGTCTGCCTCGGTGGCTCAGTCGGATGCTTGTCCGACTGGTGATCAGGTCGCTGGTTCGATCTCCGCCAGGTTTGGCAGCAGGGATTGCATGTCATAAGGATTGCATGATCATTAAATATTTTCTATGGTCATTCCCTTCCAATGATTCAAGAAAGGCAGTCGTCAGTTTCTGGCGAAAGAATGTACACAAATACTGGTTAACTGCTTAATAGAAGACTGTCCTGGAAGAGTGTTTGGGTAAACTGACAGGCTTGACATGACCCTAATAGGTTGACTGGGCCGTAAAACCTCAACTCGGTCATTGAATTCTCCCTACCGCTGATTCAAGAAGGGCAGTTGCAAGTCTGCCCATTAACGTGTGGTTAGGTAAGCTGCCCGCTCTCGGGTAAACTGGCCGTACTCGACATGACCCGAATGGGTTGACATGGTCGTAAAATCTAAACACAAACAAACCATGCATATTTTCTTGTTTCTAGTTCTTAGGTTTGAAGCTTCTTGTAGCCAAACTGTTATTGCTCTCCATGACGGATGGTGTGGTCCTGGGTTATAATCCCGCTGGAGGCAGATTTCAGCTTATTAGTGTTTGGCATGTCATTAACAGCTAGTCTTCACATCTTTTCCATGTTACTACTTCTCCCTGGGTAAATCATTCAGCAGATATCTTGATATAATTCTCTTATTTTTCCCAGAAAAGGTTTTGACATTTCCTGTAAATTAATGCATGAAATGTCAAATCCTGTTTTCTGAGAAAAATAAGAAAATTATCAATTTGTCATCTGCTAAAAGCCCAGAGGGTGGTAATGGTTAAAGAATCTTGAAAGAGTTGTAAAAGACAAAATCATCATCATCTAACTTCAATCTACTTAAGGTGAAAGGATAAAATTTCAAGGGAGATCAATCTGTTACGTAAGTATTCGCCGCCCTTCTCAAAATAGGAACAAGTGCTGTAACTCTGATCAAGACAATAAGAAGGAATAGATTCCTTTTATAAAGTAGGCCTATTTTGAGAAATGAGTCGCCTCCCTGTAAGGTAATTTATTTTCAATTAGAGTGATCATCCTTTGGGAAGGAAGGTAACTTTCCGCTTAGATAACCCAAGATTCTCTGGCTGTGAAAATTATTTTCTACAAAGTTAAAGCAGCCAAATCAGAAAATGAAACCGGCTTTTTCAACGTAAGAGAAGGTTCAGATAACAGCTTAGAGTGATCTCTCTTTGACGTGTCTCTGTTAACCTTAAATGTCATTAAGTTTCCAATGTTGATTGTTAATTAGAAAATGACCAGTAAAGTTAAAAATGATAAGGAGGTTGTGTTATAAGTTTGACTAATATCATGTTTATTATTTCAGAATGGCTGCTGGTGGTTCAGTATATGGAGCTTGCGATGAATTGGTGGATCCCTGGTGTGATCCTTGCTTCAACGATGGTATTTCTCAACAGGCCATGAGCTATTGTGACAAATGTGTGGAATTTCATTGTGAACATTGTTTTGATAGTCATCGTAGATTTGGAGCGACTAAACACCATAAAGTCTTGCAAGGATCGCGTATGCCTGCAAGTCAGGCGGACAAGCCGGTTAAACATAGTTTATGTAGCAAACACGAAGGGGAAGCTAAAGATCAGTATTGTTACGATCACTTTGTCCTGATTTGTGGCGTATGTTCTGTTCGGAAACATAAATCATGTAATGTAAAATCTGTACAAGAGGCTTGTACAATTTTCAATATTGCTGCAGAGGAACACAAATTTTCCAGTGATGTAGAAATATTTCTGCAATATGTAAGAAATACAGATAAATCTGTACAGGAAAACCTCAATAATTTAGATAAAGAAACACAAAATGCATTAAAAGAAGCGGAGAATATTCGTGATAAGCAAATTCAACAAATCAATCGAAATTTTGATGATTTTAGTAGAAAATTAAGTAAATTACACAAGGAGCAGAAGACAACTTTAGAAAACTGTAAGTCAGCTGTAGAACAACTTACTGTTGATATACAAGTCATAACAAAAAAATTACAAAAACTACCAACTGTGTCAAATCTGGATTCTAAACTTTTCCTAGAACTGCAGACTTATTCTGAGAGTATTCTCCAATATGAAGATAAAATTACAAGTCTACATTTATCACGTATCTCAGTGAACTGTGACTTTAATGTCTCTACAGGGTGGCTGTCAGAATCACCAAGTAAGTTAGGAGACGTGTCTGTCCGTACGTCAGATTTCAGATGTGATACACAACGTCCAGTGATTCATTACCCTTTTAGAAGAGAAGGGGAGAGTGGCCAGGGAGCGAGTGGGTCATCTAGTACAGGGGGTCCAGTGTGTCCTGGGATCCTGACCAGACTGGGTGAGACTCAGGTGAACATCTCTGGTGATACTAGATGTTGTATAACTGGACTAGATGTTACTATAGATGGTCACCTGATTGTCTCAGACAGCTGGAATAGTAAGGTGAAACTGTTCTCCCTGAATGGAGAGTTGTTATCATCTCTCAAACTATCAGAGAAACCTTGGGATGTAGCAGTTGTTGACAGGTCTACGGCTGCTGTCTCTATGGACAACTGTCAGATAGTAATCCTTGCCCTAGGACCTGGGGGTCAGCTGTCTGAGAGAAAAAACATCCGACTAGACAGAGAAGCCAGTGGTATCACAGTTTATAACAAGAACTTGATCCTCGCCTGCTATGAATCAGTTATAATGATCAACATGGAAGGTCGGAACCTGTGGTCCACTGAGTCTCTTCTTCAACAACTGTTTAGTCGTGCATGGTTCCTTACAGTCCGGTCTGGGTCTGGTCCGGACACTGTCCTTGTGTCAGACTGGGGGAAACAGACCATAACGGTGCTGGAGGCTGACACGGGCAAGCTGGTCAAGGTCTGTGATGTTAGAGGAAGGAAGCCCTGGGGACTGACAGTAGATGATAATGGGAATGTGTTTGTATGTTACCTCGACCCAGGAGAGATCAGAGTTTGGTCGGGGAATATGGAGGAGAGATCTCTGACAATTCACGGAAAGTTGGAGTTTAACCCTCGGGCAATAGTGTATTGTAGGAAACGTCAACAACTTATTGTAACAAATGGGTTCGGTGATAACTGTATTTATAATTACAAAATATCAAGTGATATATAAAGGAGAAATGGAGGAGAGATGTTCACGGAAAGTTGGAGTTTAATTTCCCTTGGACAATAGTGTATTGTAGGAGACGTCAACAACTTATTGTAACAAACTCTCTCTTTGATGACTGTATTTATTGTAACAAGTTGGAACTCTAACTGTATTTATAATTGCAAAATATATCAAGTTGATATTCCCTTTGGTCAGGATTTATGGAGGACAGATGATTTATTGTAGGAAACGTCAACAACTTATTTATTGTAACAACTTGGAACTCTAACTGTATTTTTACAAAATACCAAGTTGATATTCTCTGTGGTCAGGAGAAATGGAGGAAAGATGTTCACGGAGAGTTTATCCCTGGGACAATAGTGTATTGCAGGAGACGTCAGCAACTTAATTGTAACAAGGTATGACTGACTTTTATATTTATAATTACAAAATATCAAGTTAACATTCCCTGTGGTCAGGAGAGATGTCTGACAACGCACGGAGAGTTGGGGTTTGACCCCGGGACAATAGTTTATAACTTCAACAACTTTTTCTGACATTTGTTAAGTTCATTTACATATGTATCACTATAAAATGGATCTCAATTCTATGATCGTACCCCCACCCCACCTCTTTTCTGTTCTCTGTATAGTTTACACATGAATGATGCCTGGATGGCTGATACAGAACCAGATTAGATTTTGTGGGTGTGTGGGCTGATCCAGGTCTATACTATTAGCTATGTGTAGGTTCTGTATTGTGTAAATATTGTCTACTGTCCTTTTGGCATCTCTCGGAAAGATCGGAAAGACGTTTTTTTTGTCTTAATTTAAATGAAAATATTTCATTTTGATTGCCCGTATCTTATCAGAAACTGTTTGTCTTTTTTGTTTCTGTGTTCTGTAAAATTTTTACAGTAAAATTGAACTTGCGGCCAAAAACTGGTCTGCATTACCTATGCGATTTCTATAGTAAAGTGATTTTTTTTTTTTTTGTTTAAGAAGATATTTTTTATTTTTCTTTGCTGAATTTTAATTTTAATTATTGTTGTTTTGCAACAACATTGTGAAAATTTCAGAAAAAATGAATAAGCTGAAGTTTAAAATCTCCAAGTTACCTACCCTACAGATTAAATTTCTACACAATTTGCTTTCATTTTTACTGGGGGAAAAATTGAAAATATTTTGATTTTTAAAACCCAACAACTAGAATAAAACTTCCTGTGCATAGGTACAGTCAGAGGCCAAAAGTAATACCACAAAAATATTTTCTCATAGACTTTAATGCATTTAAATGTTTACAAAACACTTAATATTGTGCAACATCGTAAAGAAAATACTGATGTTCTGTAATGATTGGAAAGGTAAATGATGCATGCCCAAAATATATGACTTTGATAAATATCGGATATCTGTCTACACAGATACAACAATTTAAATTCAGATGAAATTTATAAAATGGCAGATTTCCATTGACATCAACATTGACGTCGCTCAAAAACTGACCAAAATATCTTACACAAAATTTAATTCTTTGTCTCTCAAGTTTGCATAGAGAAAATCCAATGAGAATCAAAATGTATATTACACAAATCGTCCAGCTTTTAAATGATGTGAATGTTATCTATATAAACAATTATTTTTACAATTATTATTTTTTTGTAAACGTGAAAATACATTGAAGTCTAAGATTTTTTACGCTGTGGAATTACTTTTGATCCCTGACTGTAGTTATGACAAATGGTTTTGCATGGCATAAGTTTGCAAATTTACTTTGACTTTCTGACAGATGACAAAAGCACAGTAGAGCGAGATAATTTATCTGGTGTGTGGGCTGATTAGGGTCCTCACTGTTTCCATGTAGAGAGATACATTGTGTATTTTGTATTTTATCAATGTTTTTGTTAAGGGGGGAGGGGGTGTGTGCGCTCACTATATAAGAATGGGTAGGGATGTGCCGACAAAAGGGTTCTATTCATAGTCTGTCTGGAACGTTGGGAGGGGGGCGGGGGTGGGGGATTGGGTGGGGAGGGATTCAAATATACCTTGATGTCTGTCTGGAAAGGGGGTGGTACACTGCCTTAGTCTGGAAGGGGGATTTTTGTTAATGAGATGAAGCACCAGAGGTAAATGAAGTCTGGTCTGCATAAATGTGCTTCATTATATAGCACCATTAGGCACCCCTGATTATTCTCAAAGAATGCTTGATAGTTCAGAGTTCAGTGCCCCTCACTCATATTGTTAAAAACCAACAATATTACAATTGTATTTGATAAAATTAATGCATTGTATATACTTTCATTAATCTTGATATTGTTATTTTTGTTGTACATAATATTGATAATATGCAAGTAAATCCTTGTCATGCCGAGTAAATTAAGATGCCACACCCACTTCTAATTGTCAGTCAGTCAGATTCCTTGATTCAGATTGTTGATATATAATTTGACATACAGAATGGCAAACAGTGCCGACCCAGATCAGTTGGAAGCCAACTGATCTGGCTCTACACTGTTTGCAAAGGTAGGGTATATCTGGGTTTAGCAGGACAAGGGTTAACTGACTGGGCAAATGAGAATATATTGTTTGTCTACAACTGTTATATGGTTGCTCTTTTGTCTGGAAAGGGGTCTCGATTGTGTCTTGAAAGGGGTAGGGCTTCGGGGGGCGTGGCGGGGGGGTCCCGGCCTTCCGGCAGCACACCCGTGACCCCTACCCTTTTCGATAGTAAGTGCGCCAACCTATTTGATAGGTTGATGTTTTCTTTGACACGACATAAACCCACCTCCCACCCACCCAACTGGGAAGGGAGGGTGTGTGTTTATGTTGTGTCAAAGAGAAAACATGCCTACAATGTACAGGGACGGATCCAGGATGGTTTCGGAGGGGGTTCAATTTGATAAAATTGGGTACTTACTCTACGTAATCGGACAGACAGGCCTGAGCATACTGTGTAGACCTCAATCAGATGTTGAATTCTTCTGCATCTGATCAGGGTCTGCACTGTTTGCCAGTCACTCAGCAGTTTTACACACATTCAATTTCACAGATAGTCAAAATTGAAATTCTGAGTCAAAGGGGCTTCAGCTGAATCACCATCCCCTGCGAACACCCGAATCCGCCCCTTTACAGGGCATATACAGACAGCGAAAGCCGAGATCAGCATATGCCTCCATGCAGTCTGATCAGGACCTTCTCTAACTACTTGCAGAATCCCCGGACAATATAGAGGGACTATCAAAGTAAGACATTGATGAGACTGCATATATGGGCAGGATAATCTGAATGGGAATTTTGCATACAGTATTTGACCTTATTACCGCACTGTGTGGTTATGTTTTTCAAAATAATCTGATAACTAGAGAATTGTAAAATATCCAACTAATAAGGACACATACGCCTTTAAAAGATCAGCAGTGGACTTGAGCGATATTTTTTCTGATTTTCTTTATAAAAGCATATGTTGTGGCTACATGTTCGAACTGCCTCGATACGTCAATAAAAGCATATGCTACTGGAATACTCATTTAAATTGCCTCAACAAATGGGTACCAATGTTCAACATACGCTTTTATAAAGAAGCAGATAAAAATACAAGGCTGTAGTCTGAATACTACAAAATGCCTGACTGTGAGCTTGTAGTGGTATGTGCAGTAATTAGATCGAATAGGGTATGTTAGAAGAAACCTTTTTGCTTAAGGCTGTCATTTTGTATTTAACCTGAGATTTTCTTAAGTAACTTGTGGGTTCTCAAATATATTTTCGGCAAACAAAAACAAAAAAAATGTGTGTTTCAGGTTTCGGCCTAAAAAAAAATTAGGTATGGTAGGTCCGATTTTTTATTATTATTATTATTACATTGCTGTACAGGGTAATTTAATGAATTTTCTGTATATATGGGGTCTAAATCATTGTATTGCTGGCCTCGGTGGCTCAGTTGGATGCGTCGTCCGACTAGAGACCAGGAGGTCGCGGGTTAAACCCCCACCGAGGTCGGCAACATTCTTTCGTGGAGATTGATCGTGAAATATTTTCTATGGTCATTCTCTCCCTAGAAGGGCAGTTGTCTGCGAAAGAATGCACAATACTGGTTAACAGCTTAGAGGATTAAGCCTGCCCAGTAAACGTGTGGTTAGGTAAACAGACCACGCAGGACATGACCCCATTGGATTGACTGGGCTGTAAAACCTCGACACAAACAAATCATTGTATTTCTTTGCATTTTTCTTGAAAAGAAGTGTTATTTTTATCAGTTTTACAATTTTTTCACCCAAAAGTATTAGGGTCCGACCAAAAAATTAGGTAGAGTCTGGAACCTGAAACTCATTTTTTTTTGGCCATAACACATTGTGAACCCTGGTACATCATATGTAACATTATTTCTGTAAAATCATATTTGCAGAGAGAGAGGGAGAGAGAGAGAAAGAAAGAGGGAGAGACAAACAAGAATAATTTTTTATGTCTGTGCTTATGCTCGTACATAACTTGTTTGCCCTAAATATTATGACACCTTAGCTCCTTATTATAATTATCCAAATATTTGAACAAACCAACATTTACCAAATCAAATATTCGCTGCCATAATACCAACTCAGTGATGACATACTCTAAAATATTGAACCGTGTTGGGCTTTGGACTGGAGTGACTTTTTAAAGTGGGCGTTTGAACTTAGCTGAACCTGACAGTAAAATATACCATGCATCACCATTCATTGGCAATGACCAGCCACAGCAGGGCAGCCAGAGGTCATAAAATTCATGTTCAACTTGGATAAGCTCGCCACCTTAGTGGCTCAGTGAGATGTGCATCTGACTGGAGATCAGGAGGTTGTTGCTTTGATCCCGGCGGCAACATTCTTTCATAGAGATTAATTGATCTTGAAATGTTTTCTACAATCCTTCTCATCCTCTACTTTCTGCTGATTCAAGAAGGGCAGTTGTCAGGAAAAGTGCGGTTAGGTAAACTGACTGCACTCGACATGACTCTTATGGGTTGACTGGACTGTAAAACCTCAACAAATTAAATTATTTATTATAATAAATCAACTTGGATAAAGTGGCAGGTGGGTCATCTCTCCATAATAGGTCTTTAAACACTCGTGGGATACTTACATAAGTTACAAATTACATTAGAGACAAGGTTATCCAGCTGTCACAAACCAGTTGCTAATATTAACCCTTGTCATGCTGAATAAATTAAGATGCCGCACCCACTTATAATTTTCAGCCAATCCGATTGCTTGATCTGGATTGTTGCTATAAATTCACATTCTTAATGGCAAACAGTGCAGATCCAGATCAGTTGGCTTCTGAAGAAACCAACTGATCTGGATCTACACTGTTTGCAAAGGCAGGGTATATCCGGGTTCAGCAGGACAAAGCTGCATTCACACAGAGTGAGAGGGCCATGACAGAAAAAGAAAGAACTAATGTTTTTAATTCCAATGCAGTTTTTGACACTAATGATGGTCTCAAGGGGATGGAATCAAGGCATCTGGTTTTCATTCCAACTATTTTTGGAGTGACCTAGACATCACATCCTTACTTTATTGGACTTGTATTAGCTCACCTGAGCACAAAGTGCTCGGTGAGCGATTGTGATCAGTCAATGTCCATTGTGCTACATCGGTCCTGTGGCTTCAAAAAAATTTGTTTCAAAAGACTTAAAGTACTTTCACACACCCCTCGGCCAACTGACTCAAAACTTTATAGGAAGTATCAGGTTGAGATGATTTGTAGATCTGAAATAGCTAAAATTATTCCAATCGGAAATCCAACATGGCCATCATCTTGAAAATCTATTTTGCTTTGCTTCTTCTGAACAGAAGAGCAGGGGTGAGTCGAAACTTGGTAGGGAGTATCAGGGAGGCTTGTAGATCAAAATAGCTTAATCGTTACGATCATAAATCCAAGATGGCCACTATGGTGGCCAACTTGATTATCTATTTAGTCTTCTACTCCTGAACAGAAAGATTAATTGACTGGAAACTTGGTAAAAAGTATCAGGGCAGCTTGCAGATGAAAAATAACTAAAATTGGACCGATTGGAAATCCAAGATGACTGCCATGGCGGCCATCTTAAAAATCTACTTTGCACTTCTCCTGAACCAAAAGGCCAGTTGACTTGAAACTTGGTAGGCGTATCACTGTGACTTGCAGATAAAAAAAAAAAAAAAAAGCTTAAATCGTTCTGATCAGAAATCAAAGATGGCCATGCCATCTTGAAAATCTATTTTGAACGTCTCCTGTAACGTCTGCAGAAAAAAAAGGCGAGCATGCTTGCAAACATCTTCCCTGAGATTCAATCATTCTGATCTTGAAAATGTATTTTGATTTTCTTCTGCTGAACAGATGGGCCAGTTGACTCAAAACTTGGTAGCAAGTATTGGGGCAACATGTAGATCAAAAACAGCTGAAATCGTTTTGATCGAAAATTTAAGACGGCTGCCACAGCCGCCATCTTGAAAACCTATATTGAATTTCTCTTTTGATCCGAGAGGCCAAAATTTTGACTTTGAAATTCGGAAGCAAGTATCATTTCATATTGAAAATAGCTAAAATAGTTCTGATTGAAAAATCAAATATGGCCGCCATCTTGAAATTCTATTTTGCACTTCATTTCCTGAGCCAAAATGCCAGCTGACTTTAATTTGATATGAAGTATCTGGGTGACTTGTAGATCAAAAATAACTAATATTGTTCTGGTCGGAAATCCAAGATGGCCACAACAGCCGCTGTCTTGACAATCTATTTTGAATTTTTTCTCCTGAATGTAAAGACCACATGACTCGAAACTTGCTAGGAAGTACCGGTATCAGGTTGACTTGCGTATCAAAAATAGCTAGAATTGTTCCACTTGGAAATCCAAGACAGTCACCCTCGCCGCCATGTTGAAAATCTATTTTGAACTTTTTCTTCTGAACCAAACAGCCAACTGATCAAAACTTCATTGCAAGTGACTTGTGGATCAAAAGTTGCTAAAATCATTCTGATTGGAAATCCAAGATGGCCGCCATCTTGAAAATTTATATTGAACTTCTTCTCTTGAACAGAAGAGGTCAACTGACTCGAAACTTGACTGGTAATCAGGTGAGCTATACAGGGCCATCTCGGCCCTCTTGTTACCTTAGCTAACCAAAGCATGCTCAAAAAGTCACTCCAAAAGCCAGTCCACTCCAAGGCTCCACTCCAAAGCCTGGCTCCACTTCATGTTTTAGTATATGCCCTCAAGCAAGCTTGAAATTGCTGTAGGCGAAAGTGAAATTTATAATTACGCAATTTACCATTATAACCTCTTTAACTGTCTAGTTTTGGAAATATTGGCTTTGCTTCCCTAAAGGTAGACCCCTTTTTGAAAGGGAGGCAAAACATTTTTGAAAGGGTTGCCTCCCTTGAAATTTCTCTTTTTACAGAATTGGGTGTTACTTTGCCCAGGTAAAGGACATTAGTATCACAATATGAGATAATAACCATAATTCGAGGGAAATGCAATGTAGGAAGACAGTATGACTTACAGAATAGAATTTCACAAGCCAAACATTTTGATACAAGTTTGTCAAAATTGATCAGCAAATAAGAGTTATAGGTGTTTGAATATTTGAAATCCAACTGTCATGGAGGCCACTATGTTTAGGCTTTGTGACGTTACACAGCCCTAATTCAATATGCATAATCAAAATAAAAAGTTTATAGATGGATAATCTTAGTGTTTCTAAACTGTTTTCCTTAAGCACGTGGTAAGCAACTTGTTTTCTCTAAAAACACTTGCTCTGATGATAAAAATGAAAAAAGTTTTAAGTTTCAAAATTCTTGAAATCTTATTGAATATTCACAATGGCAGGCCCAAGGTTGGCCATAAAAAAAATCGCAACTGACGGATTTTGATCAAACTTGTATCAAATTTTATGGTTTGTTAAGCTCTTCATTGTGAAACATATTTTATATTAGAGTTGCATTATCCTTTAAGTATTGGGGCAAATAACCATTATCATATTAAAGTATTGGGACAAACTGGGCTGAGCAGTGTAGATCCAGATCAGATAATGCAGAATATGGCATGTAATCAGATTCTACACTGTTTGCCTCTGATACAGCAATATTTAGACAACGCAAACTGGTAGTAAAAATAGACTTCACATTTTCAAGTATAAGAAGTTAAGGTGTCCAATTATTTACAATAATGGTAGATGATATGCCAAAAAGTGAAGGTCTAGATATACTATACATCCACACATTTTGACCAGTACCTTCTTTCCAAGTTTTCGGTGCACAGAAAAAAGGCACTGGTCAGACTGGTGGGCAGCACAGATTACTGTCAAGATACTAAGACAAAAAGAGTGATTCTGTTATGTTCTAATGTTGATGCCTATTTGTGTAGCTTTTTTTTTATACACCGCCACATGATGGTGGCAAGGTATAATGGTTTCACATTGAATGTCCGTGCGTCTGTCAGCTGTCGATCCTTATTTTCGTTTCCGGATGAGAATTGAATTGAATAAATGTCATTGGACTTTCACCAAACCTGATACAGTTGAGATCTGGTTTGGGATTGCTAATGGGCAAACTTCAATTTTTTAACAGATATCTGCCTGCCACATGTCCATATTTTCTTATTCGGATGATAACTAGTAAAATTTTAAGTGATTTTCACCAAACTTGGTGTGTGCCTTGACATTTTGTACATCTAGTTTGGGATTGCTTATGGGCAAATTTTGCCAGTTTTTGAGCGGTTTTTATGCACCGAATGTCCATATTTTCATTTCAAGGCGATAACTTAGTATCAATGCATCTTCACCAAACTTGATATGTGCTTTGATATTGTGAAGAGCTCAGGAATTCACCTGTAATCACTAGAACTAATTCTTAGTACCTACCTATCAGCAGCAAATGCCATCTTTCCGGAGCCCGTTTCAAATTTCAGAATCAAATTTCATAGGTAGGCCCCTTTGCAAAAGCACTGCAAAGTGAAAAGAATTGTGAGTTAATTGCCCGCCTCTCAGTACTTCCAGAACTTTCATTTTGCTTGTACAATGCAAGATAAAAATATAAAAGGTCTTTGTGACATCTGTGATATGCTTTGACATTTTGGTGGCAGTTTTGAAATCATTGCCAACAATGAATTGTTGCACTTGAAACTGGACTAGTAGTATATACTGGCATGTCCATACTGTCTTCCTACATGAATACTAAAATAAATTATATATCTACAATTGTAGGTTAGCAAAATTTTTATATTTGGAACCCATACTATATTGTATTGAACTATATGTTGTAATGTACTGTATTTTACTGTATTGTTTGGAATTATTGATTTCAATCACATGTTTATTGTCTAGCTTTATAAGCAATTTGTTGACTATGAAAATATTTGCTTCAGTATTTGTTGAATTTCTGGAGATTGCATGCTTGTAATAATTTATTTCCTTAATTTGCATGCTTGTAACAGTTTATTTCCTTAAGATACAACAAATTCCCTTTTCTGTTGAATTTTCCTGTTCATTACGAAAACATGCCTATTCAAATATATTGAAAATGTCACCATCAGAAAAAAAATGAAAGTTTACAGAGAAAAATTCTGATATTTTTCATATTTCAGATTCTGGGTAATGGTTAGAACTGCTTCACCGAGGCAGTTTTAACGAGTACCCACGATCTGTTTTTGAGCAGAAATAAGAAAAATAATGTATAACCCTGCAAACCCCAGTTTTACTATATAAAAGTGGGATTTGAGGGGGTCAGTATTATATAGCTATGTTTTTCATGATGATTTGCTGGTCAAGTTGGAATCCAATATGGTGCCAGAGTTGCAACCTTCAAAACCGAAAGGCCAATTGACACGTAACTTTGTAGGAAATAAGGGGCAACTTGTAGATCATAAATAGCTAAAATAGAAATCCAAGATGATTGCCATGGCCGCCATCTTGAAAATCTATTTTGAAATTCTTCTCCTTTACCCAAAAGGCGAATTGACTCAAAATGTGATAAAGTCTCGGGGCCACTTGAGGATTAAAAAGCTAAAATCATTCCGATAGGTAATCCAAGCTTTAATTAACTAGATGACTGTCATCGTGAAAATCTAATTTGATTTCTTCTCCCTGACTCCTACTTTTTTGGAAGTATGGAGGTGGCCTGTACATCAAAAATATCTAAAATCTTTCCGATTGTAAATCCAAGATGGCGGCCATTTTGAAAATTTATATTAAGCTTCTAGTCTAGAATCGATAGGCCAGTTGACTAACTTGTCTAGTAATCAGGTGAGCGATAGAGGACCATCTTGGGTCTCTTGTCTGGAGCTCTAAATGTAACAGAGCTAGAGCTCTGAATGTCCCTTTTATCTAGACCCAATAAAAGCACCTCTTATCTAGAGCCTGTAGTTCTAGAGTTGTTCCTTTGTTTTCAACTTAATGCTAAGTCAGTTGTTAATTGTAAGTATGGGATATAATGGAATCTCATCAGCAAGATATCTGTTTGAATCAGAACATTGAAACTTGGTATATCGATTGGTGATGATGGAGTAGATTACCTGATCAACTTGGAAAAAAATTCTGATTTTTTTTTTCCTGGAGTTGCGCCCCTTTTCGGGAGTTGTGCCTTTTGTAATATAATAATTGTCACGACTGCTTTAGTAAGCAGGAGCGACATAGGGGTCACTTTCCGCCATCGCCATTGGCGGCGGCAAAATGAACAGTGTGGCTGTGCATTTAACTTGTTTCTCAAACTCCAATGCTTCTAGGCTAAAGAAACTGCATACACACTTTTGCCATGATGTGCCCTGCCCACTGCCGTCAACCGTTGCTGACCTTGACTAACTTTTCATGCTTAGCTTAACAGTGTTTAGTTTGTGCTGTTTAACTCAGTTTTTTTTTAACACCAATGCTTCTAGGCTAATGAAACTCCATACACACTTTTGCCATGATGCACTCTGCCCACTGCCATCAACCGTTGCTGACACTGACCTTTCATGCTTAGCTTCACAATATTTAACTCTGTTTCTCAAACACAGATCCCTGTAGGCTAATAACTTCATACACACAACAGTCATGACGCACCCTGTCCGTTGCCATTGCTCATTACTGACTTTGACCTACTTTTAACGTTTGGCTTAACAATGTTTAGTCTGTGTGTTTAGCTCCAGTTCTGGAACACTGAGGCATTCAGGGTTCATACACGTCAGGGAAATGTCAGGGAAATTTATTTTCTTTCAAGGTCAGGGAATTATCAGGGAATTCTATGATGTGTCAGGGAAAAATGAAACTTAGCAAAAATGTCAGGGAATTTTACATTTCAGCTTGATGAAGCTAGAATGTTTGGTCCTGATATATTTTTCTTGCTAAATTCATAAAATTTCCGGTTCTGATATTGTCATGGAAATTTGAATTTGTGTCAGGAAAATGTCATGGAATTTTGGTCAGTCCTAAATGTATTAACCCTGACCTGATTAACTTGCGGAAAAATTCTGAGTTTTTTTTTTCTTCCTGGAGTTATGCCCCTGACTGTCGTGACTGCTTAAGTAAGCAGGAGCGACAGGGGTCACTTCCACCATCGTCACTGATGGCGGCGGCAACATGAACAACGTTAAGTCTGTGGCTGTGCTTAACTTCCGTCTCTCAAACACCAATGTTTCTAGGCTAATGAAACTGCATACATACTCTTGCCATGATGTGCCCAGCCCACTGCCATCAACTGTTGCTGATCTTGACCTATTTTTCATGCTCGGCTTAACAATGTTCAATGTGTGCCATTTAACTCCGTTTTTCGAACACCAATGCTCCTATGCAAGTGAAACTTCATGCAATGGGTATTGGTTTTAGCCACAACTATTATAAGAAATGTCACATACATGTATTTCCATACTGTCTGAGGTAGACAACAAAGCTTTGTTTATAAAACTGCAATAAAATCTTCACAAAGTATCAGCTGGTTTGTATTTGATGTGCAACATGCATGTGCTGGACCAAGGTCTTTTGGCCAGCTAATGTTTTATTCAACAATTTCCATTCTCTGAAAAAATTCAGCAGACGACATTCTGAAATATTTTTCTTCCTTTTCCTGAATACAGTTTGCATGAAAGGTCAGATCGTATTTTCTAGGAAACGTAAGAAAAGTACCATCAGTTTTTCGTCTGCTGAATTTTCTCATTGCCTGACCCGAAGTCCAGAGCACCAAGCACTTGGCTACCCAGATGCTTCTGTATTGGACAACGAATAATCCAACCACTCGGCTGCACAGATGCTTCTGTATTGGACAATGAATAATCCAACCACTCAGCTGCACAGATGCTTCTGTATTGGACAAGGAATATAATCCAACCACTTGGCCACCCAGGTGCTTCTGTATTAGACAAGGAATATAATTCAACCACTCAGCCACAGATGCTTCTGTATTGGGCAATGAAAAATCCAACCACGCGGCCACACAGATTCTTCTGTATTGGACAATGAATAATCCAACCACACGGCCACACAGATGCTTCTGTATTGGACAATGAATAATCCAACCACGCGGCCACACAGATGCTTCTGTATTGGACAATGAATAATCAAACCACGCGGCCACAGTTACGCTAATATTTGGTAGACTGTAACCTCGAAACAATATGCCCTGTTCCACATGATCTAACTATAAATCAAGTTTCAACTTGATCAGATGTAAACTGCAGGAGGAGTTAGCCGGAAACGAAAAGTTTACAGAAATTTTCAAAGTGGCATAACCTTTGCTAATATTTGGTGGACTGTAACCTTGAAACAATATGCGCTGCTCCACATCATGGTCTAAGTCCACTAAATATTAGCATTGTATGCCCGCTTTGGTGGCTCAGTTGGATGCGTCATCCGACTGGAGACCAGAAGGTCGCGGGTTCAACCCCCGCCGAGGTCGGCAACATTCTTTTGTGGAGATTGATCATGAAATATTTTCTATGATACCACTGATTCAAGAAGGGCAGTTGTCAGTTTCTGGCGAAAGAATGTGCACAATACAGGTTAACCGCTTAGAGGACTAAGCCTGCCCAGTAAATGTGTGGTTAGCTAAACTGAACGGGCTCAACATGAACCCACTGAGTTGACTGGGCCGTAAAACCTTAACACAAACAAAGCAGAGTTATGCCCCATTGAAAATTTCTATAAACAGTTCGTTCAAAGCTAACTCCTACAGTTTGCATCCAATCAAGTTTAAACTTTGGTTTAAACTTTATTTCATTTGTATAACATGTACAGATATATAGAAATATGAAACTCATGATACACACATTATACAAAAGGGATCCAGAAGAAAGTCTGAGACTTATTTGAATCTGTATCCCAGAACTTTATTTATGACCATGATGTGTTGCAGTGTATATTGTTTTTGAGGCTACAGGCCACCAAATATTAGCAGTTATGCCCCTTAGAAAATTTCGGTAAACTTTTTCATTTACGGCTAACTCCTACAGTTGACATTAGATCAAGCTGAAACTTTATTTATAGTTAGACCATAATGTGAAGCAGCGCATTTTGTTTCGAGATTACAGTCCACCAAATATTAGCAGAGTTATGCCCCTTTGAAAATGTCTGTAAATTTGTCGTTTCAGGCTAACTCCTACAGTTTACATCCGATCAAGCTGAATACAGGGATCACCCATGGTTTTCCATGCACTAAAATTTGCTGGCTTCCGAGGAATCTGTTTGTACGCTAGGCCGAGTGTTCAAATATCTTCCGAGGGACACGGCAAATGTTATTGCAATGAAATAACCATGGATGATCGTTGTCCTTGCATAACTTAGGATTCCAATGGCAAATTGTAACGAAAACGCCCAAAAGCTCCATTTATATGGAACTTTGGGGCATTTTCATATTTACATCCGATCAAGCTGATGTAAACTGTAGGAGTATGACAGAAACCATAAGTTTACAGAATTTTCAAAGGGACAGAATTCTGCTAACATTTGGTGTGAACTATAACCTCAAAACCATGTGCTGCTCCACACCATAGCTAATTATAAATCAAGTTTTTGTTTGCATGAGATCCCATGAACATAGCTATTCTTGAATGGACCGGAAGTTTACATCCGATCAAGCTGATGCCGGCATCGGTGGCTCAGTTGGATGCGCCGTCCGACTGAAGAACAGGAGGTCGCGGGTTCAACCCCGCCGAGGTCGGCAACATTCTTTCGTGGAGATTGATCATGAAATATTTTCTACGGTCATCCTCTCCCTTCCGCTGATTCAAGAAGGGCAGTTGTCAGTTTCTGGCGAAAGAATGTGCACAATACTGGTAAACCGCTTAGAGGACTAAGCCTGCCCAGTAAACGTGTGGTTAGGTAAATTGACCGCGCTCGACATGACCCCAATGGGTTGACCGGGCCGTAAAACCTCAACACAAACCAACGATCAAGCTGAAACTTCGTAAAAAGTTACACCACAATGTTGCGTAGCGCATATTATTTGGAGGTTACAGTACACTAAGTATTAGCAGAGTTATGCCCCTTTGAAAATTTTGGTAATTTTTAGCTCACCTGAGCTCTGCTCAGGATGAGCTATTGTGATCACTTTTTGTCCGTCCGTCCGTGCGTCTGTCCGTTAACATTTTCAAACGACTTCTCTGAAGCCGCTGAGCCAATTTAGCTCAAATTTTTACTATGGAGCCTCCTTAGGTAGGGGGAACGAAAAATTGCTAAAATGGTCGCAGTCCGTTGACCAAGATGGCCGCCACGCCCATATATGGTAAAAAACATTAAAAATCTTCTTCTCCAGAACCGAGAATGCCTTTGGGCTGAATCTTTGCAGGAATCATCGGGGACTGGAGGTCTACCAAAATTGCTAAAAGAACTGTCGTACGTTGACATTTGACCTTTTTACACCAAGGTCAAGTTTGCTTCCCTATGCATTTGTATGGGAAAACCCTTAAAAAATTCTTCTCCAAAACCGAGCATGCCTTATGGCTGAATCTTTGCATATATCATCGGGATTGAGAGGGCTACTAAAATTGCTAAAATAATGGTCGTACATTGACATTTGACCTTTTTACGGTAACGTCAGCTTCCTTATGCATTTGTATGGGAAAAATGTTCAGAATTTCAAACAACTTCTTCTCTGGAACCTCTGGGCCGATTTTGCTCAAATTTCACATGGAGCCTCCTTAGATAGGGGGAATAAAAGATTGCTAAAATGGTCACTGTTCGTTGACCAAGATGGCTGCCATGCCCATATATGGTCATCATATCATCATAATCGGATTTTTGATTAACGTGCAGGTACAGGGGCAACATCCACATCAGTGGGCCCCCTTCCAGGTAGCTGGCTTGCTGCACGCATGCCAGATCTCACACCAGATCTCCAGGTACGTCTATCATGAGGGTTGATAGCAGAGAGCTTCCACTCTCTGCAATCCCTCTCTGTCAGCTGCTTCCATGTCATTTTGGGCCTCCCAGGCCCACGCTTTCCATCAATCTGTATGTCAAAGGTTGTGTTGATTGCACCACTGGAGCGTTCCACATGTCCATACCATCGAAGTCTTCTCTCCTTCAGAATGAGGTCCAGATCCTCAATGCCAAGCCGCACAAGTAGCTCATTGGACCTGGTGGTGACAATGTCTTGCGGCCTGACATTGCAGATCTGTCTGATCATTGCCCTGTCATTTCGCTGCAGACGCTGGAGGTTCAGCTTTGTCAAGGGCCAAGTCTCGCTGGCATGGAGCATTGCGCTCCACACACAAGAGCTGTACACATGGCCACGTGTTTTGAAAGGGTGGTGGCTTGAAGAGAGGACTGGTAGCAGATCCTTGAACTTCTTCCAGGCGGTTTTCACACGTGTTGTGGTTGAAAGTTCACAGCCACCTGCTGCTGAGAGCATGTCTCCTAGGTAGCAAAACGAAGCTACCACCTCAAGCTTGTCAGGTCCGACCTGGACTTCCTTCTGTGGTCTGCCATCCAAGGGGCGTGCAGTTCCTTGGCACCGTGTACATCTATAGTCAAGGTCCTTTTTCAAGCGCTTGAGCCACTGCATTTCTTGTGCACCCAGTGCTTGCAGCCATTGCAGAAGATGCTGTTGCTGCCCACTCCAGTGCGAGACAGCGCATGGAAACTCGCCTGAATTCTGCAGGAGGTCCAGTCCCGCAGATCATGATCTTTGTCTTTCCTGCATTTACTCTCAGTCCTTTCTTCTCAATTGCTTCTTTCCAAGTCAAGAGCCTCCTGACACATTCCTCAAGCGATTCAGCATAGAGGTCCTCCCAGGGGACCCCAGAGCGGAACTCTCGTGATAAGGCTTCAAGCACAATGATGAAGAGCAGTGGGCTGAGTACTGATCCTTGGTGAACACCAACCTTCACTTCAAACTCTTCACTGTACCCCTCACCAACACGGACACGGCTCCGTGCATTTGCATACATCCCCTGCACCAGTCGCACAATCCACTCCTCCACACCAAGTTTTCTCAGCACCCACCAGATGGTAAAAACCTTTAAAATTCTTCTCTAGAACCGAGGATGCTTTGGGGCTGAATCTTTGCATAAATCATCGGGGACAGGGGGTCTACCAAAGTTGCTAAAATAATGGTCATACATTGACATTTGACCTTTTTACGGCAAGGTCAAGTTTGCTTCCTTATGCATTTGTATTGGAAAAAACATTTAAAACTCTTATTCTCCAGAACCGAGGATGGCTTGTGGCTTAATCTTTGCATATATCATCTTGAACGGGTGGTCTACAAAAGTTGCTAAAATAATTGTCATACATTGACATTTAACCTTTTTACGGCGAGGTCATGTTTGCTTCTGTATGCATTTGTATGGGTCCCATACATTTGTATGGAAAAAATGTTGATAATTTCAAATGGCTTTTCCTCTGAAACCTCCGGGCCAGTGTTGCTCAAATTTCATGCGGAGCCTCCGTGGGCAGGAGAATGAAAGATTGCTAAAATAGGTATGGTCCATTGATCAAAATGGCTGCCATGCCCATATATGGTAAAAACCTTTAAAAATCTTCTTCTCCATAACCAAATAAGCCCTGGGTCCTAATCTTTGCACAAATTATGGGGGACAGGAGATCTACCAAAATTGCTAAAATGATGGTTCTGTGTTGACATTTGACCTTTTTACCTCCAAGGTCAAATTTGCTTCCCCATTTGTATGGGCCATATACATTTATATTGAAAGTATCGAAGTGACTTGTAGATCAACAGTAGTTAAAATTGTTCTGATTGGAAATCTAAGATGGCCATCATCTGGTTTATATTTATAATATTTCCCTGCCACTGTGCTGTTTACATGTATAAAATCATGATTCTTCAGAAACCACTTAGCCAATTTCCACCAAATTTCACATTGATCCTTCTGTTGAAATGTGATTGATAGTTTATTCAAATGATCATGCTCCATTGACTGTCAGGCCCATATATTCTTCTTCAAGACTAAGAACTGCTCAAATGATGATATTTTCATTAGTTGCAATGACAGGATTGGAAAAATGTTGCATAACATCTGCATGTCTGCAGTGGCTATGTCACTCAGGTGAGCGAACCGTGGCCCGTGGGCCTCTTGTTTTGGTTTCCAACTCCACCTACAGTGTACATCCTGAGCACTGTATTATACAGGAGTCAGCATACCTGCTACATCATTTTACTTGCCAGGGCGATAATGCCTCCGTTTGAGGAGCTCTTGTTTTTCTTGGGATCATTAAGCCCATTCTTGTATCTTCGAAAATCAAGTTTCCCCTTCATAGCTAGGGACTGTGATATGTTATCAAATGTTTTGCTGTTTGCAAGAACAGTAGAGATCTAGACCTGCCCTCCTTTTCTGGTGAAAGAATGTGCACAATACTGGTTAACCGCTTAGAGGACTAAGCCTGTCCAGTAAACGTGTGGTTAGGTAAACTGACCGCGCTCGACATGACCCCATTGGGTTGACTGGGCCGTAAAACCTAAACACAAACAAACAAACCTGCTCTCCTGTCCAATTCTTTGATTTTTGCTTAGGTCTTGACCATTTTTCTTTTCTTCAACAGCAAAGGATTTAAGAAAACAACAACAACAAAAAAAAAGATATCAACTTTATTCATATTAAAATTATCACTTGCATGGTTGACAGCTTAAAACTTGATGTTGCTAAAATAACCTTGACTCAAATTACTAAAACATGTAATAGCTAGGATACAATGTAAGAGCCAGGACACAATGTAAGAGCTAGGACACAATATAATAGCTAGGACACAATGTATGTGCTAGGACTCAGTAAGGAGCTAGGACATGATGCAAGAGCCAGGACACTATGTAAGAGCTAGGACACAACGTAACAAATAAAATAGTATAGAAAAACTGCCAGCAGAAGGGACAAAATGACCTTAAAAAATATTGTGGTCATTTTTCTATACAATTTATATCATCATGATCAATCTCCACAAAAGAATGATGCCAGACATGGCAGAGTTCGAACCTGCAACCCCCTCATCAGTCAGACATACATCTGACTGAGCCACCAATGCCAGCTTCAGTCCCTACAACATATTTTTACAGAGAACTAAAAGTATAAATACAGTTGAATCTTTTTATAAGACAATTTCAGATACAAGACAGTTTCAAAGTGGACCCCAAAAATGTTCTATTCAAACAAAAATGTATAGATTATATAGAAAATTGACCAATGTGGTCATTTTTCTATACAATTTATATCATTATCATCATCATCTCTTTCTCTCTGAATTTTTTATTAACCCTTAAACTGCCAATCACAACAATTGTCTGCTTTGCCATCTGCTTGTGATTTCATTTTTGCAAACAGTGTGGACCCAGATCAGATTGCTTCTCTAGGAGCAGTCTGATCAGGGTCCATGCTGTTTGCCTGTGTACAAAAATAGGTTTGAAAAGTTTGCAAGAATATTCACCAGACAACATAAACAGACAACATTTTCAGATGCAGGTTTTCTTGGCGTTTTAAGGGTTAACGTGTAGATACATTTTATAAAAGTGTAGATACAGGGGCAACATGCAGATTCAGTGGCAACATCCACATCAGTTGGCCCCCTTCCAGGTAGCTGGCTTGCTGTACACATGGCAGAGCTCACACCAGATCTCCAGGTATACCTATCATGAGGGTTGATAGCCAAGAGCTTCCACTCTCTGCAATCCCTCTCTGTCAGCTGCTTCTATATCATCCAAACAAAAATATACATTATAGAGAAAAATGACCATTTGTCATTTTTCTGTATAATCTATAGATTTTGTTTGGATACAACACTGTTGTATAGCTAACCTGGTTTTTGCTTGGGATCCCGGCAATAGTGTTATAAAGAAATTGTGGTGTACTTCTTGCCAGCATAGAACCAGATAAGGAGTGATTGTTTTTTTTAACTAAAGTTTTGATTTTCTTTTTATTGCTCTAGGAAAACATGTAGATACTCATTAGAAGTGCCTCACTGAGGTGTTTATATTCACTACCAACAACATTTGCTTTCTTTAACTAGAGCAAGTCAATGGCGCAACATCGCATGCTAGGCGCTTTGATATATGACATGACTGTTTGTACAAAATGGATTTGGACCCCTTGGGCTGGGGCCCAGTCCACGCCCCCAGACGCCACATAAAAATTCAAAATGCGTTCCTCCAGTCCTCATCCATGGGCTATTACCTGTGACAGTTTCAAGGTTGTAGCTAAAAAAGCCTAGGAGTTGTGTTTGTTTGTGTTGAGTTTTTACGGCCAAGTCAACCCAATGGGGTCATGTCGAGCGTGGTCAGTTTACCTAACCACACTTTTACTAGGCAGGCTTAGTCCTCTTAAGCGGTTAACCAGTATTGTGCACATTATTTCGCCAGAAACTGACAATTGCCCTTCTTGAATCAGCGGAAAGGAGGGAATGACCATAGAAAATATTCCATGATCAAATCTCTACGAAAGAATGTTGGCAGGGGTCGAACCCGTGACCTCCTGGTCTACAGTCGGACGCGCATCCAACTGAGCCACCGAGGCTGGCTGGAGGAGTTGTGTGACCATCAAAAAAAAAAAAAAAAATAGAGCAAGTGCCCAGAGGGCCGTTTCTTAATTATGAAATATTTTAAAGTTAACGACAATGATATAAGGCAAGATATAGTTCACAATGTCAGTCTCTGAGTGACATTGATCTATCATCCCAAGTACAACTTTCCTGGAGTAAATAGTCTTTTAAGACATGAAGCAAATTTGCTGGGCCATAAAATATAGGTCACTGACCTACATATACTTGAGAAATTAATCTCATGGTCACACTGATGCATTATACTAACTATGATGTTAATCCATTAAATAATCTAAAAGATATAAAGCAAAATCACTAGACCATGAAATATATGTCATACTGATTTATATTTACTTTGAGGTGAAAAAATGGGTCACACTGTGTCATTATATGTAAATATGACATTTAGGTATCAAATAGTGGCAGATATAAGACAAAATCACATGGCTATAAAATATAGGTCACATAATCCCAAAATATGATAGTAATGCATCAAATTGTCTTCAAGATGTACTATAAAATCACTGGACAATGAAACATAGGTCACAGTGACTACATTTACTTTTAGGTCAACTGTTGGATCATACTAATTCATAATCCCAAATAATGATGTTCATATATAAATTAACATTCAAGATAGGCGGCAAAAATATAGGTCAAGGTGACCCACTTTGTTATGCTGTCAATTTTGGTGTCACACAGAACCAATATTCCAAGTATCACATTTATCCATAAAATAGTCTTCAAAATATAAAGCAAAATCACTGGAGCATGAAAATATGATCACAATGACCTTGACCTTATTACACTGAATGTTGATGTGATAAACATGTCTGATGCCCATCCTTCTTTAAGAAGTTGTTTGTATAAACAAACTGCAACATACTACTTTATTGATTAATCCATGAAATAGGCTTCAAAATATGTCAAAATCACTGAAGCATGAAAATAAGGTCACAATGACCTTGACCTTATTACAATGAATGTTGATGTGATAAACATGTCTGATGCCCAACTTTTAATAAGAGATTGTTTGTATAAACAAATATACTACTTTATTGGGGTGTCCTAGATTTTGACCTCTAGCCCCGCCCTGGGGCATGACCCATGGGTCCATAGATGTAGAATGGAAGAGAACCCTCCCAGGTACCCCAATACCAAATATGAAAAGTTTTTGATCAATGGCTGCAGAGTTTATTAAGTAATAAAAAAAACTTCAAAGTAAAACTTGGTTATAGAAAAGGTTAACGGACAGACGAATGGACTAACTGAACGGATGAAAAACTATATACCCCTTCGGCATACTTTGTATGCTGGGGGTATAAAAAGGGACCCAAAATCCTACTTTCTGATCTCTGGTGATTCCCAGACATGTCTCCGGGGCAAAATCTTTGCACTACTGTATTCTACTCTTCATTACCTTTGATTTGATATGCAATATAACTACATGTATGTTTGTACATAATGGATTTGGGACCCTTCAGGGCCATACCCCCTGGCCCTGCCACAGGATTGCATCAAAATTCCCAATGTGTTCCTCCTGTCCTCATCCATGGGGCTATCGCCTGTGAAAGTTTCAAGATTCTAACTTGAATGGTCTAGGAGCAATGGTGTGATATTACAGATGGACGGATGGACGAGGGGGAGGGGGGGGATCACAATATCCCCGCTATTTCTTCAAAAAAAAACATTGGGATGATTATGAAAATGATTCACCCGATACCATCTCTTATCAAGAGCAATTTGGTTGAAATAAAGTAAAAAGAACTTTGTTGAAGTTTATGAAGCATCCGCATACTAAAATGTGAAAACAAGCACCAGAAGAATGATAGTTGTCGTCCTTATTTAACATTTAGTTCAGTGAGATAAACCAATCAAGGGAGTGAAACTGACCATTAAGTTTTACAGTTTGTAGATTTCATTTACGGTGAATGCTATGATGGTCACTAAGGTGGGCACTAGGATGGACATAAGTACACGGACGGATGAACGAACGGATGTCAATTTTTGGGCAAGTAAATTTTGGATGGACAAGTGGATTTTTCTCATTTACTTGTCCATGGACAAGTAATAAACTTTGATACTTCCACAACCCTACATGCTGATAGTTACTGAATTCTACCATGAGCAGATAAATGAGGTATTTTCTGAGCCCACCCAGTGTACCACAGCTTTCCTTAAGATGACAAACTATACATAGGCAAAACTGACTACCATAGATAGACACCTTACAAGTGACTGAACTGTCATAGCCTAGTAGTGGTTTTCATGCACAGTCCAACAGCCAGGGTCAAATGTATGAACCAAACTATGTGGGCCACATCAAGCCGTAATGCGTTCAAACATGCTAAAAATGCAAGCGTAGATTTAGAGCAGCTTGTGCATGCATAAAGTATCATCCAGGCCTTTTCTCTCCCATTCACATGATTCATACTTTATGTGCAGTGAATCCTCGTTACGACGACAGTATTTGTTCCCAAAGACGTTGCCATTATAATGAATTTGCTTTTGTAGAGAATACTTTATAAGCAGATTTATGTGTAAGAAAGGTCTTGTTTTGTTCTTAATTTACCATAGAACATATGTTTTGGATATTTGTTAGAACTGCCTCAGTGAGGCAATTCTAACAAATATTCAAAACATATATTTCTTTAAAGTATGAAATGCAATATTTTTGCATAATTTTGACTGATTGTTACCTCTTAAGCAAAAGTTTAGTGATAGTCAAATTGTCATTAGAACAAATTTTGTCGTTGTATCGAGTGTCGGTATAAAGAGGGCTGTCTGTAGTATCTAATGATTCTGTTTGCTGACAGGGAAGGACCTGATGAGACTGCGCAGATGTGCAGGCTGACCTAGGCCTTCACTCTCTACATATGCCTGGTGACACGTTTTTACATGACACGGCCCTTGTGAAGACGTGCCTTTCTGTTTCAGATACAAGCAGACAGACTGAACATAGCGCAACCTAATAAGGAGCTTTTTTGTCCACCAATGGATCACTGGACTGCAGATATATATCACAACCTCTTTATGACACTGCTGCTCGAAACCGAAACAAAAACCATGTTAGCTAAACAACCTTGGTGTATCCAAACAAAAATGTACAGATTGTCTAGAAAAATGACCATTTGGTCATTTTTCTAATAGTCATTACATTTTTGCTTGGATACAATACTTATATTCAAAACTACAACCTCTTTATAACACTGCTGCTGAAAACCGAAACAAAAACCATGTTAGTTAAAAACCTTGTATCCAAACAAAAATGTATAGGTTATCTAGAAATATGATCATTTTTCCAGATAATCAATACACTTTTGCTTGGATACAATAGTTTTGGTGTCCGCTTTTAAATCATCTTATATTCAAAATTATCACCTTTATAAAACTATTGCTGGAAACCGAAACAAAAACTGTGTTATGTGAACAACCATGTTGTAGCCAAACAAAAATGTATAGATTATCTAGAAATAAAAACGTTAAACTATAATACTCCGCCATTTGGGCAGATAACTCTGTCAAAACTTGACAAAATTTGCCCATTAGCAATCCCAAACCAGATCTCCACAATATCAACGCACATACCAAGTTTGGTGAAAATCTGCTCATGTTTACTCATCCGGAAACGAAAAACGGACAGACTGACATACGACTGATGGACGGATGAACAGACACACGGATGTCCAACGTGAAACCATAATACCCCACCATCTTGTGGCAGGGTATAAAAATGACCATTTTTCTTTACAATCTATACATTTGTGCTTGGATACAATACTTTTGGGGTCAACCTTTAAGTCGTCTTATATCCGAAACTGTCTTATAACTAACCATCTTATAAAGCAGTTTCAGCATACTGTTCAACACCAAAGGATATGATCAGATGGGGCAAACATACATGCTGATCTTGGCCTGCATTGTAGGCATGCGTTTCAAAGACACAGGCCTGGCTTATATGCTCTGTTGTTTGCGATAAGATACTTTTCTTGCAACAAAAAGACTTTTCCTGTACACTTTTTTTTTGGCAACTGATAAGTACTAATAAAAACATCATTAAAAATTTAAAAACAGATGAAATTCTATTATTAATTTTAAAAAAATGAGAACATAAGGCTTGAATGTTTATGTGAATTGTCTGCTAGCAGAGAAGTCACATGAAACAAAGCCTTATATCCCTGGAATAAATATGAAAATAAATAAAAACTTGAAAAGATAATATCCTGCCACTATCATGAGGCAGGCAGATCACTCGGTCAAACATTCCCCATTAGCAATCCCAAACCAGATCTCCAAAACATCAATGCACATACCACGTTTGGTGAAAATTCATTGATATTTTCTGAAGTTATCGGTTGAAAACGAAAATGTACTGCAGACAGACGGACAGATGGATGGACACACAGACATCAACATGAAGCCATAATACCCAACCACTGTTATGTGGCTATAAATTATAAAACAAGAGGCCCATGGGCCACGGGTCGCTCACCTGAGTGACATAGCCACTGCAGATATGCAGATGTTATGCAACATTTTTCCAATCCTGTCATCGCAACTAATGAAAAGATCATCATTTAAGCAGTTCTTTATTTTGAAGAAGAAGATATATGGCATGCCAGTCAATTGAGCGTGATCATTTGAACAAACTCTAAATGGCAGCCAGCTTGGATTTACTATCCGCACGATTTTAGCTATTTTTGATCTACGAGTCACCCCAATGCTTCCTACCAAGTTTCGAGTCAACTGGCCTTTCAGTTCAGGAGAAGAGGCGAAAAATAGATTTTCAAGATGGCTGCCATGGCAGCCATCTTGGATATCCGATTGGCACGATTTTAGCTATTTTTGATCTACAAGTCACCCCAATGTCTCCTACAAAGTTTGGAGTCAATTGGCCTTTCGGTGCAGGAGAATAAGCTAAATATAGATTTTCAAGATGGCGGCCATGGTGGCCATCTGGGATTTCTGATCAGAACGATTTTAGCTATATTTGATCTACAAGTCACCCTGATGCTTCCTACTAAGTTTCGTCAAGTGACTTTTGGGTTTAGGAGAAGAAGCGAAAAATAGATTTTCAAGATAGCCGCCATGGCGGCCATCTTGGATTTAAGATCTGCATGATTTTAGCTATTTTTGATCTACAAGTCACCCAAATGCTTCCTACCAAGTTTCGAGTCAACTGGCCTTTCGGTTCAAGAGAAGAAGCGAAAAATAGATTTTCAAGATGGCTGCCATGGCGCCCATCCTGGTTTTATGATCGGCATGATTTTAGCTATTTTTGATCTTCAAGTCAACCTGATGCTTCCTTCCAAGTTTGGAGTCAACTGGCCTTTTGGTTCAGGAGAAGAAGCGAAAAATAGATTTTCAAGATGGCTGCCATGGCGGCCATCTTGGATTTCCGATAGGCACGATTTTAGCTATTTTTGATCTATAAGTCACCCAAATGCCTCCTACCAAGTTTGGAGTCAATTGGCTTTTTGGGTTTAGGAGTAGAAGCGAAAAATTGATTTTCAAGATGGCGGCCATCTTGGATTTCCGATCGGCATGATTTTAGCTATTTTTGATCTACAAGTCATTCTGATGCTTCCTAGCAAGTTTGGAGTCAATTGGCCTTTCGGTTCAGGAGAAGAAGCAAAAAAATAGATTTTCAAGATGGCTGCCATGGCGGCCATCTTGGATTTCCGATCGGCACGATTTTAGCTACTTTTGATCTACAAGTCACCCTGATGCTTCCTAGCAAGTTTGGAGTCAACTGGCCTTTCGGTTCAGGAGAAGAAGCGAAAAATAGATTTTCAAGATGGCGGCCATGGCGGCCATCTTGGATTTCCGATCGGCACGATTTTAGCTACTTTTGATCTACAAGTCTACCTGATGCTTCCTAGCAAATTTGGAGTCAACTGGCCTTTTGGTTCAGGAGAAGAAGCGAAAAATAGATTTTCAAGATGGCGGCCATGGTGGCCATCTTGGATTTACGATTGGCACGATTTTAGCTATTTTTGATCTACAAGTCACCCTGATGGTTCCTAGCAAGTTTGGAGTCAATTGGCCTTTCGGTTCAGGAGAAGAAGCGAAAAATAGATTTTCAAGATGGCGGCCATGGCAGCCATCTTGGATTTCCGATCGGAATGATTTTAGCTATTTTTGATCTACAAGTCACCCCGATGCTTCCTACCAAGTATCAAATCAATTGGCCCAGGGGTGTAGGAGGAGTAGGCTTTTAAAGCAATTGTTGACGCCGCACGACGGACAACGCACGACGGACGACGGATATTGACTGACCACAATAGCTCACCATGAACACATCGTGCTCAGGTGAGCTAACAGAATATCAGCTGCTGCTGTTGTGATTTTAATGGTGAATATCTTATTTCTCAACAAATTCCTGCGTAATTTAAACCTACATATTTACATCAAGGCTATATACAATGATATGCAACATCACACTTCTTCTATAAACCCTGAAATACATCTGTTACAAAAGAGTGTTCACTGTTTAGTCAGGCATGTCTATCCAAATACTTTAAAGTGTATGGATCCAGCTTCAGGAGAGAAAATCTGTTAAAATTGATTTTGCCCCTTCTGATAAAGGGTCTGCTCTAAAAGAAAATAATCTGCCCCCCGCCCCCCCCACCCCCCCCTCCCACCCCCATCCACTTGGGGAGCAGGCTATTTCCTTTTAGGGCAGACCCCTTTTCCCAAGGAAGAGGGACAGTGTGCAGACAAGCAAACAGGAAAAATTTAAGTCAAAAATACCCAGGAAATGCCAGAATCACAGAGCACAGGAAGTCACAAAAGTTGTCTCTCATTTTTTTTTTAAAAATGACTGAAAATCTATGACCTGTATTCTTTTACTTGAACTAAAATAAGATCAACATGATTGCTACCAAGAAATAATTTCAGAGTTTATTAGAAGTTCAAGCGCTACAAAAGACAACATACTATACAGTACTATGTACAAGTATTTACACATAAAGGCAGTTTAAAAGCTAATAATTTACACATGATTACACTTTGAGTGGCAACAATTAACCCTTAACATGCTTGTCCAAAACTGCAGATGACATTTTTTATTTTTTCTCCCTTTTTTTTCTGAGAAAATAAAGCTTGACATTATATGTCTAGCAGAGGATTCACAAAAATAGTCGTGTTATTTTCTCTGAATGAAAAAGAACTCAGAATGCCTTTTGCTACAATTTTGCTTCCCACTTTCAAGGGCTAACAGGCTGTACATATCGCTTTGCTTTGTTGATTAATGCATAAATTACACACACAAAAAAAAAACAACAAAAAAAAAAAAACAAGAGGCCCACGGGCCACGGTTCGCTCACCTGAGTGACATAGCCACTGCAGACATGCAGATGTTATGCAACATTTTTCCAATCCTATCATCGCAACTAATGAAAATATCATCATTTGAGCAGTTCTTAGTTTTGAAGAAGAATATATGGGCCTGACAGTCAATGGAGCATGATCATTTGAATAAACTATCAATCACATTTCAACAGAAGGATCAATGTGAAATTTGGTGGAAATTGGCTAAGTGGTTTCTGAAGAATCATGATTTTATACATGTAAGCAGCACAGTGGCAGGGAAATATAATAAATATAAACAAGATGATGGCCATCTAAGATTTCCAATCAGAACAATTTTAACTACTGTTGATCTACAAGTCACTTCGATACTTTCAATATAAATGTATATGGCCCATACAAATGCACGGGGAAGCAAATTTGACCTTGGAGGTAAAAAAGTCAAATGTCAACATGACCATCATTTTAGCAATTTTGGTAGATCTCCTGTCCTCCATAATTTGTGCAAAGATAAGGGCCCAGGGCTTATTTGGTTATGGAGAAGAAGATTTTTAAAGTTTTTTACCATATATGGGCATGGCAGCCATTTTGATCAATGGACCATGCCCATTTTAGCAATCTTTCATTCTTCTGCCCAAGGAGGCTTCGCATGGAATTTGAGCAACACTGGCCCGGGGGCTTCAGAGGAAAAGTCATTTGAAATTATCGACATTTTTTCCATACAAATGTATGGGGCCCATACAAATGCATACAGAAGCAAACTTGACCTCGCCGTAAAAAGGTTAAATGTCAATGTATGACAATTATTTTAGCAACTTTGGTAGACCGCCCGTTCCCGATGATATTTGAAAAGATTCAGCCACAAGCCATCCTCGATTTTGGAGAACAAGATTTTTAAATGTTTTTTTTTCCATACAAATGCATAGGGAAGCAGACTTGACTTTGCCATAAAATGGTCAAATGTCAGTGTACAACCATTATTTTAGCAACTTTGGTAGACCCCCTGTCCCCGATAATTTATGCAAAGATTCAGCCCCAAAGCATCCTTGGTTCTGGAGAAGAAGATTTTTAAAGGTTTTTACCATATATGGGCATGGCGGCCATCTTGGTTAATGAACTGCGACCATTTTAGCAATCTTTCGTTCCCCCAACCTAAGAAGGCTCAATATGAAATTTGAGCAAAATTGGCCCAGAGGCTCCAGACGAGAAGTTGTTTGAAATTCTGAACATTTTTCCCATACAAATGCATAAGGAAGCAAAATTGACCTTACCGCAAAAAGGTCAAATGTCAATGTACAACCATTATTTTAGCAACTTCGGTAGCCCTCCCATTCCCAATGATATATGCAAAGATTCAGCCACAAGGCATGCTCGGTTTTGGAGGTTTTTCCCATACAAAAGCATAGGGAAACAAACTTAACCTTGCCGTAAAAAGGTCAAACGTCAACGTACGACAATTCTTTTAGCAACTTTGGAAGACCTTTCGTCTCTGATGATTCTTGCAAACATTCAGCCCCAAGGCATCCTCGGTTATGGAGAAGAAGATTTTTAAAGGTTTTCTAACATATATGGGCATGGCGGCCATCTTGGTCAACGGACCGTGACCATTTTAGCAATCTTTAGTTCCCCCACCCTAAGGAGGCTCCACATGAAATCTGAGCAAAATTGGCTCAGCGGCTTCAGAGGAGAAGTTGTTTGAAAATGTTAAAGAACGGACGGACGAAAAGTGATCACTATAGCTCATCCTGAGCAGAGCTCAGGTGAGCTAACTAAAACACTGGACCATGAAATATAAGTCACATTGGCATACATATATTTTAAGGTCACTATTTGTGTCACATGAAACTACTATGACATTTCTCTATCAAATAATCTTCGAGATATAACGTAAATTCACTGGACTATGAAATGTAGGTCACAATGACTTACATATATTTCTAGGTTACTGTTAGTGTGGAACTAATATTCATGGTATGATATTTCTCCATCAAATAGTCTTTGAAATATAAGGAAAAATCACTGGACCATGAAATATAGGTCACACTGACATGCATATATTTTGTTTGTGTTGAGGTTTTATGGCCCAGTCAACCCAGTGGGGTCATGTCGAGCGCAGTCGAGCGCAGTCAGTCAAAACTAATATCCAAGGTATGACATTTCTCCATCAAATAGACTTTGAGGTAAAAGGCAAAATCATTGGACCATGAAATAAAGGTCATTAGACTGTGAAATGTAGGTCACCATGACCTTCACCCAATGACACTTAAAGCAATGTCACAAGGTTGACTGATGTATTACCTAGGATGTGTTTATAAAGCTAGCATAACAGAAATTTACTAAACACTTTACAAGAGGTGTCCTGGATTCTGAACGCTAGCCCTATCCCAGGGCATGAACCCAAGAGCCAATACCTATAGACATTTAGACGACCCTTTCAGGCACCAATGCTTCGAATATGAATGCTTGTTGACAACTGACTACTAAAATATAAGCGTATGAAAAACACAGCGGTAGAGCATTTTACATAGGTGTCCTGATATGAATGCTTTGTGCTGAGTGACTGCAGAGATTTAAGCATTTGAAAAACTTTAATGGCAATACTGCAGTGTGAACAGTAACAGGAGGACTTCGTACAGGCGAGCATACAGGTCCTTGAAATAATGGTGATGGCATACAGGTCCTTGAAATGATGGTGATGGCATACAGGTCCTTGTATTAATGGTGATGGCATACAGGTCCTTGTATTAATGGTGATGGCATACAGATCCTTGTATTAATGGTGATGGCATACAGGTCCTTGTACTGATGGTGATGGCATACAGGTCCTTGAAATGATGGTGATGACTAGGATCTGGTATTTTATGCCATTTTTACTTTTATCAAGACAATAAAGGGGCAATAAAGAAAGACTTTTGAAAGAAGCACCATACAGTCAAAGGCTGGAATTCCGTATATAGCAGGATTCGAGCCTTCAGATACGCATATCCAGAGAAGAGTCTGACCATCCTGCACATCCCCACATTCTTGTCAGTCCTCACTGGGCACTCTGGGCCCAGTTGTTCAAAGCATGGTCAGCTTAACAAGCTGATTAGTGGTCAAAATGTTAACTGTTCTAGTTAGTACAATATCTAATTTGCAGGTAATTTTGCTGAACAAATGTGAGTAGCTTTTGCAAATGCAAAAGCTACTCACATTTTTTCAGCAAAAATATTAGCATATATGCCATATTTAATGATCAAAGATTTAACAATGTTAACTAATGACATTGTTAATTTTGAACAAATTGACCCAGGATATGGAGTGGCCAGAAAATTATCTTACCGTAGTCTATCTAATTACCATACATACCCCTATAAGTGCACAGTGAAGCGATTCCATATTCTTCAGATTACAGCCAGTGTAACGTTACTGTTTGTCTACTTTATAAAGGCATATGTTGATTTAAATTGCATCGAAAAAAAAAAAATCGCATAAACATCATCAAGTAAGTCCTTCGCTGCTCTTTTTTTAAAGCCTACCCTTTGAAGGCAGATACATATTTTACTACAAGTTTTCCTAGTAATTTTGGCGTACAGTGCAGTAATTAGATCACATAGGTACTTCTCCATGAAAACTTATGTTGTGGGTACTCATTAGAAGTGACTTGCTGACTTCAGTGAGGCAGTTTTAACAAGTACCCACAACACACATTTTTTTGAGAAGGAATAAGGATATTGATACTTTTCTGTGCCACACCATCTCACCATTTAATTTAGAATTTCCAACATATAGGAAATGATTTAGTTTAGGTCAATTATGGTACTTTTAGGAAGGATTTTTGAAGCTCTGCTGCCTTTTAAAATCTGAGTGAACTGGCCAAGCTGTTTAAAAAATCTGGGCCCAGTTGTTCAAAACTAACTATATCGTTTGTTCATGTACCGTTAAAACTTTGATCATTAAATATGGCATACATGTTAATATTTTTGCTGAAAAAATGTGAGTAGCTTTTGCACTTAATTTTTTCAGCAAAAATACTGTGTACTTACTAGAACAGTTAATATTTTGACCACTAATAAGCTTGTTAAGCTAACGATGCTTTGAACAAATGGGCCCTATACACTGTACACAAGGAGGAGTATTTGGTGATAATTCTGGGATAATTTTTCTTATTTCTCCATAAAAACATATGTTGTGGGTACTCATTAGAAGCGCCTCGGTGAGGCACTTCTAATGAGTAACCACAACGTATGTTTTTATGGAGCGCTTCTAATGAGTAACCACAACGTATGTTTTTATGGAGAACTGTAGAAAATTATCCCATAATTATCACCGAATACTCTTCCTTAATTCCTCTGGTACACCTGTTTAGTTCCTTGAAGTTTAACCATGAACAAACACACAATCCGGCACTTGTAGATCCAGATCACAGTAACAATAGGCAACTAAGTCAACACACAGTTCATGAATTTCATCGTAGTCAGCTACACTCGTGACTCTGGTGTGGGTTTGCTACGACTGAAAGTAAAATAAAAATGAAACTTCAGTACATCCAACACAAATTTAACAAATGATAAATGGGTGCAACATTTCCCAAAAAGCAGAGTTTATGCAAATTGTTTACGAGGGTCCTGCAAAAAGTTCTGTCACTTTTAGGCTTCCTTAGTTTTATCGCAGGTATATTTTAAAATGCTTCACTGCCGATTGAATGGTGTGTTGAATAGCTAATGATACCTGTTTATTTTGTGCAAACTGCTTTCCAACTGACCGAGTTATTTCAAATTGAAATAGATGCAGTCATATACACTGACCAATTTACTTGTTACAATAAGTCACGACCAAGCAAAGGATGGTCAGGAGTCCACCTTTTACATGACAACGCCTCCTCTCATAAGTGTGAGGTTGTTTGTTTGTGTTGAGGTTTTACGGGTCATGTCGAGCGGGGTCAGTTTACCTAACCACACGTTTACTGGGCAGGCTTAGTCCTCTAAGCGGTTAACCAGTATTTTGCACATTCTTTCGCCAGAAACTGACAACTACCCTTCTTGAATCAGCAGAAGGGAGAGAATGACCGTAGAAAAGATTTCACGATGAATCTCCACGAAAGAATGTTGCCGACCTCGGCGGGGGTTGAACCCGCGACTGCCTGGTCTCCAGTCGGACGGCGCATCCAACTGAGTGTGAGGTTGTTAAGTCTTTTTTTGGCTTCTGAAAAGGTGAAAGTTTTAAACCATCCACCTTATTCACCTGACTGAGTCCCTGTGACTTCTCTTTATTTCCAAGGCTTAAGAAAATGCTTTCTGGAAATAAGTATATGTCTAGAAGTTCTCTTGGCAGCGCTATTTATCAGTGTCTCCAACAGATACCAAAAGAAGACTATTTATCTGCTTTTTGCGACTGGGTAAAAAGGTTACAAAAATGTGTTTCAGTAAAGAGGAAATACTTTGAAGGTTTGTAATAAAAATGTGTTTGATAAAACATAGCGCTGAAGTAATCCGAACCCAGTGACAAAACTTTTTGCAGGACCCTCGTATGCAGACGATAACTTGCATAAATTTGTCACCTATTTAAATGGATGCAGTATTTCCAAGAAGATAGGGCCTACATAAATTGTTTCCACATATGATTTGCCAGAAATGATATCTCTCTTTTCTCTCTCTCTCTATATATAATCTCTCTCTCTCTCATCACCTCTCTCTCCATACAATACCAGATATGTTGTAACAACTACAGACAACTATGTCTCCAATTTTGCTAGGTAATATAGCAGTATGCAATAAAGCCAGCATCTACAAACTGATTACTTGGTACATAAACATGCAAAGGCATTTTTATCTCTGCAGCTCAGCAGTGAAATATCCAGGTAACATAGAGAATTTTCCTTACTTCAATGGGAGACTTTGATTTGATTCAATTTACAGCCAAGTCAACACTATTATAGTCATATTGAGCTGGTCAGTTAACCTCACACTTTTTCCTGGGAAGGCTTAGTCCTTTAAGCAGTTTTTGATTGATTGTGTCCTGGTTAAATGACACATCAATCCTTGTAGGTCATTTTGTGTCGTTTCCCAGAGAAAAGGAGAAGATAGAAGAGATAGTAGAGGAGATGAAAGAGAGGAACAGGGGAGAAAGAGGAAAACTGATGAAAGTGAAGAAACAGAAGAAATAAAAATAGTCCCCCCACCCCCTCTACTCTTAGCCACTGCAAGGTTAGCAGGCCTTCCCCAGCTGTTAGCCAATATCAGTTGGACGCCCCGGTGAAGCAAGATACATGACACCTTTGCCTCACTCAACCATACCCCTTCCTCTATACAGTTAACCAGTACTTTGCTCACATATTTTGCCAGTAACTGACAACTACCCTTCTTGAATCAGCTTAATGTGGCCCAAAAAGATAAATACCAACACTCTTTGGTTGAAAACTGTCCTATCCCCAGCTAAGACAAATAGCAGTCCATATGCATCAACACTGTTTTCCCTCAGGGTTTGAAATCAAGGGTCTTTGAGTCTGACATCAAAGCCAAAAATAAATGAAATTAAATTTACACTAATGATTCATACATCAATCAGGATCCTTATCCCTCAGTTCTGAGATGCCAGAACATGATTTTGGGAGTAAAAAAAATGCCAGAAGCGAATTAGTGGAAAACCCTGCATCAATATACTCTACAATATCCAATGATTCTTTAAGCTGACAGGGAAGATCCTGATCAGACCCTGAGAGTGTATAGACTGATCTGGGCAATCACTGTCCCCAAAGACACCTTGTTCTCATGGCATGGAACAAATATAATTGACCATATATTGTAACCCAAATATAATACCAGTGTATAAATGACCCAGTGCATGACAAAACCTACAAAAAGGCATATGATCTCAGCGAAGGCTCAGATCAGCCTGGGCATCTGCTTGTGCTCTTAGCTTCCCACTTAGCGTACAGCGACGACTCTGATCAGACTGGGCGGATGCCCCGGCTGATCTGAGTCTTTGCTAGGCACACATGCCATTTTGTAGGTTTTGTCATGTGCTGGCTCATATTACATCATCTGGGCCGCACCATGCAAAAAAGTCTTTGGGCATATGCAGACAGCAAAGGCCCAGATCAGCCTACGCATCCATGCAGTTTGTTCAGGACCTTCACTGTTCACTAACAGAATCATTAACAAAGGCTCGGATGATATATTGTGCAAGCACGGATGATCTCAATCTGGTCATTTTGTGCATGTTCGAAAGCATGTTTGCGCTATAGAATATAATACAAAATATGAAAATGTTAATACCCCGCCATTATTGAGTCGTGGGAAGATAAATCCGTAAGAATTTGACGAAATTTGCCCATTAACAATCCAAAACCAGATCTCCACAATATCGATGCACATACCAAGTTTGGTAAAAATTCATATCATCCGGAAACGAAAAACTGACAGACAGACGGACAGACACACGTATGTCCAATGTGAAACCATAATACCCCGCCATTATTGTGTGGCAGGTATAATAATATTAGTCCAATACATGTATAATAATATTAATATATCGATTGATTAAGTCAAGGTTTTATGGCCCAGTCAACCGATTAGGGTTATGTTGGGCCTAACCACACTTTTCCTCGGCTAGATTAGTCCTCTAAGCGGTTAACTAGTATTTATGCACTTCCTTTCAGCAGAACTGACAACTGCACTTCTTAAATCAGTTCTTAAATCTTAAATCACTTCTTATTCTCTTTAAGGGAGAGAATGACCATTGCAGGACCCTGAGTAATAATAATACAACAATATAATACCAATGTAAAATAATATGCAGGTGGGAGGTATAATAATAATATATAATAATACCAGAAACATGTGGCGGAAGCATAAAATGTATAATAATCATAATATAATATAATACCAATGTAAAATAATATGCAGGTGGGAGGTATAATAATAATATATAATAATACCAGAAACATGTGGCGGAAGCATAAAATGTATAATAATCATAATATAATATAATACAATACACTGCAGCCCCTACAAATAACTACATCTAGCAGTATGCAATAAAGCTAGCACCTATATATATATATACTCATTGTCATTACTTGGCACCTGCGCATGCAAAGGCATTTTTATCTCTACAGCTCAACATTCAAGGACCCAGGTTGGTTGGTTTGGAATTGAACGGCCTAGTCAACACTGATAAGGTCATGTTAAGCTGGTCGGTTTACCTATTAAACTACACCTTTCACGGGCAGGTTTAGTCCTTTAACCCACTGTAGTCTTTAGACCCCTAAACAGGTATTTGGCAAACAGTGCAGACCCTTCCGATCAGGGTCTCCACAGAGGGTTATCTGTTTGTTTGTTTGTGTTGAGGTTTTACGGCCCAGTCAACATAATGGGGTCATGTCGAGCGCGGTCAGTTTACCTAACCACACGTTTACTGGGCAGGCTTAGTCCTCTAAGCGGTTAACCAGTATTGTGCACATTCTTTCGCCAGAAACTGACAACTGCCCTTCTTGAATCAGCGGAAGGGAGAGAATGACCGTAGAAAATATTTCATGATCAATCTCCAAGAAAGAATGTTGCCAACCTCGGTGGGGGTTGAACCCGCGACCTCCTGGTCTCCAGTCGGACGGCGCATCCAACTGAGCCACCGAGGCCGGCAAAGGTTATCTGTAAAACCCGGACTAGAACATTTGGGACATTGTCAAACAGTGCAGACCCAGATCAGACGCTGCAGAACATCTGATCAGGGTCTTCACTGTTTGCTAAATTACAAGAAGTTAAAGAGTTAAATGAAACAATCTTAGGTCTCAACACTATTTTCTCAGCCTACACTCAGAGACCATTGACCCACCAGTGCTGTCATTTCTTTGGTTTGTCTGATAAATAAAGGTGGTAAATTATTATGGGAGTATTAACCCTTATCCTGCTGAATAATTTAATTAGCCACACCCATTTCTGACTATCGGCCAATCAGATAACATCATATAATATTTTCATTCAAATTCACAAACTGAATGACAGTGTAGATCCTGATCAGATCACTTCTTCAGAAGCCATCTGATCTGGATCTACACTATTTGCAAAGGTAGGGGTTGTAGTGAACAGCAGGATAAGGGTTAAAGCAGCTAGTTACTTCACTACAAATAAGCAGGAAGTTAAAACAAGTCCCTAACCTTGATAAATAATTTACACATGACTCACGACTTCCGGAGAAGGCTTGCTTCTTCTGTGAGGAAAGATAATACATTTGTTCAAGGAGATAATATATTTTGTGCAAGGGAGATAATACATTTGTTCAAGGAGATAGTACATTTGTTCAAGGGAGATAGTACATTTGTTCAAGGGAGATAATACATTTGTTGAAGTGAGATGGTACATTTGTTCAAGGCAGATAATACATTTGTTCACAGGAGACAATACATTTTTTCAAGGGAGATCATACATTTGTTCAAGGGAGATAAGTACATTTGTTCAAGGGAGATAATACATTTGTTGAAGTGAGATGATACATTTGTTCAAGGGAGATAATACATTTGTTCTCAGGAGATAATACATTTTTTCAAGGGAGATCATATTTGTTCAAAGGAGATTATACATTTGTTCAAGGGAGATAATACATCTATTCAAGGGAGATAATACTTTGGTTCATAGGAGATAATACTTTGGTTCATAGGAGATAATACACTTGTTCAAGGGAGATAATACATTCAACAAAGTTGTCTCTAAAGCATTTGTTCAAGGAAAGATACATTGTTTCAAGGGAGATTCAGTTTAGTTGTCTTTTCTTCTTTTGTTATAAAATTTTCCCAAATATATCCTTTTGTTTTGAAATTACAGACCACTAGATCCCATATCTACCCAAAGTACTCTGACAGAGGCCCAAGCAAATGCAGCAGAAATAAAGGCTTTTTATAAAGGCTATTTTTGGCCAAATAAAGGTTTTTCAGGATAAATTTTGTACAAAATAAAGAGCATTTAGTGGTTAAATTTCTTGGCAGATCCCAAGCAAAAGAACGCGTCATCGCCTCTCAAGCAAAATAGGAAGAAAAATTGCAGAGAAAATTGGATATTTTCATCTTTAAATAGTTATGACAATATTAACTTGCATATCTGTTTAGAAACGTATGAATCTAAGAAACAGAACAATAATTTGTTGTTACGAAATGCTACATATTTACTCCGTCCTTTTTTTGCATTTACAAATTGCCAAATATAAAGGTTTTCTCATCAAAATAAAGGTGTTTTTAAGGTTTTTCAGCCAAATTAAAGGTTTTAAAGGATTTCAACAAAATTAAAGGTTTTTAAAGGTTTTAAAGGTTCCCCTAGGGGCCCTGCTTTTGTTGACACATCAGATAGTAGTCAAATGGACCATCTCAAATTTTAGGATATTTATGATAAGGAATTATTGTGTCCCAATATTTAAGGTAAAAGCAGTATTTTTAAAATCATTATTCTTGAATAGACATCACCAGTCTACCAGAAACTGAAAGTTAGAAAGGAAAAATAATTTCAACTAGAAATTTGTTTTCAGAGAAAACAGATACAACCCCACCTCCAACATACTTAGTCACCGTATGGTCTGACCTTGAAAATGAGTAACTGAACTTTGTAATCATGATGATGATTTGATGCTTTATGTCCCTTTCATCATTATTTATGTCCCTTTCAACATTATTTAAGTCATATTGTTTGTTTGTGTTGAGGATTACGGCCCAGTCGACCCCATGGGGTCATGTCGAGCACGGTCAGTTTGCTTAACCACACTTTTACTGGGCAGGCTTAGTCCTCTAAGTGGTTAACCAGTATTGTGCATATTCTCTTGCAAGAAATATTTAAGTTGTACACCACAACCTCTTTATAACACTATTGTTGGGGTCCATAGCATAAACCGTGTTAGTTAAACAACTGTGTTATATCCAAACAAAAATGTATAGATTATATAGAAAAATGACCATTTATGGTCATTTTTCTATATAATCTATATATTTTTGGGATCCATCTCTGAACCGTGTTATATCCAAAATTGTGTTATTACAAGCCATGTTATAAAGAGGTTGTAGTGTATTAAGACCATGGAAGTGATAATGAAAGGCTCTGTGGAATGAAGCACCGTACAGCCATGAGTTGAATTTGGCGACTAAAAGGATTCGAACCCTAGGACCACATGATCTGAAATCAGGAGCACTAAAAACTAAAGCTGGCACAATTAATCGAATAATCGACTAATTTTTAATCAATAAATTCCACAAAAATTATTATCGTTACAGATGTGCTAATAATCGATAATTTAATTCGCCGTGTCTCTTACTTTACCGTATTAACCATTAGTATTCAGACGCTTCAACTCCTTACCATACTTTATCTAAAATTTGAACAAAGTACAATTTTACTACCCAATGTTTTGTCAAAAAATAGCTGGATGAGTGATAAACAGTATACACCCTGATGAGACGACGCAGTGCGGTGTCTCATCTGTTGGCTCCGGTCTGTCTGGCCAAATATGTCGGTAAAGTATAACATATGGTAAGAGTCATGCTCAGACAGACAGGTAAAATTATGACGAAATCTTCAGTGATTATTAGTCGGTTATCGATCACAGTGGCAGGACTGATAATCTATTATCTTTTCAGTTCTGATTAGCCAGCCTTACTAAAAATTTGTCCAGCCCTACCCATCTATGCTTTGTGAACTGTGTGAATGTAACAGAGAACACCTTGACCAGTTCACATGAATATGCAGCCTGGTTTGGATTTCTGCTAGTCACATTATGAGAGGAGTGTTTAGAGATTTCTGGGATATTTTTTTCTTACTTCTCCATAAAACACGTTGTGGGTACTCATTAGAAGCACCATCTAATGAATAAGGACAATTATTTTTACACTGTCACTCGATACAAGGACAAAATTTGTTACAATGACAATTTGACGTCACAAAACCTTCGCACAGGGGTAAAAATTAGTCATAAATTATGCCAGAATACTGAATTTAATACTTTCAAGAAACATATGCTTTGGATATTTGTTTGTTTGTGTTGAGGTTTTACGGCCCAGTCAACCCAATGGGGTCATGTCGAGCGTGATCAGTTTACATAACCACACGTTTACTGGGCAGGCTTAGTCCTCTAAGCGGTTAACCAGTATTGTGCACATTCTTTTGCCAGAAACTGACAACTGCCCTTCTTGAATCAGCAGAAGGGAGAGAATGACTGTAGAAAATATTTCATGATCAATATCTACGAAAGAATGTTGCCGACCTCGGCGGGGGTTGAACCCGCGACCTCCTGGTCTCCAGTCGGACGGAGCATCCAACTGAGCCACCGAGGCCGGCAAGGATATTTGTTAGAATTGGCTCAGTGAGGCAATTCGTACAAATATCCAAAACATATGTTCTATGAGGAAATAATAACAAAACAAGACCTTTCTTACACATCAATCTACTCATTAAGTATTCTGTACAACAGCTAATTCATTTTATAATAAGGGCAACGTCTTTGGGAACAAATGCTGTCGTTGTTATGAGGGTTCACTGTACCAATAAATACACCACAATCTCTTTATAACACTATTGCTGGGATCTTAGAAAGAAAATGTAAAGATTATATAGAAAAATGACCATAAATGGTCATATTTCTATATAATCTATAAATTTTTGTTTGGCTACAACACTTTTGGGGTCCACCTTTAAACTGTCTTATATATGAAACCGCCTTATAAAGCGGTTTCATTGTATGTATCAATGAAAGAATAAAGAAATTATCCTAGATTTATTATCAAATACTCTGCCTTAAAAAGTTCTCTGCGAGATCTTACGATTTTTTTCACTCTTGTCTAGCCTAATATCAAGTAGAGTAAAGAAATTATCCTAGATTTATCAAATACTCTGCCTTAAAAAGTTCTCTGTGAGATCCTGCCTCTTGTCTAGCCTAATATCAATGGTGGAGTAAACAAATTATTCTAGATTTATTATCAAATTCTCCATGTTAAAAAGTTCTCTGTGAGACCATACCATTTCCCCTCTTGTATAGCCTAATATCAATCATAAAGTAAAGAAATCATCTGAGATTTATTATCAAATACTCCACCTTCAGGGTTCATACATTCAGAATTGACCAAAATTCCCTGACATTCCCCTGACTTTTCCCTGACATAAATTCAAATTTCCATGACAATATCAGAGCCAGAAATTTTATGAATTTAGCAAGAAAAATATATCGGGGACCAAACATTCTAGCTTCATCAGGCCGAAATGTAAAATTCTCTGACATTTCCCTGACATTTTTGCAACATTTCATTTTTCCCTGACAAATCACAGAATTCCCTGACAATTCCTTGACCTTGAAAAAAAATAAATTTCTCTGATATTTCCCTGACATGTATGATTTGTTTGTGTTGAAGTTTTACGGCCCAGTCAACCCAATGGAGTCATGTCGAGCATGGTCAGTTTACCTAACCACACGTTTACTGGGCAGGCTTAGCCTCTAAGCGGTTAACCAGTATTGTGCACATTCTTTCGCCAGAAACTGACAACTGCCCTTCCTGAATCAGCGGAAGGGAGAGAATGACCGTAGAAAATATTTCATGATCAATTTACACGAAAGAATCCTGACATGTATGAACCCTGACCTTAACAAGCTCTGTGAGAGCCTACCATTTTTCTTCTTGTCTAGCCTAATATCAATGGTAGAGTGAAAAGATTATTTTAGATTTATTATCAAATTCTCCACCTTAACAAGCTCTGTGAGATCCTACCATTTTTTCTTCTTGTCTTGCCTAATACAAAGGAAAACTTACTTTCTTGCATGTCCTTCTATTGCTATTGCACAGCGGGTTTCTGTGTCTGTATTTTCTCCATCAAAATCTGTTGGCTGGGGACATGAGCTGCGTCTCTTTCTCATACCTGGTGACCGCTGTTTGTGTATTTCAACATCATTCAACACCACAGATACTCCACCTCCAGCTGTGGGAACGACGTCACCCTGGTTAAAAAAATACATTTATTATAGCCTCGGTTTAATGGGCGGAAATTTCGTCAAAATAAGAAAAATATCCAGACAGTTTTTCTTTGCTCTTTTTACATTGAAAACATATATTTAAGGGGATAACTGCATCGGTTTTACGGGCGGAAATTTCGTTTTACGGCTCTGCTGACATTTCGTCGTAAAATGAAATTTCCGATCGTAAAACTGTCGATGTATCTCCCCAAATTACAAATCTGAATGCTGACGATATACCTCCCCAAATGTAAATTTTCATTACATTATCCCCATTCTAATGCACTTTTTCACTTTAAACCCCCAAGGTCCTCATTTTTTTGTGTGTGTGGGTTGAAAATTGTCATTTGGAGAGGTAAACTGGCAGTTTTGCAGTCTTGTTTGTGTTGAGATTTTACGGCCCAGTCAACCCAATGGGTCATGTTGAGCGTGATCAGTTTACCTAACCACACATTTACCGGGCAGACTTAGTCCTCTGAGCGGTTAACCAGTATTGTGCACATTCTTTCGCCAGAAACTGACAACTGCCCTTCTTGAATCAGCAGAAGGGAGAGAATGACCGTAGAAAATATTTCATGATCAATCTCCACGAAAGAATGTTGCAGACCTCGGCGGGGGTTGAACCCGCGACCTCCTGGTCTCCAGTCGGACGGCGCATCCAACTGAGCCATTGAGGCCAGCTGGTTTTGCAGTCAGAACAACGGAATTTGCGACTGTAAATCTGACGATTTACTTCCCCAAATAACAAATTTTCAATACAGTTATCCCCATTCTAATGCATTTATTCATTTGTTTTGTTTAAAAAAATGTTTTGTAAAGAAAAAGTCCTATTTGCACAAAGCGGCAAGCCATGTAAGCTGCATAAAAACCAAATGCCAGCCAATGAAAGTAACGTTACGTGATGACATCTGATTCCCGACAGTATATTGCAGGAAATACTGTCGCAAATTTTTGACATTATCCAATGAAACGTCACGTTACATATGCAAGTGCATCAGAATGAGTTTTCATAAATGGCTGGAGGCCAAAATGACACTCTGGCCAACTCAAATTCTAGACTGATAAATGGTTGTGTTTTGGGCTTTTGTGTTGGTTTGGAGTTTAACAGCCCAGTCATCACTATTCATGTTGAGGCGGTCAGTTTACACTTTTCCTGGACTGGCTTAGTCCTAAGTGGTTTACCAGTACAGTGCACATTCTTTTGCCCTTCTTGAATCAGCAGAAGGGTGAGAATGACCATAGAAAATATTTCCTGATCTTTTCCATTAAAGAATGTTGCCGGACCCTGTGGGGAACAAACCTGCAACCTCGTGATCATCAGTTTAAAGAATCAGACTGAGCCACCCTGGCCAGTATATGTTTGTTTGTGTTAAGGTTTTATGGACCAGTCGACCCAATCGGGTCATGTCAAGCACAGTCAGTTTACTTACCCACAATTCTACTGGGCAGGCTTGGTCATCTAAGCAGTTAACCAGTACTGTGCACATTCTTTCTCCAGAAACTGACAACTGTCCTTCTTGAATCAGCAGAAGAGAGAGAATGACCGTAGAAAATATTTCATGATCAATTTACACGAAAGAATGTTGCTGACCCGGCAGGAGTCGAACCCGCGATCTCCTGATCACAAGTCGGATTAACATCCAGCTGAGTGTCTGGCATATGGCTGTGTTTAAATTTCAAGATAAAAATAGAATAAGCTGTCCAAATGTTTAGGCCAAATACAATGACCACACTGACTGTACCCAAATCCTCAAGGACATAAGGAAAAAAACAAGAGGGCCATGAAGGCCCTGTAACGCTCACCTGAGCATTATAGCACTTTAACCTGATCTAGAACTGATCAAGGCAAACATTCTGTTCAAAATTCAAATGGTTATATTAACAAGTAAGACAATGTAACATGTCTAATGGACTGTGAAATAAAGGTCAAGGTCAAATATGGATGACTGCATTCAATAGGCTATGCTAAGATGTATGCATGTACTAAGTATCACTGGCTGTAGGAGCAATAGTTACTAGAAACTGACCTAAACACAAACACTTCACAAGTACCAAATATCACTCTGTAGGATCAATAATTACTGAGAAACTGACCTAAACGGAAAAACTTAAGAAAGTCACTGGATAGAGAAATATACATCACCTTGAAATCATCAAAACAAACATTTTGAGCAAGATTCATGATGATAACTTCAAAAATGTGACCTCCAAAGTATCAACAAGGTTTTCCTTTGATTTGGCCAGGTGACCTAGTTTCTGATATCAAGTGACCCAGTTTTAAACTAGACCCAGAAATCATCAAGATGAACATTCTGAGCAATATTTATGATTTAAAAAATGTGACCTCTGGAGTGTTAACAAAGTTTTCTGCTGATTTGGCCTGTTGATCTAGTTTTTGATCCCATGTGACTCAGTTTCAAACTTGACCTAGAAATCATCAAGACAAACGTTTTGAGCAAGATTCATGATGATTGCTTCAAAAATGTGACCGCTAGTGTTAACAAAATTTTCTGCTGATTTGGCCTGGTGACCTAGTTTTTGCCCCCAAGTGACCCACTTTCGAGCTTTTGAGCAAGATTCATGATGATTGCTTCAAAAATGTGACCACTAGAGTGAAAACAAGGTTTTCTGCTGATTTGGCCCGGTGACCTAGTTTTTGATCCAAAGTGACCCAGTTTCAAACTAGACCTAGAACTCATCAAGACAAATATTTTGAGCAAGATTCATGATAATGGCTTCAAAAATATGACCGCTAGAGTGTTTACAAGGTTTTCTGCTGATTTGGCCCAGTGACCTAGTTTTTGATCCCAAGTGACCTAGTTTCGAACTTGACCTAGAAATCATCAAGACAACCATTTTGAGCAAGATTAATGATGATTGCTTTAAAAATGTGACCACTAGAGTGTTAACAAGTTTTTCCGCTGATTTGGCCAGGTGACCTAGTTTTTGACCCCAGGTGACTCAGTTTCGAACTTGAACTAGAAATCATCAAGACAAACATTTTGAGCAGGATTCATGATGATTGCTTCAAAAATGTGACAGCTAGAGTGTTAACATGGTTTTCTGCAGATTTGGCCTGGTGACCTAGTTTTTGACCCCAAGTGACCCAGTTTCGAACATAACCTAGATTTAATAGAGGCAAACATTCTAAGCAAGTTTAATCAAGATTGGGTCAAAACTATGACCTCTATAGTGTTAACAAGTTTTTCCTTTGATTTGACCTGGTGACCTAGTTTTTGACCCCAAGTAACCAGTATCAAACTTGACCTAGATTTCATAGGGGCAAACATTCTGAGTAAGTTTCATCAAAATAGGGTCAAAACTGTGACCTCTAGAGTGTTAACAGACTAATTGTTGATGACGGACAACGACGGGCAGAGGGTGATCACAATAGCTCACCCTGAGCTTTTGCTCAGGTGAGCTAAAAACAATTTGAGAATAAATCAAAGCTAACCTTATAATATATGGTCTGGAATTCTCCATCAGAGCCAACATCCTGGGTTGTCACCATGTATTTTGATGCTTTTTTTTGTATCCTTCACCTCAAGTTTACTCACAGACTTCTTTTTCTTCAAGGTCGGCTGTAAAACTGTGTCTGTTAACAAAAACAATTTCTTTCAACACTTCTTTAAATCAAATGTCAATATGCAACAATTGAAATCTCCAATCCACACCCCTTTTTGAAAATAAAAAATAATACACGGTCACCACCACCTCCTTATAACACTATTGTTGGGGTCCATAGCATTAACCGTATTAGTTAAGCAACCGTGTTATATCCATACAAAAATGTACAGATTATATTGAAAAATGACCATTGATGGTATTTATGGTCATTTTTCAATATAAACTATACATTTTTGGGATCCATCTTTGAGCTGTGTTTGTTTGTTTGTGTTGTGGTTTTACGGCCCAGTTAACCCACTGTATTTTACCCAAAATATCCGAACATCTTGACCCTTAAAGCGCCAATCACAACAGAAGCAGAAGACACTTTTATATATATATTTATTTTTAGAAAATAAGCCTTGACATTTCATGTGAATCATCTGCCAAGCAGACAATTCACATGAAATTTCAAGGCTTAGTTTCTAAGAAAAATAAAAAACTTTAGAATGTCGTCTGCTACAAATTTTGCTTGGCTCTTTAAGGGTTAATTCCTTACCATAATCATAGAACAGAGGCGTATTGGATGATAATTATGGGATTCTTTTCTTTAAAGGCTCTGTATTCCTCAAAAATAGACATTTTATTACCCAAGAAAGGTTTAATAAATTGATATATGGTATTAATACGGTCATAAAATCTGGCACTTGACAGCCTGTAAATTATCAGTTAATCTCTTGTTCTTGAAATGAAATGTTTTTCATTGTATCTCTGAATAAATGCTGCCATTATACGATAAAAATTCATTTGATTTTTGATCCAGTTAAAAAAATTAGAGACTGACTGAAATTTTACAGACTGTAAGATGCTACATTTTATGATCATATTAATTCTGTATATCAATTTATTACACTTTCTTGGATAAAAAAATGTCTATTTCTGAGGAATATGGCACCTTTAATAATTCTCCATAAAAACATATTTGTGGGCACGCATTAGGAGTGCCTCAGCGAGGCTCTTGTAATGTGTACCGCAAGTTTTTATGGAATACTGGATAAAATATTTCAATAAAATTATCAAATATTGCTCCTCACCAATTCCTCTATATAATCATACTAAAATTTGAAGCTTCAATTTACTACCTGTTGATGTATCGAAAACTGCTGCATGAGTGGCAAACAGTGTACGTAGACCCTGATCTGAGGCTGTAATCTGTCCGACTACTTAACCCATTGTAGACTGAATAGACTCACCCACGCTATATATTGGAAGAGTCCAATTTCAATTTTAGGTATGTCCAGCTATGAGATTCTGATATTCTTATAGAAAACTGGATAAATTATTTGCAAACAGTAAAGATCCTGATCAGAGGCCGCGTTCTGTGGCGTCTGATCTGGGCCGGCAGTTTACCAACTACCCTTTTAGGGGTCTCCCGACTACAATGGGTTAAGGTAAGAACAGTTAATCTTACTATAATTTGCATTAGAATAAGCACTTGATGTATAGCACTAATGTTTTAACAGAATATTATTTCATCTCCAGGCTCTGTTAAAATACAGGGCCCAGTTGATCAAAGCATCGTTAGCTTAACAAGTTCATTAATAATAACCTCATTAACAGTTGTAGCAAAGATATTTTCAAATACAGTTATATTTTTGCTGCAAAAAAATGTGCGTAGCTTTTGCAATGAATGCAAAAGCTACTCAAATGTTTTGAGCAAAAATATCAATGTATTTGCCATATTTTAAGATAGAAATTTCAATGTCACGTTAGCTAACAACTTTAAATTTTGAACAACTGGGCCCTGGTTAAGAGTGTAGTGTATACATTTATTATGCAATAAAAATGAAAACACAGCTCTTATTTATATGGGATGATGTGCTGTAAAAATGTCTTCCAAGTGTACGAGGAACTGAAGATCTTGTTTACATGGGATAACTTATAACCAAACCAAACCAAAACATCAGGCCAAAACGTACCTTAAGACAGTAAAAGAGTCATACCTTTCATGTTCAATCGTCAGATAAGAGCGGTAAATTTATATTTTGTCAGATTGGATATTTCTATATGAAATAACATTATAATGAGTATCCACAATTTTCTATTCATGGAGAAATAAGACAAAGTTTAATCATTTTTATTATATACAAAGTAATGAAATATAGAGAATTATTAATGAAATAAAATGCATATTTCGAAAAAGTTATATTTTCACTAGTAAAAATATAAAACTTATATTTTCACTCCTCTGAGCAGTGAAAAATATAAGATCCGGAACTACTTTTTTTCTTATTTACATAAATGGTCAAAGGGAAGCAACTCAAATTTTGCAAGATTTGCATCTCTTCTATCGAAAGTGATGATATAATAAAAAGAAAATTCAAATGTTTGTCGTGAAGTGAAAAAAAATGTATATTTCATTCGTGCCTTCGGCACTCATGAAATATACATATTTTCACTTCACTTGATGAAATAAAAGTCATATTAACTCCAAACATTTGAATATCCTCTATTTATTTGCCTGAATAAAACTAGAGCCTTCCTGTTTCATTACAGTCTGATCAGGATCTTCGATCTTTGCTTACTACGCATTTCAATCTTGCCCAAAAAGTAAGTAACTAGTTTACGGTTTTAAGAGTCTACCGGTTAATACCAGAGTGTTCCGAGTAGTAAAAAGTGTATCTTATTGCAAACATAAAAATTGCTGATCCAGGCAAGTCTGCGCAGACCGATAAGGGTCTATTTTATTTACACTTACAAGGACGGACATTCTTTACTCACAATGTTAGCTGTTTTATTATTTTGAGTAGCCTGCACAGCCGATCGGGTCGGGAGTAATTTGTGTAAGATGCACAAATAAAGTAACTTTAGTTATTTACAAAAAAATTACAAATAATAGAATAAAATTTGCATACTATTATCTCTAAACAATATGCTGCGAAAAGTTTACAGAAATTTCCAAAGGGGAATAACTCTGCCAATATTTGGTGTACTGTAAGCTCTAAATAATATGCGCTGCTCCACAGTATCGTGTAACCATTTACGAAGTTTCAGCTTGATCAGATGTAAACTGTAGGAGGAGTTAGCCATAAAACAAAAAGTTTACAGAAATTTTCAAAGGGGTATAACTCTGCTAACATTTGATGGACTGTAACCTTGAAACAATATATGCTGCTCCACATCATAATCTAAGTATTAATGAAGTTTCAGCTTGATTGGAAGTAAAGTGTAGGAGGTGTTGACCTGAAATGAAAAGTTTACAGAAATTTTCAAAGGGGCATAACTCTAATATTTAGTGGACTATTACCCCCGAGACAATATGTGTTGCTCCATCATGGTCTAACCATATACCAAGTGATCGAATGTAAACTGTGGGAGGAGTTAGCCGGAAACAAAAAAAGTTTACAGACAGACGGACGAACGCCAAATGCCTTAACATAATACGTCCCTCTTTTTTTAAAGGGGCATATAAAAATGTAGCTGCTTAGCAATGTATAATTCTTTTTCGGATGGCACCGAAACAGCACCTGTAGTTCAGTTAGAACAGCCCTCGCCTCCCACATGGAAGGTTGCAGGTTCAAAACCCAGGACTTTTTTTTTTTTGTTTATGAATCTGTCCCGTTCCTATTTTCGTTGTTTTAAGTATTTAAGTATATTTTCTATGTCATACGTCATCTGTTTTTTTAAAGATACTACTTGTGTCTTAAATATAATCACATTTTATAAGGCTCTAGACAGGAAATATCTGAAGTGTAAATATTTCATGTATCTAGAACTATCAAAAAAATCCAACACTATGATCAGACTGCATGGATATTAAAGCTGATACGTGTTTTTGCCAGTCAAGTATGTCCTAAGGTACATTTTGTTATCCTCAGTTCAAAACTCATAAATTACCTGTGAAAAGTGTGAAGGATTGCACAAATTCAAACGAGGTACCAAATATGGTGACTATAATTTATCTAAATACTGTATGTTAGACTAGATTAGATTGTTGAATGACTAGATCATAATAAAAAATGCGAAATGATAATACCCTGCCACTAATGCGTAGCAGACAGACAACTCAGTCAAAAATTAGCGAAAGTTGCAATTTAGCAATCATAAACCAGATTCCATAATATCAATGCATATACCAAATTAAGTGAAAATTGAGTATTTACTCAAGTTACCGTTCGGAAACAAATACGGACATGTGGCAGGCAGATAATTGATAAAACTTGCTCATTAGAATTTCCACAAGATCATTTCACACACCAAGATGAATCAAATCCGTGAAAAGGTTAGGAAATAATGAGGTGTTAAAAACTTTAATGAAACCTTCACCATTACATTTGAATTCTAAGTCTGACCTCGTCCTCACGGTTGAAGTCATAAGTGCTGATGGTGCTGATAAAAACTTTCACCAGTATCCATTGTGATACCAAATAGGAACTAAATCCATAATTTGGTTTAGAAGTATGGAGATCCTAAACACTTTGACGTAAAATTTTAGAATGAAAATTCAAGTCTGTGACCTTGAATTTGACATGACCGAGAGGTTGGGGGTTGGTACTGTGCAAAATTATGGACCAATATGTATTATCATACCAAAGATGAATCAAATTAAATAAAAGGTTAGGAAATAATGAGGACTGAAAAACTTAAACAAAAACTTAAGCATTTGTGGACGCTGACACCAATGCTGATGCCGAGGGTAGTACAATAGCTCTCTGTGAACGTGTTCAGGCAAGCTAAAAATGAACTAAGAACTATATCCAAACCACATGCACATCCTCACACAATGAAGAAAACACATGCAAAAAATCAAAATGATCCGTACAAAACTAAGAGGAGTTGCACTCAACAAACACCCATGGTAAGTGTTAACAAATGGACAACTGATGGAAACTTGCACGCCTAAGTTGCGCTGTTAAAGCATGTGTGACAATAAAACCATAAATAACTAATCAAGTTAGAGAGTGGTAATCAAATGTGGTTGGATCGATAGGTGGACAGACAGTCACCTAAATGAGAAAACACAAAACCCCACCACTATTGCAGTTGGGTATGAAAATGGAACTATTATGCTAAAAATAGAAAGAAAAGTATGTACACAAACTTACAATTTAAATCAAGACAATCATGTTGGTGGATGGACAAACGGATGGACATTTGCCCTCTAAGTTGCCCTGCTAAAGCAGGTGCGACAATAAAACCATAAATGACTGAAGTTAGAGAGTGGTAACCAAATGTGGATGGATCAATAGGTGGACAGACAGTCACCCAAATGAGAAAACACAATACCCCACCACTATTGTGCAGTTGGGTATGAAAATGGAACTAATATGCTAAAAATAGAAAAAAAAATATGTACACAAATTTACAATATAAATTAAACTTTAAAAATATGTACACAAACTTACAATATAAATTAAAACAATCAACAAGACAATCATGTCACTATGGACAGAAGTGTGTCAGGTATGACAAGATCAGGTGTCCATGGCAACTTGCACTTAAACCAGAAGTGGACCTCAGTGGTGCTTGACTTGTGATCAAGAGGTGAGGAGTTTGATAGATATTGATAAGAGTTTTATGGCCCAGTCAGCCTATTAGGGTCATGCCAAGCTGGCCCTACTGAACCACACCGTTTTCTGGCAGGTTGAATCCTCTAAGCTGTTCTACAGTATTTGTGTATATTTTTTCACCAAGAACTAACAAATGCCCTTCTTGAATGAGCAGAAGGGAAAGAAAAGACCGTAGAAAACATTTCACGATCAATCCCTATCAAAGAATGTTGCCGGACGCAGCAGGGTTTGAACCTGCTACCACCTGATCACAAGTCTGGAACAGCAGCAGACTGAGCCTGGATTGTAAATACTGATAATGAAATATTTTCTAGTCATTCTAGATCCACATATTGTTTACAAGATAAGTCTCTGAGTGACATGATCAACCCCAGTGCACTTTTTCTGAAGTGAAATTGTCTTAAAGACATGAAGCTAAATTGCTGGACAATAAAATATTGGTCGTTGACCTACATAAACTTGACAGGTCAATCTGATGGTCACATTGATCCATTATACAGTCGAACTTCAATGGCTCGAGCACCTTTGGGACCATGGAAAAGTGTTCGAGCCATGGGTAGTACTAGCCAATGAAGGTTAATCATGGCACCAGGTCAGGAAGCAAATAGTGATAATTTAGGGAAATCTTTTCGATTTTCTACACAATAATTGTATGCTGAGTGTACTCATTAGAATTGCCTCGATGAGGCAATTCTAATGAGTACCAACAACATACTGTTTTATGATAAAATAAGAAAATTCCCCTAAATATTTGTTTTTAAAGCTATCGGAAGAATTTCGTAGAGACTCAAAAACGAGTTCGAATCAGCCATGGTAAACAAGCTATCGGTGTTTGAGCTATCGAGGTTTGACTGTACCAACTTTGATGTTAATTCATTAAATGATCTAGAAGATATTTAGAAGATATAAATCACTAGACCATGAAATTAAGATCATGCTGATTTATATTTGAGGCCAAACGTTGGGACACACTGCATCATTATATGTAAATATGACAGGCATGAAATTGTGAGAGACAAAGACAAACTCAGAGCACTTTGAAATATAGGCCACATTAATCCCATACTACCATAGTCATATATTGAATTGTTGTCAAGATGTAACATATTGTTGTCAAGATGTAACATAAAATCACTGGACCATGAAATATAGGTCACAGTGACCTACATTTCCTTCTAGGTCAACTGTCGGATCATACCGATTCATAATCCCAAATACTGATGTCATACATCAAATAACATTCAAGATATAAGGCAAAAAATCACTGGATCATGAAATATAGGTCAAGGTAACCTACATTTGTTGAGATGTCAATTGTGGTGTGTCACAGAACCAATATCCCAAGTATAACATTAATCCATGAAATAGCCCTCAAAACATAAAGCAAAATCACTGCAGAATGAAAATAAGAAGACAGCTGTGGTATTATCAGGAAATGTACTTCTTATTAGTAATAATACACCCATTTCCACAAAACTCAATGACACATTAATATGTGGACTTGTCACAACATGGATTAATAACAAAATGTTGTTCGGATCAATACAATTGATCACATTTTTCATGATGCTTGATTTTGCCTCCCTCAGCACTTTTATGTAAGTGAAAGAACTGAAGTTAATGTTTCATCTTTCAAAAATGTTATAACTTTTTTAAATATGAATTTATGAAACATGCCTCAACTTTTTTTTTAAATATAAATTAACGAAACCTATGTTTTGGATGGTAGTCAGGAGAATGACTGCTGACTTCTTATAATATAGAATGGATTTTCGTATTTCTGTAGATTTTATTCCCATTAGATGGTGATTCAATGATGTCTACATTTGAAGCGACGTTGCATAATTTTTTTCATGCTTATTTGTTCGAACACTAACAGTCTGTTGCTTTGAGAAAAAAAAAAAAAAAAAAAAATCAATAAACAATTAAACCATATTATGATGGGACTTACGGAAACACATTTTCAGACAAACTGGACTTCTCTTGAGTCCCATCAGATTACTGCTGTAATCAGACATACAAGAGAAAGAAATCTTTATGAGGTTAGCAGTCACTCTTCCGAAAAACTTTCAAATTATTGATACGAGACATATTTGAAAGACTATCGCGAAAATCCAATTTGGAAAAAAACAAAATACATCAACTTTTCTCTTACCTTTTTTTTTTATATAATAAAAATGTTAAACTGTAATACCCTGCCATTATCGTATTGCGTGGGCATATAACTCTTGTCAAACACTGACCAAATTTGACCGTAAGCAATCAAAAACCAGACCTCCTTGATATCAATGCATGTACCAAATTTGATTAAAATCCCTTGACATTTACTCAAGTTATTGTCAGGAAACGAAAATATGGGTGCGTCTCAGGCAGAAACGAAATACAGATGGATGTACAATGGACGGACAGACACACAGTCATCCAATGAGTCCAAAAGAGTCAGCTATAAGTTTGTCTTTGAAAAAAAAAAACAAACAAAACAGATGTCTCAACGAGCTCATTAAGGGTCATTTCGTTAACTGTTTTAGCGGATTCAATATACAATATTCTGGTATTTTTGCTGAAAAAATGTAAGTAGCTTGCTACTCACATTTTTTCAGCAAAAAATTTCAGCTTATCTGCGTATCACCCGATGTAAATTTTAACGAATCGTTAACTAACGACGTCGTTAGCTTTGAACAACTGGGCCCAGATCACCAGGTGTGTCTATCATGAGGAGCGATAGCTGAGGGCTTCTACTCTTGATTTCCTCTCTGTCAGCTGCATACTGAACATAAACATTGCAAAAGCATTTCAAGTGTCACTTGTCAGTGGTCAGAAAGACTTAAACCTCTCAGCAGTACAGAACAGAAGTTTGCTGCAGAATTAAAAAATTCACCATCAACTTTACTGTTTGTGATGCTGTGTTAATTTAGTATTTATGATTCATCATATACATGTAGTTTGAGGATTCATTATATAATTTCATACAAAGTTAATTTTTGTGCTTATGAAAACAAAGCTATGGTTAAATTCCAGTAAGATCAGTCCTGCAAACTGTTCCAAAGTGCAGGACCATTTGGTTAATTGCCAGCTCTGTCCTGTGGTCCTGCATACATTTTGTGTTTCATTTGGGCAATGTTCAGTGTTTAATTTTATGTTGGAAATTTCTGTGATAACATATATAACAATTCAGAATTGGTAAACAAGATGCCAAGGGCCACTCCGCCAAGTGAAACAACCATTTCAGATATGCAAATGCGATGCAACATTTTTCCAATTCTGTCTATGCATGCAACTAATGAAATGATCATCATCTGGGCATTTCTTGGTTTTGAAGAACAGAATGCATTTTTTTTAACCATATATGAGCATGACAGTCAGTGGAGCATGACCATTTGAACAAACTAAATGACAATCCTGTTTCAACAGGATATTTTGTGAAAATTGGCTCAACTATTTCAGTGGTTATTCAACATTATCTTTTAGATTGAATTGTTATACATGTATCCAGCATAGGGGATAAAATTTTGATTGTAAAACAAAGGTTTTGCTACTTCAGTCAAATAAGTAAGTTCTAGACACTTCAGGTTTGTCTTTGAACTGTTCATTGCTGTCAAAATTCACTTTTTCATTTATCTATTGGATAACTACATACCATTACTTTTGACCTTGCTGTTGTTGACAGTGATGTTTCATTTTTATAAACGTTTATTACAACATCTGTGATTGTAATGTGGTCACCTGGATGAACAGGGGAGTGGTAGGTATCTCTCCATAAAGTCACTTTAGCTGTTCCAGACTTGTCTTGAATGGATATAGTTTTTAAGTTAACGTCAGCACCTCTGACTGACACAGTTCTCACATCTTCATCCTAGAGAAAAATGCATTAGCAAATTGAATTGAAATATTAGTAACACTACAGTAGTAATTGTATAATGTTATAGTTAGCTGCTAGAATAATTATGGTAAAAAGGTTTTATTAAGACAGTTCATATCTCGTCACCTGAGCGCAAAAAGAGTAACTCCTTATATATTTTAATGGGAGTTACTGACTTTTTGCGCTCAGTAGACGATCTGTGTGTCAGCTTTGTAAACAGAGTTAAGGCATCAAAATCTAATCAGTTCTTTGGCATGTCCAAATTATATATATACTCAGGAAAATGTGGTAAGAATCCAACCACTGTTACAAAAAATACTGTGCAGACAAGAAAGTGTAGTTTATCTATTGCTGTGACCTTGAAAATTAGGCCAAGATCAACATCTGGTCAGTTCTTTGCTATGTCCCTTATTACAGTTCTTTGCTATGTCCCTTATAATATTTCCATGCAAATTTGGTAAGACTCCAACATTAGTTTACAAGATATTGTACAGACAAGAATGTGTGATGCAGACACCAAGGGGATCCATACCAAAAACAATTTGCGCCCCTCCGCCTCACCTGGTGAGGAATACCAGAATACACCAAAAGCTATGTCGCACCTGCCAGGGAGCAAAATCCTTCAAGGTACAGTTTAAGTAAGGCCTAAAATAAAAAAAAAAGTGCCTGTTTCAGGTTACCCGGCCGTGCCTAATTTTTCACAACCGACCCTTAAATTTTTTAAGGATTTTGTGGGGATTTCCTGTTCGGCCATATTGTTTTCCTATTAACCCCATATAAAAACTTTTAACAAAATAAAAATATTTTCCAACCTACCGTCCCTATTTTAAAATTCCATGTTACCTGAAACACATTTTGTTTTTTAGCCTTAACAAAGTTGGTGAATGATAAAATAGAGGTCAAGGTCAAATATGGATACTGCTGTCTGAGTAGTCATCCATAAGTTCAAGCCTATACCAAGTATCATTACTGTAGCCTTTGTAGTTTGTGAGCAATGAACTTTAAAATCAAGGTCACAGCAGGATTGATGCAAATTTACGAAGTCAGTGAATCGTTAATATAGGTTGAGGTCCAACATATTGATACTGCTGTTTGAGTTGTCATCCCTAAGTGCAAGCAGTATACCTGGTATCATCACTGTAGCCTTATTGCTCTTTGGGAAACAACAATACAGGATTGCATTTAGGTTTGTCGCAAATGTTAAAAGGATGACAAATGAATGAATGGAAAACAAGATTCCTATATCACACCATGCTAAAAGCAGGTGCAACAAAATACATGTAAGATTTCATTAGGAGGTCATTAAGATCCTCCTTTTAATCAAAAGTTTGATCTATGCACATGACTTAAAAAATGCAGTGACATGCAAAGGCTAGGGTTTTCATTCTATTAATTATCTAGGGAGAGACACACAAAAAAAAAACAAGAGGGCCATGATGGCCCTGTAACGCTCACCTGAGCAACATAGCACTTTGAGAGCCTGATCTAGAACTGATCAAGGCAAACATTCTGATCAAAGTTCAAAATGATTATATTAACAAGTAAGACAATGTAGCATGTCTAATGGACTGTGAAATAAAGGTCAAGATCAAATATGGATGACTGCACTCAAAAGGCCATGCTAAGATGTATGCATGTACTAAGTATCACTGGCTGTAGGAGCAATAGTTACTGAGAAACTGACCTAAACACAAACACTTCACAAGTACCAAATATCACTCTGTAGGACCAATAATTACTGAGAAACTGACCTAAATGGAAAAACTTAAGAGAGTCACTGGATAGAAAACTATACATCACCTTGAAATGATCGACAAACATTTTGAGCAAGATTCCTGATGATCACTTCAAAAATGTGGCCTCTAGAGCATCAACAAGGTTCTCCTTTGATTTGCCCAGGTGAACTAGTTTTTGATATCAAGTGACCCAGTTTTAAACTAGACCTAGAAATCATCAAGACAAACATTTTGAGCAATATTTATGATGATTATTTCAAAAATGTGACCTCTGGAGTGTTAACAGTTTTCTGCTGATTTGGCCAGGTCACCTAGTTTTTGACCCCATGTGACCCAGTTTCAAACTTGATCTAGAAATCATCAAGACAAACATTTTGAGCAAGATTCATGACGATTACTTCAAAAATGTGACCGCTAGAGTGTTAACAAGGTTTTCTGCTGATTTGGCCAGGTGACCTAGTTTCTGACCCCAAGTGACCCAGTTTCAAACTTGACCTAGAAATCATCAAAACAAACATGTTGAGCAAGATTCATGATGATTACTTGAAAAATGTGACCACTAGAGTGTTTACAAGGTTTTCTGCTGATCTGGCCAGGTGACCTAGTTTTTTACCCCAGGTGATCCAGTTTCGAACCTGACCTAAAAATCATCAAGACAAACATTTTGAGCAAGATATTCATGATGATTGCTTAAAAAATGGGACCGCTAGAGTGTTAACAAAGTTTTCTGCTGATTTGGCCTGGTGACCTAGTTTTTGACTCAAAGTGACCCAGTTTCAAACTTGGCCTAGAACTCATCAAGACAAACATTTTGAGCAAGATTCATGATGATTGCTTGAAAAATGTGACCGCTAGAGTGATAATAAAATTCTATGCTGATTTGGCCTGGTGACCTAGTTTTTGACCCCAGGTGTTCCAGTTTCAAACTTGACCAAGAAATCATCAAGACAAACATTTTGAGCCAGATTCATGATGATTGCTTCAAAAATGTGACCGCTAGAGTGTTAAAAAGGTTTTCTGCTGATCTGGCCCAGTGACCTAGTTTTTGACCCCACATGACCCAGTTTCAAATATATCCTAGAACTCATCAAGACAAACATTTTGAGCAAGATTCATGATTATTGCTTCAAAAATGTGACCGCTAGAGTGTTAACAAAATTTTCTGCTGGTTTGGCCTGGTGACCTAGTTTTTGACCCAACTTGACCCAGTTTCAAACTTGACCTAGAAATCATCAAGACAAACATTTTGAGCAAGATTCATGATGACTGCTTGAAAAATGTGACCGCTAGAGTGTTGACAAGGTTTTCTGCAGATTTGGCCCGGTGACCTAGTTTTTGACTCCAAGTGACCCAGTCTTAAACTTGACCTAGAAATCATCAAGACAAACATTTTGAGCAAGACTCATGATGATTGCTTGAAAAATGTGACCGCTAGAGTGTTAACAAGGTTTTCTGCTGATTTGGCCCGGTGACCTAGTTTTTGACTCCAAGTGACCCAGATTTGAACTTGACCCAGAAATCATCAAGACAAACATATTGAGCAAGATTCATGATGACTGCTTCAAAGATGTGACCGCTAGAGTGTTAACAAGGTTTTCTGCTGATCTGACCCGGTGACCTAGTTTTTGACCCCAAGTGACCCAGTTTCAAACTTGACCTAGATTTAATAGAGGCAAACATTTTGAGTAAGTTTCATCAAGATTGGGTCAAAACTATGACCTCTAGAGTGTTAACAAGTTTTTCTTTGGTTTGACCTGGTGACCTAGTTTTTGACCCCAAGTAACCCAGTATTGAACTTGACCTAGATTTCATAGAGGCAAACATTCTGACCAAGTTTCATCAAGATTGGGTCAAAACTGTGACCTCTAGAGTGTTAACAAACTAATTGTTGACGACGAACGACGGACGACGACGGACATAGGGTGATGACAATAGCTCACCCTGAGCTTATGCTCAGGTGAGCTAAAAAAAAAAAAAATGTGTGTCCACAGTACACGGATTCCTCTGCTGTGGGGTACCTGACTATAAAACTTAAAATTCTATCTGGTACAAATGCCTTTACCTGAGTCTAACAGGATCATGTACGTTCGTATGTACACGCTTTCGTACAGAAAGACGTACATTCGTATATACTCACATATGGAAAACCGAAAATTATATGCCTCCGGCATCATCTGATGCAGGGGCATAAAAACTAGAGGTCAGAGAATCTGACTATAGCCCCGCTGCAGCTCTATCGGAAAAGAAAAACTTAGTGTTGAAATATTTTGAATTCCAGTTTACACCACTGTAGGACATGGTAACATGGCAACCTAAGACCTATCAAGAGATTTTCATCCATGAGTTATGGGCCCGTGGCCCTAAATCCTGCATGTACCACTTTTTAAAAACCCCCAAGTGTGGTACAAGTTCCATCGAAGTAGGACCACAAAAACAAGTTATTGAGCAAAAAGCATTTTAAATTTTTGAAAACCTACCAAGGTACATAACTCCAAGAGTTATGGACCCCTGGCCCCTATACCAGTTTACACTATACATCCAGTCATTATCCATATTTATACAAACTTTCAACTTTCTAGCTTTCATAATTCCTGATAAAACTGTTATAAGAATTTTCTAGAAAGTCAAAATTTGAAAATCTATGAAGGGACATACTGCAAGAGTTATGGGCCCTTGGCCACCATCCTGCCACTACACGTTCCTTACCCCAGACAGCAAGACTTAGTGTGGTATAAGTTTACTGAAGTAGGACCACAAACACATTTTTGAAAACCTACCAAGGTACATAACTCCAAGAGTTATGGACCCCTGGCCCCTATCCCAGTTTACACTATACATCCAGTCATTATCCATATTTATACAAACTTTCAACTTTCTAGCTTTCATAATTCCTGATAAAACTGTTACAAGAATTTTCTAGAAAGTCAAAATTTGAAAATCTATGAAGGGACATACTGCAAGAGTTATGGGCCCTTGGCCACCATCCTGCCACTACACGTTCCTTACCCCAGACAGCAAGACTTAGTGTGGTATAAGTTTACTGAAGTAGGACCACAAACACATTTTTGAAAACCTACCAAGGTACATAACTCCAAGAGTTATGGACCCCTGGCCCCTATCCCAGTTTACACTATACATCCAGTTATTATCCATATTTATACAAACTTTCAACTTTCTAGCTTTCATAATTCCTGATAAAACTGTTACAAGAATTTTCTAGAAAGTCAAAATTTGAAAATCTATGAAGGGACATACTGCAAGAGTTATGGGCCCTTGGCCACCATCCTGCCACTACACGTTCTTTACCCCAGACAGCAAGTGTGGTATACGTTTACTGAAGTAGGACCACAAACACATTTTTGAAAACTACCAAGGGACATAACTCCAAAAGTTGAGCCCTTGGCCATCATTCTGCCATTACACCTCCTAACTAGTGAGCAAGTGTTGTATTAGTTTCATTGAAGTAGGACCACAAACATAATAGTTATTATGCAAAATGCATTTTAAATTTTGAAAACGTACCAAGGGACAGAAGCCCAAGAGTTACAGGCCTTGGCCACTATTCTTCAACTACACCTTACTTACCTCAGAGATCAAGTGTGGTATACGTTTCAATGGAGTAGGACCATAAACATGAAAGTTATTAAGCAAATTTTGCAGTCACGGAATCAAGGAACGACATGGCAAATCCAGTACAGCCCCACTTTTTCAAAGCTGGGCTATAAAAAAACGATGCATAAAATTTATGGCACATACCTTGACAATTTTACCTGCCACTGATACCCTGGTTTTGACAGGTGATTACAGTGCTTGACTTACTGGAACTGGCTCTGCTGGAGCAGGATTCAAAATATGAATTCCCTCTGTGGTATGTGCTGCTGGAACATTTATTGATCCTGTCAGGAAAATTTGGTTTGTTCTTGTGGCTACCACATAGCCTGGCATTTCATCCCCTTTTCTAATCACTTCTCTGAGAACAATTGAGTTTCCAAGTCTTAGTTTTGGAAATTTGGCCGGCTCATAACAGACCAATTTTATACAGTCATTTCCCTCACTCACAGCAACATAGCGTGGCATTTCATCCCCTTTTCTAATGACTTCTCTGAGAACAATTGAGTTTCCAAGTCTTAGTTTTGGAAATTTGGCCGGGTCATAACAGACCAATTTTATACAGTCATTTCCATCACTCACAGCAACAGAAAGAGCTTGTTGCTCTGTACCATCCTGGCCCCTGTAACTGACTGGTTCATCTGTGGCTACTACTTTTACTTTCAGTGGTCTGGCATATGGCCCAGATACCTTTCCTTCAAACAATGAGCTGATTGAAGCCATCTGAAAGAAAATGCTACAGATAGAAATTAACATTGCATTTTTAGCTCTTAGCATCAAACAAGAGCAAAAGAACGAGATCAATGAAAATATCAATTTGACTGAGTCTGGTAAAACAATTACAAAAGGATGAAAATTCAGGATATTTCCACGAGACTAAACCAGTTTTAACCAGACCCAGACAGATAGACCAACATATTAAACAAATATTTCAACACAATCTAATGCAGATTAAAGGGCTCAAAGCCTGCCAAACATGCTATACTGACAAGCATGTATTTCCAGTGTTGTGCCTAGGTCTGAAATTTTAAGGGACACATGTGCATCTCCCTTCTTTTCTGGGGGACATATAGAAATTCTGGGGGACATAGACTGTAAAGGCTGGCACGATTAACTGTATAATCGATCAATAAATTCCACACAAATAATAATTGGCACTAATTTTTCTAATAATCGATAATTTGATTTATGTGTCTGTTACATTATCCTATTTACCTTAAGTATTCAGACTTTCATCTTAGAGAGACCTCTTAAAATTTACAATATTATCTGTAAAATTAAAAAAATTAGCCCCTGAAATCACTCCATTACGTCCCCTCAAATATGGGTCAATATAGACACATGTCCTCTCAGAAAAAAATTCTGAGGGAAAACTCTGCGCCTCAGCTCTTTACCATACTTGTTCTTAAATTTGAATAGGAACAATTTACAACCAAATACTGTGCCTAAAAAGGTTGGAGGAGAGGCAAATAGTGTAGACCCTGATGAGGTGCGTCATTCTGTGGTGTCTCATCTGGGTCTACTCTGCTTGGTCCTGTCAGTCCGAATACATAAGGTTAAGTATAATCTCTGGTAACAGTCACGCTCAGATAGTAAGCCAGAAGTGTTAAAGTATGACCAGATCTTCAGTGAACACTATTCGATTATCGATCACAATGGCAGGACTGATAATGGATTATCTTTTCAGCTCTGATTAGCCAGCCCTATTGACTGCTAACAGTGCTAAGGGAACACAGTACTTGCACTAAATGTCAATTTCAGGAAGTCCCAGGACTTCCTAGCTCTAATATCTGGAAGTCCTGGTGATCAAATTTTTTCACTCACTTTCAGAAATTCAACCTCAATATTCTTATTAAACTCTCGTTTATGAAAACTGCCATTGTTAAGCTAAATAACAGATAAATTCTTTCCAAATTTTTGTTATTTGACTAAATATCTTTAAAAGTTAGGAGTCCCAGACTTCCTGGCATTGATTTTTGGAGGTCCCAAGGCAATTTTTGGGAGTCTCCAGACTTCACTTAATCCAAGCACTTGGAACATAAAAAAAAAAAAAAAAAAAAAAAAAATATATATATATATATAAAAAAAAAAAAAAAAAAAAAAAATATATATATATATGTCAGATTTTTGTATTATGCTCAAATTTATTTTAGAAGTACAGCTCCATCGTGTTACAAAATGTCAATGTAACAATGTTAACTTTTTCAAGCTGTTGCCAAAATGGATGCGTAGGTTTTTCAAAATAAAAAAAAAAAGGACTCAAGACATGTAAACTGCACCACTGTGCAAAAACACACTCAGACTGAGGCCTATGATGTATCATTGTATATATTTCTAAGTCTTATTTCAAATCTAAACAGCTCACAATATATATCTAACATTTTAGTGTGAATGTTATAAATAATGGTTTATGGTCTGAGTAGTAGGATTCTAAAGTTCCGAAGCTTTTCAACTGTCCTGAAGGCATGTTGGTGTATATATGATCCAGGCAAGTGCCATAGTCAGTGGTGACGGAGTTGATGAGCTGTTTTAAACCAAATGTGCTCTGGAAAAGTTGTGCAGCAATGGGATTATCAGGTTGAAAATTAAAATCTCCCATTAATATAAGTTTCATGTATCCTGGTCTATGATTATTGACTAACTGACAAGCCTCGTCTATAACAACAGGGAGGAACTTACTGAAATTTGCAACAATTGCATACTTAGGGGGGCAGTAAGTAAAAACAATTACAACTGCTTTGTCAAAGCCTAACAGTGCATATTCTATGCCAGAGTATGTTTTGATGTTGAAATGACTGACATCCATTCCATTTCTGTAGTAAACAGCAATCCCATGTGCTGATTCCCCAAGCCTTGAATTTAATGCACTAAATCCATTTATCTCATATCATTCAAAGGATGTCCCTGAATATCTTGTTTCTACAAGACCTATTATATCAGCACACAGTAAGTTGTGCTCATGCCTAATATCGTCAATATGCTTCTTTAAGGACCTGCAGTTTTGAAAACAAATTTTGACTTCACCATGAGCTGCGCTTCTGAAATCTAGCAGGTTTTCGATTAATTGTTTTTCACTTCGGAGGAAATACTAATTCTGCTAGAATTGAGTTCCAGAATATGAACACCAGAAAGACTGGTTACCCTACTTAGACCAACATAATGTATATGATCGATTTTTCGTGTACCAAAATGCATTGCAGCCTCTTTAATTGTTGAACCCTGAGCCTTGTGGATTGTTTTACCAGCAGATAAGTAAATCGGAAACTGACGTCTTGCAACAAGGTACATTTTATAGTACTGAAGTGTAAATTTCCTGCAGGTTTCAAGAATTGGAGTCCATGCCAGAGGTATGCTGGATTGATATAAATGTTGATATTTCATGCGCCAGGTTTTCCCAACTGATTTATCATCAAACTCCACCCAAACTATGCTACACCTAGAATAATTTGCAACCCTGTAATCAAATTTCTTGATGCAACATGAAGCACCATTAGTCAAACCATCTGCTGTGTCAACATTTAAGCCTAACTCTCCTGGAAGACCTACTCCAAGTACAAGATTCTTGTACAGACCCAATGTTTTACTGGGATCTAGTGGGATTTTTGAGATAATTTTCTCATGCAAAGAACTACTGACATTACCAGAAACTGTATCTATGGCATCTATTGTAATTATGTCAGAAAGCTGTATGCATGAAAGTACAGTTGTATTCACAGTGACAATATGCTTCATTTCTCGTGCAAAATAAGTGGGGTAAATGTTGGATATTCTCTCTGGATGTACTTGAATGCTCAATATGTCTCTTTTTCAATATATCTAGGTCTTCTTCCGTATGTTTACCCTCCCTTAATCTATTCAGAAGGAGTGCAAATGAATGATCATCCTTTTGTCTCATCACTTCCTTTAATTCAAAGAACTCAAACAAGTCTATCCACAGATTTGTCGCTATACACTGGAGCTGTGGTGTTCTATAGACTTGAGAAAACACCCATGCATCATGAATTGGTTTTAACTGATACAGGTCACCAACAGCAAGAACACTAACATCTCCAAAAGATTTAGTTGAGCCCTTTATTTCCTTCAAACGTAAATTTATGAAGTTTAACATACCACGGCCAACCATTGAAATTTCATCTATTATGAGTACCTTCAAGTCATGATAATGTGCATGCATTGTGTTAAGTTGTTGCATATCAAGGGGTTTAAAATGAAAACCCTGGCTGGCTGGAATACAGAAGGCAGAATGTATGCTTCGTCCACCAATGTTATGGGCAGCTTTTCCGGTGGGGGCACACAACAAAACTTTGACAGTACTTGGGTCTTCATCTCTATCATGGTTGAAGTATTTCAGTAGGGCTTGATGAATTGCTTTTATAAGAACAGACTTTCCACATCCTGCTCCACCAGACAAAAAGGTGAAAAATGGCAAAGACTTTGATTTAATTTTGTGTAGGATATGGTAAAAAAATCGCTTTTGCTCATAATTCAATACCCTGACACTCTGCATATACTCCTCATTGTCCAGTTCTCTATGAGGCAACTCTCCATCTTCTACACGTCTTCTGCTGATACCTAAATCTTCCCCAAGATCATAATTTACATTAACATCATTTGTTCCAACTCCAGGGTCAAAACAACTAAGAGCAGCTGTCTGGGACAGGCCTTCCTCTGCATCAAGTAAGTCCTGATGCTGAGCCTCTGGATGAATTACTGAACTTAAATGTTCTGCTTCAATATTCTCTTGAATGTTGTTGTAAAATTCAGCATCAGTCTTCTCATACTGGGATTTGTTAGCATTGATTTCTTCTGATTTTGCATTGTAGCTCTGTTCAAATGTACTGAACCCTCCAATCAAATCCTTCTCTTCATCCCGCCAATGAGTATACAGCAGAATTTTTTCACGATAACGTTCCTCTTTGTCGTCATTAATTGGAGTGACATGACTATAAATAACTTTCTGTCTTTGCCTTTTCTTGACTTTAGTACCACAAGCAAACCTCACTACTTTGTCATCTACATGCACCGCTTCATCCATAGCCTACTTCTTCAGCTACCGCATCTTCTAGCTCATCTGTTCTATCATCCTCATATTCCATTTCTGGCAGCTCCTCTACAGCACAGTGATCAATAGTTGGCAGTGTTTTCCCTTTTTTACACAAATCATACCAAGAAGCAAAATCTGCATAAGACAGGTTCTCTAAAATCTTTGGTCTTCGCTTATATCTTTTCAATGTATTGTCCATCACAATATTCTTTGAACTTGCTGGAAGCTCTTTTAATTGAGATACAGACTTTATGAGAGATGTTCTTTCATCTGGCTTCCTAGTATCAACATAAATCACATCTCTGGTACAACGTCTAAGAGGCATTTGGAGTACTAAATATACAGCTTCTTGGGCCCCTATTTCAACACTCGACAGAAACTGATTACCAATTCTTCTCACTTGCTGCCTCACATCACTGTCTGCCTCTTTAGCTTCCTCACAAGCAACATGGAGAAGGTTTGACAAGCCTCTTTGGCCTTTCGAGATATACGAAACTATATATGAAACGCAAGAATATGGATCTAGGATGTATTGAATGTCCATATTTGCTTTCCAGCTGTTCAGTAAAGTACTGTTGTAATTATTTATTCTACTCTCTGAAACAGAACGTTTTAGGAACACTTTGGGCCTTGTCATAGTGGATCGGATGATCTTAATGTACATCTCGTAAGTTAGCTCAAGATGTGCTAGGAAATTCTCAAATGAAAAATCATGGTCTGTTTGTTGTGCATTAATGAGACATATTATTTTCTCGTACACATCTGCAAGGATGGAACCTTTTTCGGATTCATCCAAAGGATGCAACACCACTGTTTGGGGCATGGGAGGTATAGGGAAATTAAAACGACATATTGCCTTACCATACTTCCTGCAACTTCTAGCATGCCTATGTGTTTGATAGTTTATCAAAGTGTGGATTTTTTCATCCTTATGACATGTTATGTATTTGTCAACAAATGTTGCAACTGATGCATCAGAGGAAACTCCATGTACTGGTGCATCTTTAATCCATATTATCATATGGATGTGAGGGGATCCCCTCTGCTGAAATTCAACACGATAGAAATAATTAAGAATTTCCCCCACTGGCTTAAAGTCATGCTTCAAAACGTTCTTAATAAAAGTTTGAACTCTGTGTTCAAAATACAGAGTACATGTCACTGGATCAGATTTGATCAGCAAGCACTTTTCCTGCCAAGAAAGACTGTTTACTTCTTCTGTTGAAAGATCTTTACCCTGCACAAGTTTTGCAAGACATTTTAATAAAGGTTCCCACTTTGTCTCTGCAGCAGAAAACGAGCAGAACCATGTTGGTATCCCAAGTTGGTGAATCATAGCAAAGACATCCCGTTTTGAAGCTTCCCAGTAAGGTGGTGAACCGCACAGCGTCCTAAGGACCCTATAGCCATTATTTTGCATTGTTAATTTATCCACAAAACCTGGGGTAAGTATTTCACTGTATGCTGTTCCTTTAGCCTTGCATTTCCTTATTGCGAGGGACACTTTATCTTTTATCTGCTTTATTTGCAGCCTTTTCAATTTAAAAAAAAATATTTGGCATGCACAAAGCAACCCGTCGGTCAACATTTCTAAGTTCCCACTTGCAAACATCACTATAATACAACGAAACAAGGCGTTGTTTGTTTTCAACACGTGCCTGTCCACAGAAAATAGTTGGAAAAGAAAGGACCTCGGAATGGATATCTTGGAATAAGCCAATTGGAGAATTTTTTTCACCTGGTGCAACAGATAATACCTGATTAAATTCTCTGAAGTCTAAAGACTGTAAGCAGGTGTCAAGGTTATCTGTAGGCCTGTCTTCAAGACCTTCACCTTCAGTCCAGTCATCATCTGATTCACCAGTGGTAGCAGCAGAACTTGGCTGATTCTCATTTTGTTGTTCTGGAATGGTTTGCACTTGCTGGGGATGTTCTAGCCAGGTTTCATTAATAACAATGCCCTCATTTCTGAACAAACTATTACCAATCAACCATTTTGCTGCAATGAACACTTTGTTTGGCCTGATATTTTCAAATGTGACATGATGTTTGTATGACAATCTGCGTTCAGTTTTAACATTATGGTTTAATTTTCATCAATCATCCTTGGCAGGGATTTAATAGTACCATTAACATCAGCGGGAACGTTAACAATATTGCCCTTTAAATTAACTTGGCCACCTCTTGGCATTTCTCGCAGCTGCATGAATGGTAATCTTGGTGACACCAGTCTTTCCTCCAAGTTTGACAACTCCAACTCTTTTGGCTTCTCAGTAAATTTTAGACCATTGTGTACCCAGAATTTTGGAGGTTTTCCAAGACGTGCAGAGTCCCAACAGCCTCGACAAATCCATTCTATGTTTCCTTTACTCTTATATTTTGTCAAAAATTTTGATGCAGAAATTTTCTTAGCTTCTGGCTGCTTTTCTACATTCCTCATGCAATGCCCAAAGAATGTTTGAGTACAACATGAACAAACATAATCTGGACCAGAAGAAACAAGCTTCTCAAATTGTGAAATGACTTTAGCCTGCTGATCACCTATCTTATCCCATCTAACTTGATTCAAGTCCTTATTTTGTGATTCTGCATCTACATGTACACGCCTGTCATCAATAACACCTATGCAAATGTTCCCTTTCATTAGCTTTTTTCCTTTTTGCTGAATACTTTGAGAAGTTGGTGAAAGTATTCTTTGACATGGTTCTTTATCCTCATGTTGGTATTCATGTTCTTGCTGTGTGGAAACAGAGTATCCATGCTCATCCTCACCAGAACTTATGCGGAATTTTACATTGTGTCTTTTTTGTCTCTTGGTTTCCAATTCAGTCTGTTTAGCCCCACAAGACTTCTTCCTCTTACATTTTCTAGTTTTTCTTATCTCAAACCCCTGTTATCATCAAGTATATGTATAGCAAATGGAGTATATCTATTCCTTTTTGTAAAACTAAATATGTGCAAGTCAAACTGAATACAAGCAGAGTACAGGCCAAATGAGTTTGACAATGCACGAAGGTAGGCGCTCAGATGAAACAAAGACTGAGATGAAACAAAGACTGTACCACACCAAGGACACATTTCCCATCAGGAGAACTCATACCATTTTCATCCCGCGAGTGGCTGTCAAATACAGTCGACTCTCGTTATCTCGAACTTCACGGGACCTGACAAAAGTGTTCGAGTTATCAGTAGTTCGAGACAACCAAATTGTGACGTCATAGGTATGACGACTGTTCGCCTCAACATGCTTGGAAGGCACATGTATATGGCAATTTAAATAATTTACGCGTACTTCAGTTTGCATTGTTACTGTTTGTTTTAGGAGATGCAATGGTTTTCTTGAAATAATATCATCAATAAATAATAATAATAATAAATTTCAAACGTCTCTTGTTGTCTTTTAATACTCCTGCAAATTTGGATTTCCATGAGCTATAAATAAAGTACTGGTTTCCGGGTTGTGTTAGCTATACGTTATGAACTGGTTTGGATTAGCTCCCTTCGTATAGACGACTCGATAAAGAGTGGACTGGTTTCCGCTTTTGCATAAAACGCTTACAATGTTAAGCGGCAGCTGTAAGCTGGTTTGGATTATCTCCCCTGGCATAAACGAACCATTTCAGCGCGGCAAACTGTAGATCCTGCAGAGAAAGCTCGTTATGAACCGTCTCATCTGGACCTACACTATTTGTGAGGGTATCCATACCAGTCTACAGGATCGGAAGGGTTAACATCGGTACCCACGTGTAATTCGTGTATTTGAGGCCGTGCACGACAACTCCTATTAGAAGACTGTGCGACTGTCAAAGACTCGGATCAGACTGCACGCCCACGAATTTTCCATTATACGCATGAGCCTTATCTGGGCTTACCAAAGAGCACCGCCTGACCAAAGAGTAACAAGCGAAGATTCAGACTTCGCTAGCCTGATCAATACAGGCTGATCTGAGTCGGAACCTGTCGCGCACTGACTTTTCTTGAAGACGCTATATCATTCAGACGGACAGTACTCAGTAGTGAAGAGCATATCTAAACAATAAATTAAAGAAACTTCATTGATTACTCTTCCATAACACTATTCTGTGCCGCTTTTTATCTTACAAATCAATGACTCGAGACGGTGTTGAGCGCCGCGTGTCAAACCCGACTCGACACGCATGTGATTTCATAATTACGGATTTTAGACATTGTTTGTGTTGTTTGTAATTACCTGGACAAAGGGGAAAATTAAAATATTGATCTATTTATCAATGGCCTATTATGATTTTCATTAACTGAAAGACCGGCGGCGCCGCATCTTACATATTTTTTCCTTCGTCATGGTCCGAGTTCGAGATACACGGTAGTAAAAACTATGAAAAATATATTCAGGGACTGAAAATGATGGACGAGACAGCCGAAGTGTCGACATAAAAGTAGTTTGACATAAGCGAAGCTGAAATACAATAAATACATAGGGAAAATAATCGGGACTTAAAAATCAGTTCGACATAAGTGATAGGATCGAGATAAGAGGGGTTGAGATAACGAGAGTCAACTGTACATAAAAAACTGACCCATCAAAGTATAAACCTACAGATATACCATTGAATACAATGATGAAGTTCTTACCATCAACAGTTGCTTTCAGGAATGCATTTTCAAGGCTATGATAAATTTGGCCATCTATCAGTGGGTTTTCTTCTATAAACCCAGAAAACACTTGACTGTGTCTAATATACACAGTTTTACCACTATAGTAAATACGTTCAGGCAAATTCTCGGGATCTAATAAAACCTGAAGCTGAAGTTGACTCTCATATGGCACAATAAAGGTAGCTGCCAGCAAACAAAATGTCATTTAGATTTTCAGTCCGAATATTTGAACAAGGCATATCGTTCACAGTTATCAAGAACATAAGACAGCTGGGAACACATTGTCTACCTCTAGCATTTACAGGAAAGCACTGTGCAGCCTGACTATAGTCAGCTGTGCTCACTAAAGAAAATGACATTGCGAATAAAATCGTTTGTAGAAAATAATTGAAACTCAGCAACCACAGTATTTGCAAAAACAAATTTACAGTAGCAGGACTACAGATGCATACAAGTGTATTTGCAAAGAGATGTGTCATACTTTTTCATGTATACATAGAATCTGATACTACAAATGTTGATTCAATTCCAAGTAATTATAATGGTTCAACTCCAAGATCTCAGATGATACAATCAATTCCACACTGTAATATATATATATTGTAAGATTGTCAACTCCAAGACAGTTCAAATCCATGATTCAGTTCAACTCCAAGATATAAAGTTCAACTCCAAGATATAAAGTTCAACTCCAAGATATAAAGTTAATGCTTTGTTTATCCAACATCCGGTTATTTTAACAAACATTAAAAGAAACGCTTGAACAGCTATTATCCTTTTGACATCACTCGGAAAGATGCTTTTGCTTGGCGTATTATTTTAAATAATATTTTGATCTGATTGAACCAGTCTTATAAAAAACAATTTGTCTTTTCTGTTTCAATGTTTTGTTTTCAAATATTTAACCTAAGCTTAAATTGACAACCAAAAATTGGTCTGACCTAAGCAATTTCTATAGAAAAGTGATTTTTTGGAATTTTTGTCTGTGAAAATAACACAAAATATTTTTACTTTTCTTTGAAAAATTGAAATAAATGATATTTAAAATACTGTGTAAATTTCAGAAAAAATGAACAAATAGTACTTGTCTAATTGCCTCCAACTTACTTAAGTATACATTTTTGCATCCATTTTTACTATAGAAAAAAAAAAAGAAAACAATGAGAGAACATATTAACTTCTTACATCTGTGCAGAGCGCCAAGCAAAAAAAAAAAATTCTGAAAAAAGTTGAGAGCGCACCTGGCACGGCCTTTTTTATTTTCTATTCCAGGGATATTTAATGCAAACGTGTTTGCGTGTTTTTAAAATAATAGAATTAAAATCAATATTTTGAAATATTTTACATCAAAGCAAAATACAGACGACTTGCAGCGAGGTGACGGCGTGTTGAACTGTTGAACCGAACCCACGCTGCAGTGTCCCACTTCAGATTATCTATTTCTAACGATACTGTTTTAATTTATAGCCATAAGTCTACACGCCATGTTATAAAAATCAATGTTCTGAAATATTTAACATCAAAGCAAAATATATATGACTTACTTTCTCTGGATACTAGTAGTACAGTCTTCTAATCTTTCTTCTTGAAGCGTAAAATCAAATATGGCGTCATCAGCATCCGTGCATGGTAAAATGTGTAACCTGGGCACCGACCGGCAGTGCACTGAGCTACCCCAAACCACTCAAGACGTACCACTTTATTAATAATATTAAGTTGTTGTTGTTTTCTTTTTTTTTTTTTTTTACATCAAACTACTTTTTCTTTGCTATTTTTTCCGCCCAAACCACTTCGTTTATTAAATAAATTAAATCAAGGAGACCTGCATCACATGACCGTGACTGTGTATGGTAGCATTTTGACAAGAAGAGAAACATGAGGCCCACAGGCCACGGTTCGCTCACCTGAGTGACATAGCCACTGCAGACATGCAGATGTTCCCAATAATATTTGCAAAGATTCAGCCATAAGGCATCCTCGGTTTTGGAGAATAAGATTTTTAAATGTTTTTTCCCATACAAATGCATAGGGAAGCAAACTTGTACGACCATTATTTTAGCAACTTTGGTAGACCTCCCATCCCCAATGACTTATGCAAAGATTCAGCCCCAAGGCATCCTCGGTTCTGTAGAAGAAGATTTTTAAAGGTTTTTACCATATATGGGCATGGCGGCCACCTTGGTCAATGAACTGCAACCATTTTAGCAATCTTTCATTCCACCAACCTAAGGAGGCTCCATATGAAATTTGTGCAAAATTGGCCCAGAGGCTCCAGAGGGGAAGTTGTTTGAAATTCTGAATATTTTTCCCATACAAATGCATAAGGAAGTAAAATTGACTTCATGGTAAAAAGGTCAAATGTCAATGTACGACCATTATTTTAGCAACTTTGGTAGACCTCTAGTTTCCGATGATATATGTAAAGATTCAGCCACAAGGCATCCTCGGTTTTGGAGAACAAGATTTTTAAAGGTTTTTCCCATACAAATGCACAGGGAAGCAAACTTGACCTTGCCATAAAAAGGTCAAATGTCGATATACAACATTTATTTTAGCAATTTTGGTAGAACTCCCGTCCCCAATGACTTATGCAAAGATTCAGCCCCACGGCATCCTCGGTTCTGGAGAAGAAGATTTTTAAAGGTTTTTACCATATATGGGAATGGCGGCCATCTTGGTCAACTACCCGTGACCATTTTAGCAATCTTTCATTCCCCCAACCTAAGGAGGCTCCATATGAAATTTGAGCAAAATTGGCCCAGAGGCTCCAGAGAAGAAGTCGTTTGAAATTCTGAACATTTTTCCCATACAAATGCATAAGGAAGCAGATTGACCTTACCATAAAAAGGTCAAATGTCAATGTACGACCATTATTTTAGCAACTTTGGTAGACCTCTTGTTTCCGATGATATATGTAAAGGTTCAGCCATAAGGCATCCTCGGTTTTGGAGAACAAGATGTTTAAAGGTTTTTCCCATACAAATGCATAGGGAAGCAAACTTGACCTTGCCGTAGAAAGGTCAAATGTCAATATACGACCTTTATTTTAGCAATTTTGGTAGACCTCCCATCCCCGATGACTTATGCAAAGATTCAGCCAGAAGGCATCCTCGGTTCTTGAGAAGAAGATTTTTAAAGGTTTTTACCATATATGGGCATGGCAGCCACCTTGGTCAATGGACCGCGACCATTTTAGCAAATTTTTGTTCCCCCTACCTAAGGAGGCTCCATATGAAATTTGAGCAAAATTGGCTCAGGGGCTTCAGAGGAGAAGTCGTTTGAAAATGTTAACGGACGGACGGGTGTAGGCACGGACGACGGACGAAAAATGATCACAACAGCTCATCCTGAGCATAGCTCAGGTGAGCTAATAATAATAATAAAAAAAACCACTTACCTTGCCTTCCAGGTCTCTACATAGTTTTTCTGTCTCGCTGAGTCGCCGCTGTAGATCTTGAACTTTCTGTTCATTATTTCTGCTCCGTGACTCAAGCTGACGAAACTGTTTGATATTCATCTCTAACTCTTCATTCCGTTCTAGCAGTTGGGTATGCTCTCTTTCAAATTCAGCTAATATTGAGCGAAAATGGGCAGCTACAAAAGAAAAGCTTTATTATATAAACAAAAGCTGTAGTTGGACAGTACAGCATGCCACTCGGCTTTGTCAATTTCAAATAGAAACAAACTTTACTTTTAAGGATTTTATTGATGAGTAAATGCCAGTTAATCACTCACAAAATCAGAATTAAGAAAGTATAAAGGGTTGTATGTTTAACCCATTGTAGACTGAATAGATTCTTCCATACTGTATACTGGAAGAGTCCAATTTCAATTTTAGGTATATCCAGCTATGAGATTTACATATTCTTAGAGAAAAATGGCTAAACTATTTGCAAATAGTGGAGACCCTGATCCTATGCTGCATTTTGCAGCATCTGATCTGGGTCTGCACTGTTTGACAATTACCCTTTTACCGGTCTCCCGACTATAATGGGTTAAAAGGTCTGTTTGTATTTCACTGGCATTTACACAGAAAAAATCCACAAAAATAAAATGTCACTGACTTTTAATTATAAGAAATTTTGTACTTCAATAACTCTACTGAGTGAAAATCTTGGAACTTTTTTTTCTTTGCATAGATTTCTTAAACTATAAAATGTGTTTGTAAAATACCATGCCCCAACTAAATGCTTTCCCTTAAACATGCATTGACCATAATACTTATGCACCAAAAATAGCTATGTTTAAAAATCGAAGAAAGTGATAAAAAGTAAATTTATAATAATGCCAAAACCGCATCTATAGATCATAACAAAGGGGTGGGGGTGCGGGGGGTTTGGGGAGGGAGAGCAAATAGCTGGCAAAATATCAGGATTCTACCTTAACCCATTTGTGCCTAGCGTCCCATAAATGGAATATTGGCAGACAGTGTGGACCCAGATCAGGCACCGTATACAGCAGCGTCTAATCAGGGTCTATACTATTTGCATTTAGTACAGGCATTTCTGTAAAACATGGAAATAATAAAAACTAACCAGACACCCCTTTTACTAGAAATGGACTGGTCCAAAGAGTTAAGGTAGAAGAATCCACTCGGCATAATCAGGTCATCTAAATATTGATCCTAAACAGTATGCTCAAGGGAATCTCTAGATATCATGTTGACAAGGTTTTCCTATTGTTATGATAGGAAAGTCAGAAAAGGAGCATAATTCTGTCAATATTTTATGAAATTCCCTCAAAAGTTAATCGGGTTGTCTACACACTTTTAAACTGTATGCCAAATGTTAGAATCCTAGCTCACGCTGTTCTATGGATATCTTGTTGACAATGTTTTGTATCACAATAATGGCAGAGTCAAATATGGGGCTTAACTGCCATAACAGGACAGACAGAAAATAATACGGGCTTGCTTATTTTTTGTGCTTATGCAATGTATAAAATTTCAAGTTCCTAGCATAAGCCATTCTGTAATTTCATAAGTACCTAAAAACTTAACAGACAGACAGACATGCCCAAACCAATATGCTCCCCCCCCCCCCCCTCCCATCTCATCCACCCTCAACTTCTTTGAAGTTGGGAGCCTAATAAGCTATTTACCATATTCGACCTAATTACCGCACATACTTCTATAAGCACACAGTCAAGCAATTTAGTAATCTAAAAGATTACAACCAGTGTACTTTAATCTACTTCCTTATAAAAACATGTTGTGGGTACTCATTTGAATTGCCTCAACAAGTCGAGGCAATTCAAACGAGTACCCACAACATATGCTTCTATAAAGAAAACAGAAAATAATATTGCAATAGCATCATTAAATATGCTCCTCATGAAGTCCTCTGTTGATTTGTCTTTAAAGTGTGACCTTATTAGGTGGATATTTTACTACAAGTTTTCCAAGTGCTTTTGAAAAACTTAAGCGCACACTGCATTAATTAGGTCGAATACATTAATTCTCATTTTCACAGTAAACTTGACCAGCTGTTGGTGTCTATAATACCTTGAGTCTGGAAGTCAATGAGTAAAGCCTGTCGTCTCGCATCTCGGTCTGACAGATACAGGATAAGTTTCATTAGTGTCTCCTCATCCTGGGAGTCGATAAGCTGAAAAATACAAGAGAAATTTGAGCCAAGTGAGTAAACATACCTCAATGTTCAAGCAAGGAATTTTAGTTTTGGGGCCCAAGGGCCCCTATCCTCCACAAAATTGGGGACATATGAAAAAATCAGGGTAAAGTACAATTAACAATCAAAATTTTATAGAAAATGTTCCAGTTGGTTTCAGATGTGGGTAGATTGCTCCATGTAATGTATTCCTGTAACAACATTTGAACAGATGTAAAATCCAGGCTAAGACAGGGTTGTCAATAAGAAATGGAGCAACAGATAAACATAATACATCAACAGCTTAAGCAGGATGTCAAGGGTCCTGCCATTATTTTTTTTTTTTTTTTTTTAAGTGAGCTGCCTATCTACGTGTTGACAATACTGTGGAGCCAAATGAAATAATCATTATTAGATATTGTGAATAGATGTAAAAGATGAAAATAACATCAACTATATAACAAATTATTTTGAATTCTTTTGAACACTGCTTCAAATTGATGAGTTGGATGATCTCTTTAGCATCAGTCCTCTTCTAGTTTCATCAGAACTGAATTAATACTTTTCCATTAATCGATAAGTAAGACAATCAGTCGATCATATTATTACCAAATCATTCAATCAATCAGATTGTGAAAAGAAAAAAAGCTTTCAACAGTAATACTTTCTGATAGTAATGTACTTACAGTGTACACTCAATCTACCCCTCAGTGAGGTGACCCAGAATTTGTAAATGTGCACTGAACCAATAGTCAAAGCATGAGCATTGAACCAATAGTCACAGCAATAATATATATTGGAAAAATGACCCCATCGTCGCAAGAAATAACATCAAAAATCAATGAACTCGAGGCCAAAATCATACCAGATTGTCTGTTTAAATGTATCGTTTTCATTATTTTACAGTTTTCTCTGCATTTTAAAATAATTTCTGTGCCTATTTATAGTGAAATGAACTGAACCACAAGTAAAAGCAACTGAGGACAACGCATTTGCAACCAACATTGCAATAAATTTTCTGTGCCCGGATGCCGCAAGAACTTATTTTTTCTGTGCCAAAATATGAAAACGGCACAGAAAAAATAAGTGAATGGCGCGGCCTGGCTTGAACACTGGTAACTTCTGAAATGTGCTGCCAATGATGACTCCAATCAGCTTGACAAATCAGCGCCACATCATGAAAACATGCCTATATAGTTTTGACCCCCTTAAACCCCACTTTTATATAGTAAAACTGGGGTTTACAGGGGTATACATTATTTTTCTTATTTCTGCTCAAAACATAGATTGTGGGTACCCGTTAGAACCGCCTCATTGAGTTGAGGCAGTTCTAACGAGTGACCACAATCTATGTTTTGAGCAGAAATATGAAAAATATCAGAATTTTTTATCTGCAAAATTTTCATTTTGGGGTGGTAAAATTTTCAGTATATTTGAATAGGCATGTTTTCATAATGATCTGATCAGTCTTTGTCCAGGGAAGATTCAGCACAGGCTGATGTGAATCTTTGCTGGGTGCAAATGTCTGAAGGTAGGGTTTTGAATTTGTGGCTTTTTTCTAAGTTTACCATAACTAGGACTGTGTAGACCTGACTATAGGTTGCTAGACTGCCTCTGTATAGAGGAATCAAGGAATGTCAAAATGATAGACATTTCTACACAGCCAGATCTGGATGTGCTCCATTTGCAACTCAGACAACATTTTCTAGAAACTTCACAAAGCACTCAACTGCCCCTCAAATCTGATGTGTACGCATCTGTGTGTGTTTAGGAGGGGGGCATAATTATACAAATAAGCTAAAAACAATTTTGATTGGCCATTTTTGACTGACTTGAGGGTTTATGGCCCAGTCAACCCATTAGGGTCATGTTGAGCCAGTCAATTTACGTAAACACACTTTTCCCTGGACAGGCTTAGTCCTCTAAGCCATTAACCAAGCATTTGTGTACATTCTTTCACCAGAAACTGATTGCTGCCCTTCTTAAATTAGCAGAAGGAAATATTTCATGAATCAATCTTCAAGAAAGAATGTTGCTGACCTAGCAGGGGTTGAACTAGTCAGATGTGCAGCCAACAGAGCCACTGAGGCCGGCACTATGAGGAGAAGGTTCCTTTTTTTTTTTTTTGGATTTGGGTTTTACAGCCTTTCAAGAATATTTTACTAATATCAAGCCGATTGTTCAACAAAGGTGGGAGAAAACCGGAGAACCCGGAGAACACCTGACCATCTCTGTAAGCAGAACTTAGCTTTCCCACGTGACCCCAGCGAGGCTCAAACCAGTGATGAGAAACCTAATGCATTAAAAATCAGCTCTCTTATCCAGTAGGCTATGGGGTCCGCTGAGGAGGAGGTAATTACTTACTTCAAGACATGGAAAATCTGGCCCAAGATTGTATACCATAGATGGAACAGGAGGAACTCGATCAGCTAGCTTCTCTGTAAAATACATGAGCATACTATTTCACCCAAACTCTAGAGAATTTTTTGAGGGATAAAAGAAAGGTTGTTGTTTTTTTCTTTTTCCATCTCTATCAAGATACATTCTGTGACCAGTTGTTACTTTTGTATATGTCCCAAAAACACACTATTCAGATGGTTCAATAATATTTTTCCTCAAGATAAATGCATTTGGTCCACCTTTAAACAAACAAAAATGTATAGGTTATGCAGAAAAATTGACCATAAAGTCATTTTTTCTATATAATCTATACATTTTGTTTGGATACAACACTTTTTGGGGTCCACCTTTAAACAAATGAAAATATATAGATTATATAGAAAAATGACATTAAATGGTCATTCTTCTATATAATCTATACATCTTTTGTTTGGATTCATCACTTTTGGGGTCCCCTTTAAACAAATGAATATGTATAGATTATGTAGAAAAATGACCATAAATGGTCATTTTTCTATATAATCTATACATTTTTATTTGGACACATCACTTTTGGGGTCCCTATTAAACAAACGGATATGTATAGATAATATAGAAAAATTGACCAAAAATGGTCATTTTTCTATATAATCTATACATTTTTGTTTGGATGCAATGCTTTTAGGGTCCCCTTTAAACAAATGAAAAATGTATAGATTATATAGAAAAATGACCATAAATAGTAATATTTCTATATAATCTAAACATTTTTGTTTCAATACAACACTTTTTGGGTCCACCTTTAAACAAACGAAAAATGTACAGATTATACAGAAAAATCCCCATAAATAGTAATATTTCTATACAATCTAAACATTTTTGTTTTGATACAACACTTTTTGGGTCCACCTTTAAACAAACAAAGATATATAGATTATATAGAAAAATGGTCATTTTTCTGTACAATCTAAACATTTTTGTTTGAAACATCACTTTTGGAGTCCCCTTTAAACAAATGAAAATGAATAGATTATATAGAAAAATGACCATAAGTGGTCATTTTTCTATATAATCTATACATTTTTGTAAGAAAAACATTTCTCTTGATATCCCTAACTGCTAAATCATTGATAAAGCATGTCTTCAGCTAAAAGCATTAACCTTTGCACCACTCTCTGGGCAGATTCAGCTAATGAATAATTGATGATGTTTTTCTTAATTTCCTTGTAAGACAATCTACAATTTTCAAGTGTCAAAGCTATAAGAACATATTTCCAAACCATAAAGGTTAGACCAACATTGCATGCTGATTTTTGCCTGAATATTTTAAAGTTATTTTTTTTTAAATGTGTCTATGGAGAAATCAATCATTATCCATGTGGGCGTGGTTAAGTACACTAAACGGAGGATTCGTTTGTTTGTGTTGAAGTTTTACAGCCCAGTCAACCCATTGGAGCCATGTCGAGTGTGGTCAGTTTACCTAACTACACTTTAACTGGGCAGGCTTAGTCCTCTAAGTTGTTAACCAGTACTGTGCACATTCTTTTGCCAGAAACCAACAACTGCCCTTCTAATTAGCAGAAGGGAGAGAATGACTGTACAAAAAATATTTCACGATCTCCACTGAAAAAATGTTGCCCACCCACAGGAGTTGAACCCACAATCTCCTGATCATCACTTAGACATGCATCCAACTGAGCCACCGTGGCAGGCACTATGCTGAGGAGGTAATCAACTTCTTAGTAGACAATTTATAAAATGTTATTTTGAAAGCCCTGACAATGCTATTTTCTTAACTTTCCTGGAAAACAAGTTAGACATTTCATGCAAACTGTATCAGTTGGAAACTATTTGCATGAAATGTCAAAACCTATTTTCTGGGGAAATAAAGACGTTAAACTGTAATACTCCGCCGTTATCGAAATTAGCAATCCAAAATCAGATCACCACAGTATAAATTCACATACCAAGTTTGGTGAAAATCCACTGAGGTTTACTCAAGTTATCATCTGAACGAAAAACAGACAGGCAGACATACATTCGTACGTATGGACATTTGACATTTGTTGGGTACTACAGAGTTCATTTTTTGGCTCAAAATACCCAACAAGATGCCTAAATACCCAACAAGCATCTCAAATTTATTGGGTACTTACTTTGGACACTTACAGAATAAATGGCAAGTACCCAATTCATGTCTACCCAATATATGCCCATTCGTGTGCTCATACAACTGACAGACAGATGGACAGACACACGGACGTCCAACATGAAACCATAATACGACGCCACTATCGTGTGGCAGGGTATAAAAATAGAACAAGAGGATCATGGTGGTCCTTTGCTGAAATGTAAATCAAGGTCACTCAATGTCTGCAACATTCATTAATCTGGAGGACATAATTCTTAACATTTCCATAACTCTATCAAAATTTGGCTTACTTTAACCTGAAAATATATGCACTGTACCACCTCATGGTCTAATTGTCCACCAAGTTTCAACTCCATCGGCAACTGTGGTCAAAATCAATTTACCTTCTTTCTGAAGAAGACTCTACCCTAGATTTGTGTTAAGGTTTTACGGCCCAGTCAAACCAGTGGGGTCATCTCAAGCGCACCCTAGAACTACAGAACTTGCTCCTGAGGCAAACAAATTCTTTCCTTTTAGAGTAACTCCCTTTTAATTCTTTCCCCACTAGCGGCAACTTTTGTCTTCTGCTGATAACCTCTGCAAACGGTTTGGACCCAGATCAGGCCCGACAAAATGTCGGGCCTGATCCGGATCCAAACTGTTTGACACTCTGATAGTATTCCCGATAGATGTTTTTGAAAAAGTTATTTAAAAAAAAAACAACAAAAATCCACAGACGACAAAAATGCATGCAAAATTACCCAGCATGCAAATAGTTATACAGAAAGGAACTTTGATTGCAGGAAAGCCAACAGGAAATCTCCTTGTCTCTTTTACAAATAACAGCCATATCCCGTCCCGTCCCTTTATATGAAATAACATAACATACCTTCTTCCCGGACTTTCTCTTCCCTGAGTTTTTCACCAAGTCTTCGTCGACCAGGGGTCAGACCGAGGTCAAATTTCACCTGCTGTGATCTCTGTATCATCACTTCTTGTGACATCTCCGCAAACTTCATCACATGCTGCAAAAATGAAGGAATTCAGATAAAACTAGAACAACACAAGAACAGTGTTTTTCAGAGAATATAGATGTCCCCCTATGCATTTTCAATTTTCTACTGCTATGCTGTGCCCTTTAAAATTAGGTCAAGGTCACCAAAATATAATCAGTTCTTTGTTATGTTCCAATTATATATCCACGAAAATTTGGTAAGAATCCATTTACTGTTTACAAGATATTGTGCAGACAAGAAAGTGTCACGTCTACGTCAATGGAATCTGCACAAAAAATAATATGTCCCCCTCTTCTTAGGTGGGGACATAATTATCACTGAAGGTCATTAAAACTCTTGCAATAGCACCTTTACACAATATAATAGGTATGCATCATCGACCTTTCTTGTGGAAGCTCTTCTAACTTCAGAGACATGGTCTGCAACTTCTTTTGAAAACTTTCTATTTCTGACGGATTGTTTGATAATTCCCATGCATGAAGTGACAGAAGTTGGGGATTCTGATGCACAAAAAACTTCCTTGTAATTGTTCAAGAAGGTCTGGAATAAGAGTTACACATTACTGTTCATGATGATGATGAGTTAGTATTGTAAATCTCTTTCAATATGATTTAATTCATATCCAGACAATAAAGGAATGATAATAGAATGTTCCGTTAGCTATGAGGTGGTATCTACATAATATTTTTCTTATTTCTCGATGAATACATATGTTGTGGGTACTCATTAGAAGCGCCTCGCTGAGGCGCTTCTAATGAGTACCCACAACATATGTTTTTACTGAGAAATAAGAAAGATATCAGCATTTTTCGGATGAAAAAAGCGCCCAATCTGTTGCTATGCCGTAGTTTTTCACTAACAAAGATATTTATTTTAACAATTATTTCAGTTAAAGATACAGTATGATAAGTTTGGGAGTAACAAAGTTGCCACCTTTTTGGGAAAGAACTGCCAACTCTGCTTGCCATCTGTTCTTTTTGTGGCTGTTTAATTGTGTCTGTCTTTCCCTTTGATGTTGAGAACCTAATGTGGATCTGATTGGATCAGTTCCTGAGTTCACTTATTTACTTTTGTGTTTTGTATTTTTCACAGGTTCCTTTATTTTTTTTCCTTTTTCTTTCTAGTTTTTGCACATTTTGTGCATGCTCTGAGGCCACATTTTGGCTTGATTTTGGCCATATGGGGAGACATTACTGACATGACTCATTTATGTTAATCACAGCTGTATAATTACCACAGTCTCATCATATTCATCCGCTTTTGGATTTACACATACTATCATCCGCACCCTGCCATCGCCCTCAAAATAATTCTTGAAGAGATGTGTTAACTTGGAGTCTCTGTAGGGAACCATCTACAACAGAATGATTTAATATCAATACATACTAGTCAAAACACTTCCTATAGTCCGCTTAAAATCTATGCTTCACTAAAGTCTGCTTTATGCTTCACCAACTTCGTGAGAATCTTTGCACATACACATTTAGTTCTAGATAGCTATGCACACACTTTAAAACAGTAGGAAGATTTGTGAAAGCATTATGTCTCCTTTTGATTATGAAAATTTATTGATTTAATATAGGGATCAAACATGGTTTTTCATGCATTAACATTCGCCAGGTCCCGTGGGACGTGTTGAAAACTGAGGCCAAAGGCCGCGGTTTTCAACACCTCCCAAGGGACCTGGCAAATGTTAATGCATTGAAAAACCATGTTTGATTGCTATTATTGCATAAAAACTGAAAACATTTGCTACATTTCGCATTATTTCATGCACTATTTTGTTTCACCTTTTCACCGATGTCTCATGAACGCAATTTCCACGGACTATGCTCATTCTAAGGCCAGGCAGTACACGTCGTAACTGCAGCAAATCTGTGACCCCGGTATGATCATATTAAAAGTTGCATAGCCGTGCATTAACAGCGCGTGAATTGCCTTGTTAATACACGGCTTTTCACCGGCTAATGCACAGCTGTTAATAACGTGCAACACTGCTTTTTATGCAATATATAATGTGCCACAGAAATATTTGAACCAAGATGTTTGAGGAAACAGGTTAGAGCCATATCAACCGCCAAAAGAAGTTTGTTCAAGATCTGCATCGCTAGCAAACTCTTTCAGACACATATCAACAAGACTTGTTAAAATCTTAGAATAAGTTGTCACCTTATTGCAAAAAGTCAATAACTCCTTTTATATTTTAACGGCGTTATTGACTTTTTGCACTATGGTGATGTCATATGGCAAGGAGTTATGAGCAGAAAATGAAAAAAAGTGTGGAAAGGAGTTTCCTTCTGTTCAGAAAAATTTTCTTCTGTAGATCAAATATTTTTAGTTTCACACTACCAACTGTCTAGCAACCTATCTAACAGTACTGGCAAGACTGACAGTCAGTGTTATTGTAGATATAATGTACATGTTTACCTTATTTCTGCCAGTTTTTTGATTATCTCGTAACATTTCAAAACAACTCCTCAATGCCATAAGTGTCTGATTTATATTTCCTGGAAAGAAAATTACCATTTAAGAAAAATGTGGGAGAATGGTCATTGTGGACAGATTGACGAATAATCAACCTCCAGGGAAGAATATTGCCTGACCCAGCAGATATCATCTCAGAATTTCTTAGAATCAAATTCATGCTATAATCTGAAATAATGCTTGTAATATGATATTGGACAGCTGACCATAAACCCGGACAATATCAAATAGAATGCAGGATATAATACAGTCAACTCTCATTATCTCGACCTCGCTATCTCGAAGTGAAAATCTGGTCCCTGTTTTAACACAGAGATCTACTAACAGGCAATAAAATATTGTGGAAAAAAGGTGAAATTGCTCCTTAGTAGCAATTTCTCCTCTTTTCCACAAAGTCAATATTTTCAATATATCTCTAACTTAGGAGTCAAATTACATATTCATTCTGTTAAAGGTGGTTGTTCGATTAATTGTTTTCCTCAGTTCCACAAATCTGATATGTCAAAGTACGGCTGTCTCGAAGTGTTTCATAGAGTCCCTTGGATTTCGAGATAACGAGAGTCCACTGTATGTATCATAACATATTTTTTTTCCCTTTATAACTACTTTTTGTAATCATAATATACATCAGAAGGAATATGAATGTGTTATAGTGTAAATAGTTAACTGTCAATGGAAAAACAAATAAATATAACAAGAATGATGGCAGTGAAATTGGACAAATGGAGAGATTGATTTTAATTGTCAAGTACAAGGACAGCTCCGATCCCATAGAGGTAATTTGTAATGAGCAAAAAAAACGTTAAACTATAATCCCCCGCCTTTATTGTGTGGGGGGCAGATAACTCTGTCAAACATTGACGAAATTTGCCCATTAGCAATCCAAAACCAGATCTCCTTCATATCAATGCATGTACCAAGTTTGGTTAAATTCCCTTGATTTTTACTCAAGTTATCGTTTGGAAACTAAAATATGGGCGTCTCGGACAGATAACTCTGTCAAAATTTCATAAAATTTGCCCATTAGCAATCCCAATCCAGAACTCCATAATATCAATGCACATACCAAGTTTGGTGAAAATCCATTGACGTATACTCAAGTTATCATCCGGAAACGAAAATATGGGTGTGTCTTGGGCAGATAACTCCGCCAAAATTAAAGAAATTTGCCCATAAGCAATCCCAAACCAGATCTCCAAAATATCAATGCACATACCAAATTTGTTGAAAATCCATTGATGTTTACTCAAGTTATCATCCGGAAACGAAAAACGGACGGACGGACAAAACGACAGACGGATAGACACACGGACTTCCAACATGAAACCATAATACCCCACCACTATACTATATAGTGGTGGGGTATGATAATATAAATAAATTTAACATAGTAAGAAACAAGACCTGTCGCCAGACAGGATAGCTCGCCTGAACTCGCACTTGTCAATCAAATAAAAAAATAATATTCTTAAAAACTTTGAATAAAATTTTAACATGAAAAATCTAAGTCCGTGACCTTGACATGAGGTACGGTGGTGGGGATGGTAAAACCACAAAATTCTGGACCAATATGTATAATCATACCAAAGATGAATCAAATCTGTGATAAGGTTAGGAAATAATGCGGTCTTAAATAGTTTAATGAAAACTTAAACATTTGTGGACGTCCACAGCAACGCTGCCACAAACGCCAACATCGCCGCTGATGCCAAGGGTAGTACAACAGCTCTCCGTGAACGTTTTGTCCAGACAAACTAAAAAATGCTTTGAATAAACTATTCATGTAAAACACACAGACTAAATTACAATTTTCTGTGTATGTCCACTCACCTGCCTCTTTCAGCCTGTCTCCTTGACTTTTGGTTCTGTTCATCCGTTCACTGCCAGCAAGATCTACCAGCGATAGCTGACTCACACATATCTTGTCTATATCCTGTCAATAAATACAAGAAAGTGAAAGAGCTAATAATACAGGTCACATGAGCCTTCTTCACTGGCAATATAGCAGAGATCCAAATAAATATTTCTCTTATTTACAAAGTTCATGATGATGAGTTCTGGTTTAACGACGTGTCAATCCATGAGGATCATTTTCGTCAAAATGCTGTATTAACTTGGTTTTATATCGAAATGGCTAAAATGATAAGTCAGACCAGGCATAAGAAATACTTTGTTTGCATTTGCCGACCCATGAATTTTCTTAGGTAAGTAGATCGGCCTCCTTTTTTCTTTTTGCAAAATGTAAAAATAGCCCTAATGCTACAATATTCTATATAAAATGACAACATCGTACAATTAGAACAAATCTATTTTCCTCACAAATGGTGTACCCAAAATATGTAGGTGGAAAGGCAGTGTAGACCCAGATCAGACTGCTCCTTGGAGCAGTCTGATCTGGGTCTGCACTCTGCTCAGGCCTGTCTGTCATACATTATACTATTTCGGGTGATCACAGTAAATTTGCCATTTAGAAAAAAAAAAAAAAAAAAAAAAAAAGAAAAAAAAAATGCTGTACCAAGTGGTCAAAAACTATTTTGGATAGGGAGGATTTTGGTGGGTAGGCAGAAAATTGCAAACAAACAAAATTTTATTTTTGGCCTCATAACTTTATTTTTGGCCTCATATATCCATAAAAATGTAAAACTAGAACAAATTTATAGACAATGCTAATCAATATTCTCTTCTTATCTAAATCTATTGTTGTTGTTTTGAGGTTTATGGCCCAATCACCCAATTAAGGTTATGTCGAGCGCAGTCAGTTTATCTAACCACACTTTTTTTCTCGGCAGGCTTAGTCCTCAAAGCGGCTGACCAGTTCTTGTGCACATTCTTTTGCCAGGAGCTGACAACTGCCTTCTTGGATCAGACTAAGGGATAGAATGAGACCAATCTCCACCGAATAATGTTGCCAGACCAGGGGGGTGGGGGAATCGAAACCACTACCTGCTGATCACCAATCAGATGTGCATCCGACTGAGCTACGGAGTTGGCTTAACCAGCCTTGTAAAAACCTTGCAAGACTTCCAAGTTTCCCAAGCCATACCACAAGCAGTAACATAAGAAATTATGATACAAACCAATAGTAAGTCATATCTGTAACACTTCCTGTCCAGCTGAAATCAAGCGGTGCCTGCACCAGCCGGATGTTAAATACACTATGACTTTGACTTGACTCTGCATTCAGTGCAGTGTGAGCGACTTTTCTTCTCTTCTGACCTGTTAAAGTTTTAGAAAACTAAACAAGAGGCCCATGCGTCATGATTCGCTCACCTGATAAAAACAGCTATTGCATATCTGCAAATGCCATGCAACTTCTTCAGTACTGCCACAGCAACTAAGACACAAATTTGACCACACCATAACAAGGTCAAAGGTTATCCTAGTATCATCATTTGAACGAATTTGGTAGATTATGAGTCCCTAATGCTGTAAACCAAGATTTAACCTCAAAGATTTCTTAGTTCTGGAGAAGATTTTTAAGTGTTTTAAGCAAAACTGACCTTGCCATAAAAAGGTCAAAGGTCAACCTATGACCATCATTTGAACAAACTTGGTAGACCTTGAGTCAACAATGCTACATACCAAGATTCAGCCTCAGAGCTGCCTTGGTTCTGAAGAAGATTTTTAAGTATTTTTATCATATATGGGAAAGGCAACCACCTTGTTCAATGGGGCAGAACCATTCAAACAAATTGTCAATACCCTTTCCACAGACGGCCCAATGTGAAATATGTACAAAATTGCTCAAGCAGTTTCAGAGAAGAAGACATTTAACGATAACTCAATTTTTACATGTATATAGCCCAACAGCAAGGGTTGATAAGACCCCAGGGAAAAAATTTTGACTGTAATTAAAAAGTTTTACTTCTTCAATTAAATATTTTTAGTTTCAGCCATTAGTTTTAAATACATTTTGAGACACTGAATTTTCAATATTTTCCCCATACAAACGCATAGGGGCACAAATTTGACCGTGCCATAAAAGTCAAAGGTCGACCTATGACCATCATTTGAACAAACTTGGTAGACCCTGAGTCCCTAACACTTTATACCAAAATTCTGCCTCAAAATTTTCTTGATTCTAGAAAAGAAATTTTCAAGTATTTTTACCATAAATGGGCATAGGGGCCACCTTGTTCAATGGCGCAGAATCGTTTGAACAAATTGTCAATACCCTTTCAACAGGCCCCATGTGAAATCAGGAGAAAATTGCTCAAGCAGTTTCTGAGATGAAGACATTTAAAAATTACACAATTTTTATACATGTGTATAGCCCAGAGGCAAGGACAGATAACCCCCAGGGGACAAAATTTTGATTGTAACTAAAAGTTTTAATAATATAATCATACATTGTAAGTTTCAGCCATTAGTCTTTAAATCATTTTGAGAAAATGACTTTCAATATTTTCTCCATATAAAATGTAAAGGGACGTAAATTTGACCTGCTGTAAAAAAGGTCAAAGGTCAATCTACTGTCATCATTTGAATAAACTTGGTAGACCTTGAGTCCTCGATGCTATATACCAAGATTCAGCCCATAATTTTCTTGGTTCTGGGGAAGATTTTTAAGTGTTTTACCATATGTGGGCATGACGGCCATCTTGATTAATGGACTGTGACCATTTGTACAAATTTTCAACCCCACTGTAACAGAAGGTTCCACATGAAGTTGGAAGAAAATTGGACCAGGGGTTTCAGAGAAGTCATTTAAAGGTGTGGATGGAGGATGGACGGACAGCAAGTAACCACAATAGCTCATCCTGAGCCTTGTTCAGCTGAGCTAAAAATCTAAGATTTACAAACTAGCAACTTAAAAAGAAACCATCTTTATGCAGCATCTGAACTGTGAGTTCTTTATTTGTGTCTGTGTTCTAGTTTAATGAAAAGTCAACCCTTGTGGGTCAATTTGTGTCACCTCACAATGATGATGATGATGATAAATTGGTGTTTTTACATCCCTTCCAGCATCCTTTAACCCTAATCCTGCTTAACCTTGATATGCCCTACCACTGCAAACAGTGCAGATCCAGATCAGCTGGCTTCTGAAGAAGCCAGCTGATCTGAATCTGCACTGTTTGTCATTAAATGTGTGAATTTGTATAAACAACCTGGATCAATTTATCTGACTGGATGAAAATTAGAGATGGGCTGGGCATCTTAATCTGTTCAGCATGTCAAGGTTTAAGTCATATCGAGATGATAGAAAGGATGATAATGAAAGGATTTGTGCAATGGAGCATCTCACAGAAAAGGAAGAAATGGGACAGAAAAGCTAGTAGATGAGAGGAAAAAGAGATAAAGAGGACAAGGATAAAAAGAGATAAAAAGAGAATGAACAAAGACTGTAAGAGATATAGAGGATGAGGGGAAAAAAGAGATAAAGATGATGAGGGGAAAAAGAGATAAAGAGAACAAAGGGAAAAAGAGATAAAGAGGATGAGGGGAAGAGATAAAGAGGACAAGGGGAAAAAGAGATAAAAAGGATCAGGGGGAAAAAGAGATAAAAAAGAGGATGAAAGAAAAAAAAAAGATAAAGTGGATGAGGGAAAAGGAGAAAAAGGGATAAAGAGGATGAGGGGATAATGAGGATGAGGGGAAAAAGAGATAAAGAGGATGAGCGGAAAAAGAGATAAGGAGGATGGGGGGGGGGGGAGATACAGAGGATGAGGGGAAAAAAAGATAAAGAGGGTGAGAGGAAAGAGATAAAGAAGATGAGGGGAAAAAAGAGATAAAGAGGATGAGGGGAAAAAGAGATAAAGAGGATGAGGGAGGGGGGGGTGGGGGGCGGGAGACACAGAGGATGAGGGGAAAAAGAGATAAAGAGGGTGAGAGGAAAAAGAGATAAAGAGGATGAGGGGAAAAAGAGATAAAGAGGATGAGGGGAAAGAAATAAAGCGGATGAGAGGAAAAAAAGATACAGAGGACGAGGAGAAAAAGAGATAAAGAGGATGAGGGGGAAAAAGGAATAAATGGAATAAGAAAAAAAAGCAGATGACAATGCTATTTATCAGTCACGCAATGATAAAAAGTTTAACTAATTATATTCTGGATACCGCTAAAAGGTAATTGGCAAACAATGCAGAACCAGATCAGACGCCGCTGAACGTGGCATCTGATAGGGGTCTCCACTGTCTGCAAATATTTTGGCCTTTTTCTCTAGAAATATATACATTAAATAGACTGACATACCTAAAATTGAAAATGGACTCTTCCAATATATAGTATGGGAGAGTCTAGTCAGAAAAAAATGGGTGCAGCTCTACTATCATTGCTTGATGTCATCTATTAATCTTCAAGGCAGCAACCAGGGCTGCCACTCATTTTCTATTTCAAAATTCCCTGACTTTTTCCTGACTTTTCACCATTTTCCAGACATTTTCGACGGCCTCCCAATTCCCCTTACAGCTGTCCTCAGCCATCAAATCTTCCAATAGAGCACTTACTTTCAGAGAATTGAACAATCATTTAACCAGAGAATGAGGCCGATTCTGTAAATTTATGTTTCTGAAAATTAAAGAGACTGCCATAGCTATCTCAGTTTTCAAAAATTTTCTAAATTCCCCGACTTTTCCTTGACTTTTGTCAGTTTTTTTTTTTTTTTTTTCCAATTTTCCCTGACCTGGAAATATTCCTTTTTCAGACTTGTTTCCCTGACCGTGGCAACCCTGAGCAATACCTCTGCTTTTCCATCTCATCTGGAGGTTAGTCTATTTAACTCTTTGCATGCTGGGTAATTTTGCATGCTTTTTTTGTCGTCTGTGGATTTTCTTTTAAAATTAACTTTTTCAAAAAAATCTTGCAGGAATACCATCAGAATGTCAAACAGTTTGGATCAAGATCAGGCCCGACATTTTGTCCTGGATTCAGACTGTTTGCAAAGGTTATCAGCAGACGACAAAAGTCGCCACTAGCGGGGAAATTAGTTTACCTCCCTTCTGATAAAAACGGCTTGATTTGCTCGAAAGCAAACAGGAAGTCACAAAAGTTGTCTTTCCTTGGCCAGAAAATCTAGCAAGTGTTTTGAGTCCGCATAAAGTCATTTTTCACCTTTATAGAGAACTTCAAATGCTTCTTCCGGACTCAGGATCTCGACTTCTTGACACGTCATAACATATATGTTATCCCCATCATTACGTAGTATCTTTGACTGAGGCGGCCTGGTTGTATACAAACATTCACAATTAAATAAGTTAACATACCATTGCAATACATGTAATTTCATGAAAATATAAAAAAAAAGAAACCAGTCTGCGTCACAAACTTGGACAGACAGACTTATATGCCAAGGACAGCTAACACTGCAACATCACCATCATCATCATCAGATTTTTGATCAACGTGCAGGTACAGGGGCAACATCCACATCAGAGGGCCCCCTTCCAGGTAGCTGGCTTGCTGCACGCATGGCAGATCTCACATCAATGAAGAAAAACTTTTAGGCCACACACTCTTACCGACCCTTTCCTGTAAAGTTCCATGAAAATCTAACGAGAACAATAGAACGCATCACAACAGAAAATTCCAGGAGCAAATAAGCTGTAATCATAAGGTCTAAACAAATAAATATTCTGTTTCCAATTTCATCACCAATTTGCAATAAGTTTGCTAGGCTGGCAACTTTTTTTTTTTTCTCTCCCTTTTTGATTCGAAGTCAGATTACGGTCAGCGATTCGTAACAGTTTCTTTGATTGAATCTTAAAATATTTTGACTTCTCTTACTGAACATTTGACTGTTTTTGAATACCAATGATAAAGGGGCACTGTGTTAAACAGCTTTTACTTTATTTTAGGCCGAGATGTGGCTGCACGCTTCGAAATAAACACTAATGGGCTCGGTTTGGCTTGTAAGGGTACAGCCATACTGGAAATAAATAAACGAACGATGAAGACTGACAATATCCGAAAATGAGTATGGACAAATTATGTAACAAACGTATATAAAAACCAGGATTGCCCCGGGTCGGTCACATTTGTTTTTTCTTCGTGTGCCAAAGAAAAATTACATTCCGCACATTTTTTGACAGTCGGTCGTGAAATCGGAAACAACATTTTTTTTAGGCCTAATAAGGATTTGATTGTGTTGGGGTTTAACGACACGTCAACCCTTGTGGGTCATTTTGTGTCGTCTCCCAGAGAGAGGGAGAAAAGAGATAGAAGAGATAGTAGAAGAGATGAAAGAGAGGAACAGTAAAGAAAGAGGAACAGGAATGAAAGTGAAGAAACAGAAGAAATAAAAACATTCTCCCTCTACCCTTACCTGCTACAAGGATAGCAGGCCTTGCCCAACTGTAAGCCGATATCATTTGGACGCCCCGGTGATATAAGATACACGACACCTTCGCACCACCCAACCACCCCGGCCTAATAAGGAACATTCTATGTCATGCACTGTTACTCTGACATCATACAGGTCACCTCGGTTTTACAGTGATGATGATATGGTGTTTTACACCCCTTTCAACGCTATTTAAGTCATACTGTGACATGATGAAAGGCTCTATACAATGAAGCACCATGATCCATCGTCATGAGCAAAATTTCTCCTCCAGTGGGATTTGAACCTGGAATCAAGTGATCTGAAGTTGGGAGAGCTAATCACTCTGCCACCAGGATGCTTTGAAGTTAAATGAAAATCTTGCAAAAAACTGTAGAATTAGTTTACTTCAAAAACTCAGTCTTAGACTACACTGTAACATGTAACAAAGAGCTCTAGATAAGAGGGAGTAAAGGATATTTCAGCATTGACTTTTTTTAAGATCAATATTGAAACTGAAGCTGAAGGGGTAAAAATACTCAATGAAAAACTGGATTTCAGAATTGAAATCAAATTTAGTGGGTAAACATTTCAAGTGAGTTTTACATCCTTACGAAGCAAGTTTTCACACATTAGTTCTTCCATCAGCAGTATCAGTGCATTAGGTCAGAAAGGGTTCAACCCTCAAAGTGCCAATGACAAATGCAGCAAACAGCATCCTGTCTTTTCTTGTCAGAAAAAAAATAAGGTTTGGCATTTCATGTGAATTGTCTGCTAGCAGACAATTCACATGAAATGCCAAGCCTTATTTTCACCGAACAGAACTAGAAATGTGTCCATAGTACACGGACGCCCCTGCTGCCGGGTACTTGACTATAAAATTGCAAAATTCTACCTGGTACAAATGCCTTAACCTGAGTCTAACAGGATCACGTACATACATACATATGTACACATATTCGTACAGACGGACATACATTCGTATGCATGTACGCACGTACCCACGTAGGGAAAACCAAAAAACTATATGCCCCCGGCATCATCCGATGTGGCGGCATAAAAAAGAATTGTGCATTCTAGTTTTACTTGAAGCTTAATCAGATAAGCGCTGCAACTGGGCAGTTCAACATTATGCATTAAAGAAGAAAGTAGAATACTAATTGTACCAAAAGTTTATCTAGTACTCTGTAACATGACAAAAAAATATTTAAATACACTCACTTGTATCCCGTGATTGGGTCATATGGAAGCTCCTCTAGCAGGTCGTAGACGTAATTATTGTAAATCTCAATATAAGATACAAACACTGCGTAGCTGTTGTCTTCATCCACATCCTCAATTTTAGCACTGTCCAAGTCCGTAATTCTGTCAGACTGACCACCAAACTCATTCATTCTGTGAAAAGATGTGGAATTTTATTTATTACCTAAAATAACAACCCCTTTGTACCCTATTTGGGCATCTTAACAGTTCATACGTCCATCATGGCCCTCTTGTTTCTTGGCCTTATCTGCTGGGTAAAATTTTCAGCAGACAACATACATGTATCGAAATATTTTTCTTATTTTTCCCAGGAAACAGGAACCGACATTTTATTGGAGACAATTTGAATGGAATGTCAAACCCTGTTTTCTGGGTTTGCGGTTGCTATTTGTTTGTGTTGAGGTTTTACGGCCCAGTCAACCCAAAGGGATCATGTCGAACGCTGTCAGTTAACCTAACCAAACGTCTACTAGGCAGACTTAGTCCTCTAAGCGGTTAACCAGCATTGTGCACATTCTTTTGCCAGAAACTGACAACTCTGTGACATCAAACATTGACGAAATTTGCCCATTAGCAATCCTAATCCAGATCTATTTCAGATCAATGCATGTACCTACTACCAAGTTTGGTTAAAATCCCTTGACAATTACTCAGGTAATCATCCAGAAACAAATATATGGGCGTGTCTCGGGCAGATAACTCTACCAAAACTTGACGAAATTTACCCTTTAGCAATCTCAAACCAGATCTCCACAATATCAATGCACATAACCAAGTTTGGTGAAAATTCATGAAGTTTACTTGTTATCATCCAAAAATGAAAAGTGGGCGTGCCTCGGGCAGATAACTCAAAATTTGACGAAATTTGCCCACCAGCAATCCAAATCCCAGATCTCTACAATATTTACGCACATACCAAGTTTGGTGAATATCTATTGATGTTTACTCAAGTTATCATCCGGAAATGAAATACGGATGGACGACTGATGGACGTCCAATATGAAATCATAATACCCCTCCACTATCGTCTGACAGGATATAAAAAGTTAGAATTGTCTATGTTACACTTACGCTTGGTACTTTAAGAGTTCAGCATTGTAAATGGGCATTTCAGCATTAAGCTTTAAAGTAGGGGATAAAATACCATGGTTGGTATCAATGTGATACAAAAGAAGGAATCAGAAAGAACAAAGTTTAACAGTTAGGCTTACCTGCGTGGTGTCTGGGATGGAGTACGAGGAGCCAGTCCTGGTAAAATATCTTTCCTTTGTCTGTCTAACATGGCATCTGCTTCTGACTGTATCTCAAAGCCATTCATCTTGTCCGGTTTAAACACCTAGGTACATAAACAGGGTTCTCCCTGACTCGCATTTTGGCAGTTTTTACCCCCAAAACCTTGTTCTGGAATCTCAAAAAATGTAAAAGGCAAGAGTCCTTAGTGATGTATATATAATCAATCCAAAATTAATTTTATTTATCTACAGCTTCATATTTTAATCTATTTGTGATCTAGAGGGCAAGAATTATCAATATTTGGGCATTAGTTTTTACCCTTAAAGCACTGTATAAAAGCAAATTATAGCAGACAACATAAGATTTGACATTTTGTGTGAATTGTCTGTCTAGCAGACCATCACATGAAATGTCAATTCTCATTCTTTCTGAAAAATAAAAACAAATTCTTCAATGTCATCTGCTGCAGTTGTTAGCACTTTAAGGTTTAACCGTTTTAAATGACAAACCCCTAAATCTTATTAAAGGAACCCTTAATTCTAGAAAAGGGAGTCCGTGGGACCCTCAGTTTAAAACCCTGAGGGAAAACCCTGATAAAATATTTTTTTACATTAATTATTCAGTTTATATATCATAATAACAAAGAGTGTACACTCAGATCAAACTACTTCAAGGTCTGGGCCTAGTTGTTCAAAACTAACATTGTCATTAATATATGGTTAAAACTTTAATCATTAAATATGGCATATATGCTATTAATATCTTTGCTCAAAAAATTTGCAAAAGCTACTCACATTTATTCAGCAAAAATACCTGTGAATTAGATATTGTACTTACTATAACAATTAACATTTTGACCACTAACGAGCTCATTAAGCTAACGATGCTTTACACAACTGGGTCCAGCACTCCTTGCAGCTCAATCAAGACTTTTTAGGAACAATTACCAGAATGGCTTCTGATATAATTTTGCTTGGTGCTTTAGGTGTCCATTCTGGTTTATTTAGTTTGTGTTGAGGATTAAAGGCCCAGTCAACCCAATGGGGTTGTGTCGAGCACGGTCAGTTTATCTAACCACACTTTTACTGGGCAGGCTTAATCCTCTAAGGGCAGGCTTAATCCTCTAAGAGGTTAACCAGTATTATGCACATTCTTTTGCCATAAACTGACAACTGTCTTTCTTGAATCAGCAGAAAAAAGAGAATGAACGTAGAAAATATTTCATGATCAAACTCCACAAATGAGTGTTGCCAACTCGGCAGGCCTTGCATCCGCAACCTCCTGGTCACCAGTCAGACGTGCATCCAAATGAGCCACTGAGGTCGGTCATTGTTTTATGTGCCAACTGAGAGGTGGAAGAATGCCCCTGCAATATTATGCCACCAGTTTGCAAAGATTGACAAATTTTGCTGACAGAAAATAGCTTCCCGAGTTTCAAAATTGATGCTTCTCTTATTATTGGGTTGACTGTTTACAATCAAGCCAATATATACATACACAAACATACACAAAAATTCTTTTAGGTTGTTGTCCACATGATTATCATTGGCAAATAAAATTAAACTGCATGTTTGTATGAAAAATCTATGTAATGGTTATTTATAACCATGCTGATCTTGTCACTGTTACGTCAGAGTGGTGTGTAAAGAGGTTTCCTGTAAAACGACCGGGACTTAGCATACAGCGCAGACCCAGATCAGATGTCGAGAAACAAGGCATCTGAGCAGGGTCTGCACTATTCATTTAAATAGCAGGAAGGTGTTAAATAAAACACTCCTAAGTCCCAATTCGGGACAATTTTCCCAGCCTACACGCAGAGGCAATCAACCCATCAGTGCTGCTAGTGCTTTGATTGGATAATAACTTTATTTCCTTGAAGTTGTATTCAGTCTCTTTAAAACGTGATTCCATCTGTTGAAATAAAAAATACATGTACGTACGGCAGATTCCTAAACAGAATATTACCTCCTTTCATGTCAGACCACAGGAAAACGCTAACAAGAAGAGCCATTACCGGGACTATGCAGGAAACCACATACCATAATAAGCCTAAATGCCTTTCCAAACAGTGTATACCCAGATCAGATGCCAAAGAATGTAATAACCCTAAGTATTGGGACAGATATGTCTTTGCAAACAGTGTCTACCCAGATCAGATGCCGCAGAATGTAATAACCCTAAGTATTGGGACAGATATGTCTTTGCAAACAGTGTAGACCCAGATCAGATGCCACAGAATGTAATAACCCTAAGTATTGGGACAGATATGTCTTTGCAAACAGTGTAGACCCAGATCAGATGCCACAGAATGCAATAACCTTAAGTATTGGGACAGATATGTCTTTGCAAACAGTGTAGACCCAGATCAGATGCCTCAAAAGGTAATAACCCTAAGTATTGGGACAGATATGTCTTTGCAAACAGTGTAGACCCATATCAGATGCCACAGAATGTAATAACCCTAAGTATTGGGACAGATATGTCTTTGCAAACAGTGTAGACCCAGATCAGATGCCACAGAATGTAATAACCCTAAGTACTGGGACAGATATGTCTTTGCAAACAGTGTAGACCCAGATCAGATGCCTCAGAATGTAATAACCCTAAGTATTGGGACAGAATTATGTCTTTCCAAATGGTGTAAACCCAGATCAGATGCCACAGAATGTAATAACCCTAAGTATTGGGACAGATATGTCTTTGCAAACAGTGTAGACCCAGATCAGATGCCTCAAAATGTAATAACCCTAAGTATTGGGACAGCTATGTCTTTGCAAACAGTGTAGACCCAGATCAGATGCCACAGAATGTAATAACCCTAAGTATTGGGACAGATATGTCTTTGCAAACAGTGTAGACCCAGATCAGATGCCACAGAATGTAATAACCCTAAGTATTGGGACAGATATGTCTTTGCAAACAGTGTAGACCCAGATCAGATGCCACAGAATGTAATAACCCTAAGTATTGGGACAGATATGTCTTTGCAAACAGTGTATACCCAGATCAGATGCCACAGAATGTAATAACCCTAAGTATTGGGACAGATATGTCTTTGCAAACAGTGTAGACCCAGATCAGATGCCACAGAATGTAATAATCCTAAGTATTGGGACAGATATGTCTTTGCAAACAGTGTAGACCCAGATCAGAAGCCGCAGAATGTAATAACCCTAAGTATTGGGACAGATATGTCTTTGTAAACAGTGTAGACCCAGATCAGAAGCCGCAGAATGTAATAACCCTAAGTATTGGGACAGAATTATGTCTTTCCAAATGGTGTAAACCCAGATCAGATACTGCAGAATGTAATAACCTTAAGTACTGGGACAGATATTCCAAACAGTGTAGACCCAGATCAGAAGCCGCAGAATGTAATAACCCTAAGTATTGGGACAGATATTCCAAACAGTGTAGACCCAGATCAGAAGCCGCAGAATGTAATAACCCTAAGTATTGGGACAGATATTCCAAACAGTGTAGACCCAGATCAGATGCCGCAGAATGTAATTACCCTAAGTACTGGGACAGATACATCTTTGCAAACAGCGTAGACCCAGATCAGATGCAGCAGAATGTAATAACCGTAAGTACTGGGACAGATATGTCTTTCCAAACAGTGTATACCCAGATCAGATGCCGCATAATGTGGCCTCTAATCAGGGTCTACACTGTTTGCCATACATATAGCAATGGTTTGGACACATTAAGAGGTAGTAGAATGGACTATTACAAGTATTGTAAGTAGATAAGGTGCCCCAATTCTAAGGGTAAATATGGTAATCGCCAGGTTCATATTGTAAGTTCATCTTCTAATGACTGACCACAACAAATTTAATTGTAATGTGGAGAAATAAAGCTAAAAGATCTGGGCCCAGTTGTTCAAAGCATCGTTAGCTTAACGAGCTCGTTAAGGGTCATTTCGTTAACTGTTTTAGCAGATTCAATAAGCAAAATTATGATATTTTTTGCTGAAAAAATGTGAGTAGCTTTTGCACTGCAAAAGCTACTCACATTTTTTCAGCAAAAAATTTCAGCATATTTGCGTATCACTCGATGTAAATTTTAATGAATCGTTAACTAACGACGTCGTTAGCTTTGAACAACTGGGCCCTGGGTACCATTGTTGCAGATAAGACATATCCAAATAAAAAAACATCTATTTTTATTTCTCCATGAAAACAAATCTCGTGCATGAGGTGCTTCTAATGAGTACCTAAAATATATGTTTTCCTGGAGGGAAACTAATATATATATATACACACTTTCCAGTTTCTGAAGCTATGCAGATACTGTTCCGATCTGGAGCAGACTTCATCACTGATCATGTGGGACAGTGCTCAAAACACAGCTTTAGATAAGAGGGGGAGTAAAGGGTATTTCAGCATTTATTGTTTTTAATATCAGCATTGAAACTGAAGCTGACGGGTTAAAACTACTCAAATTAAGCTTGTTCAATTTTTCTGAAATTTTCACAATATTGTTGTGAAACATCAATAATTCAAATTCAGCAAATAAAATTGAAAATATTTTCTTCGACAAAAATTAAAAAAAAAAAAATAAATAAATAAAAACACTTTACTAAACAAACTGCATTGGTCAGATTAATTTTTGGCCATAAATTTAATTTAAGGGTACATAATTGAGAATAAAATGTTTAACTGTAATACCCTGCCATTATCCTGTTGTGGGCAGATAACTCTGTCAAACATTGACGAAATTTGTCTATTAGTAATCCCAAACCAAACACCCTTAATATCAATACATGTACCAAGTTTGATTAAAATCCCTTGCTATTTACTCAAGTTATCGTCTGGAAACGAAAATATAGGCGTGTCTTAGACAGGTAACTCCATTAAAGTATGATAAAATTTTCCCATTAGCAAACCCAAACCAGAACTCCACAATATCAATGCACATACCAAGTTTGGTGAAAATTCATTGATGTTTACTCGTTATCATCCAGAAACCGAATATGGACGGATGGACGTATGACTGACAGACATACACACAGATATCCAATGTGAAACCATAATACCCTGCCACTATTGTATGGCGGGTATAAAAAAACACAAACAGACAAGACAAATGGTTTTGGATAATACATGGTTAATCAGAACAAAATAGTTTCATTTAAAATAAAACGCCTAGGAAAAAATGATATTCCAAGTGATGTCGAAAGGACGGTAGAGCACTGTCAGAACAATCTTACTCACATAATTTTTTGGACTGCATCCCACTGATGCTGTTGAACAAGACGTCAAGACATCGTGGTAATATTCCCTCGTCCTGTAGAGTACCGGTCATAGTGTATGTCTTCCCAGATGATGTAATTCCGTATGTGAATAATAAGCCTAACAAACAAATAAACAATAAAACTTCAATGATTCGTACAGAGATGGCTGGTTCACCATAGTATATTTTAACTTGTAAGTTGTTTTTTGAGTCCCTAGAAAATTCTTCCTATAGCTCAAGAAAACAAATTTTTAGGGATATCTTTAATAGGAAAATTTTCTTATCTGAAAAACAATATGTGTACTCATTAGAATTGCCACTTCAAGGTGGTTCTAATGTGTACACTCAACATACTCTTATTTGAGCCAGCACACGACAAAACCTATAATAAGATGTGTGCAACCAGCAAAGATTCAGACCAGCCTGCATATCAGCGCAGTCTCGTCGCAGTCTTCGCTGATTACATGTGCTTTCTACAGCCACCTGGCAAAAAGGGATACATAGCAACAGATAAGGCGATTTTTTCATCCGAAAAATGCTGATATCTTTCTTATTTCTCAACAAAAACATATGTTGTGGTACTCATTAGAAGCGCCTCGGCGAGGCGCTTCTAATGAGTACCCACAACATATGTTTTCGTCGATAAATAAGAAAAATATTATGTGGATACCCCCTCTTATCTGTAGTTATGGGGATAAACTAGAACCACTGTCATACTGGGTGGATGTACAGGCAGACCCGAGTCTTTCCTGGTCATACAGGTCTGTTGTGGGTTTTGTCTTACACTGGATCATTTTAAAAAGGTCATCCCTAAATTACCCTCATTTGCCGCCTGAACTGAATTCAACATTAACACAGAGCATAAAAAGTGCCATGAATCCCACAATACTTGGATTTTTACCAAATCGACCCTGAACTACATTTTATGATTAAATTTGAATCCAATACACTCCATGGGCCAGACAGGATGGACAGTGGTGATATTATATGCAGACCCATTGAAAATGGCATGGGAGGTTGTGGGGATGAAGATAAAAACAAGAGGCCCAAGGGCCACGGGTCGCTCACCTGAGTGACATTGCCACTGCAGATATGCAGATGTTATGCAACATTTTTCCAATCCTGTCATCGCAACTAATGAAAAGATAATCATTTAAGCAGTTCTTAATTTTGAAGAAGAATATATATAAGGCATGCCAGCCAATGGAGCGTGATCATTTGAACAAATTCTAAATGGCGGCCAGCTTGGATTTACTATAGGTACGATTTTAGCTATTTTTCACCTACGAGTCACCCCAATGCTTCCTACCAAGTTTCGAGTCAACTGGCCTTTCGGTTCAGGAGAAGAAGCGAAAAATAGATTTTCAAGATGGCTGCCATGGCGGCCATCTTGGATATCCGATTGGCACAATTTTAACTATTTTTGATCTACAAGTCACCCCAATGTCTCCTACCAAGTTTGGAGTCAGTTGGCATTTCAGTGCAGGAGAAGAAGCTAAATATAGATTTTCAAGATGGCGGCCATGGTGGCCATCTGGGATTTCGGATCAGAACAATTTTAGCTATAATTGATCTACAAATCACCCTGATGCTTCCTACTAAGTTTTGAGTCAAGTGACTTTAGAAGACGCGAAAAATACATTTTCAAGATAGCCGCCATGGAGGCCATCTTGGATTTACAATCGGCATGATTTTAGCTATTTTTGATCTACAAGTCACCCAAATGCTTCCTACCAAGTTTCGAGTCAACTGGCCTTTCGGTTCAGGAGAAGAAGCGAAAAAAAGATTTTCAAGATGGCTGCCGTGGCACACATCCTGGTTTTACGATCGGCATGATTTTAGCTATTTTTGATCTACAAGTCACCCCGATGCTTCCTAGCAAGTTTGGAGTCAACTGGCCTTTTGGTTCAGGAGAAGAAGCGAAAAATAGATTTTCAAGATGGCCGCCATGGCGGCCATCTTGGATTTCTGATAGGCACTATTTTAGCTATTTTTCATCTATAAGTCACCCCAATGCTTCCTACCAAGTTTTGAGTCAATTGGCTTTTGGGTTTAGGAGTAGAAGCGAAAAATAGATTTTTAAGATGGCCGCCATGGCGGCCATCTTGGATTTCAGATCGGCACGATTTTAGCTATTTTTGATCTACAAGTCACCCTTGTGCTTCCTAGTAAGTTTGGTGTCAATTGGCCTTTTGGTTCAGGAGAAGAAGCGAAAAATAGATTTTCAAGATGGCGGCCATCTTGGATTTCCGATCTGCACGATTTTAGCTATTTTTGATCTACAAGACACCCCGATGCTTCCTAGTAAGTTTGGAGTTAAATGGCCTTTCGGTTCAGGAGAAGAAGAGAAAAATAGATTTTCAAGATGGCGGCCATCTTGGATTTCCGATCGGCAAGATTTTAGCTATTTTTGATCCACAAGACACCCCGATGCTTCCTAGCAAGTTTGGAGTCAATTGGCCTTTCGGTTCAGGAGAAGAAGAGAAAAATAGATTTTCAAGATGGCGGCCATGTTGGATTTCCGATCGGCACAATTATAGCTATTTTTTATCTACAAGTCACCCTGATGCTTCCTAATAAGTTTAGAGTCAAATGGCCTTTTAGTTCAGGAGAAGAAGTGAAAAATAGATTTTCAAGATGGCAGCCATGGCGGCCATCTTGGAATTCCGATCGGCACGATTTTAGCTACTTTTGATCTACAAGTCACCCTGATGCTTCCTACCAAGTATCGAGTCAATTGGCCCAGGGGTGTAGGAGGAGTAGGCTTTTAAAGCAATTGTTGACGCCGCACGACGGACGACGCACGACAGACGATGGACATTGACTGACCACCATAGCTCACCATGAGCACTTCGTGCTCAGGTGAGCTAAAAAGTAGGTGGTACTGGGATAAAATATTTCAGCTAAACATTCAGACAAGTAGGTCTAAGCAAACAGTGCGACCCAGATCAAACTGCTCCTATAGATCAAACTGCTCCTATAGGAGCAGTTTGATCAGGGGCTACACTGTTCGCAAATTTATCGGTTCTTTCAAAAACATCTAAGGATAGTCAAACAGAATCGGTAAAATCTTAATATGTGAATTATGTGTGAAATCTATATTTGGTAATTATGGTATTAATTATTTTTCATAAACACTGTAAAAAAAAAAAAAAAAAAAAATCCCTACCTATCCAACCTTTATTTTTTTCTAATGTTAGCCTAAACACATTTTTTTTTGCCAGGGTTCTCACTAGGATTTTAAAAGTGGGAGTCCCGGACTCCCTTTTTATAAAAAGTAGGAGTCCCAGCCAAAAAGTAGGAGTCCCACTCCCCAAAAATATGAGTCCCATTTTTTTTATTTTTTTTTATTTTTTCATGACTCTCCTTTAATAGTGAGCATGTCCCAGCTAACTTCATTCTGTTAATACCGGTAGCGAATCAGTTTCCTTATTTTCACATACTTTTTGTGTTTGTTCTTTTTTTTTACCAACTGATTTTGGTCTCTGCTTTGCTTTATGTATTATTCCGAGAAATGTGTGTGTAACCAACTGGTAGTCATTATCACACATCCCGAGGATGTTAATTCAATAGAGTTTGCCCATAAATTAGGATGACGTCATGTCTACCTGATGGGAAAATAGACACATCTTTGCAGACCAGGAAGATGCAGACATGACAACCATAACCTATTTTACTTGCATGGTAAAGCTCGTCGCACTTAAATTCAATACCCCAACCCAAAAAGTTTGGTTCGTTGCTGTCTGTATTAAGTGATCTTGAGTGTTATGTATATAAGAGAAAATACTTTAATCAAAACTTATTAAAGCTCCGTTATATGCTATCTCAAACTGATATATGCAATATATCCGCACATTCTGATCGTGGACACTTCTGTTGAGCTTCCCGCAAAACGTCATGTCAGTGTTTACATTTGCAGCGTGCTGCGATCAATACACGCTGCGAAAAAATGTCCGGGACTTCTTCACTATCTGAAATTTCGATCAACTGCTTTGATTTGCCGAAAAACTCTTGATAATTTAGTTCTATTTTAAATATGTGTCTGATTCATATGCATTTCTGACAAGAAAGTGCTCTACTATGCAACATGGTAATAGTTCGTTTTTCTTCCAAAACGGTTTCCCGCCACGCTGTCAAACGACGTTACTCTTACGAGCACGCGCTACCATTATGAGCACGTGCTTTCTTCATGCGGGAGCAATAGAAAATGTAACTTATACTAGAACAGTGCCGAATCATATACCGTCGTCCGGGGTGCATCTGAGCAGTCCCATTAGACTCTTCACAAGGCTTACGGGATAGATTCTATGGGACTTGGGAAGCTTTTTTTCTCTTTTTTTTCTTAGTGACAAGCAGGAATAACCGTTTAGAACCGCAGATCTGAGCGCAGACTGATATCTCGCAAAGGGATAAGGTACACTTGTCTGAGACACTTGTCTTTTAACAAAAAAAAAAAAAAAAAAAAAAAAAAGCGGGCGTTTTTGATGTTAGAGACGAAAATTCAGCGTCCGAAAATGTTTAAATTGAAAAAAAAAAAATGATCTACTAATAACAAAAAAAAAAAAAAACAACAAAAAAACAAACAAAAAAAAAAAAAAAAAACATAAACGGATGAAATGATACCTGCGCGTGTATTTTCAATGAATCAGTCGGTGGTGCAGGCACTACACAGTGAGGGGAGGGGTCGCATACCGATGTCAGTCGCATGCTTTAATTACTCGATCGCTAAGTGTGAACTGCCAACACGTTTAACTACCGCTTGCTTTGCAAATAACGGTACTGTCGCAGATGTGAAAAGCATGCGGCGGATTATTACTGTTCTTTTAAGTACCACCGACGATACGAATAACACGCGGCGGACTTTATACTTCAGTCAGATAATCCGACCATAATTAGTAGTAGTCCCACGGGAAAAAAACATGCGTCCGGCGGACTCGGCTTTGGGAATTTTTAGGAGTTCGGACCCTGATTTATGCGTCCCTGCCGCGTCCCGAGAACCCTGTTTGCCTTACCATTCTTTCCTTTAAGCAGGTCTTCGATGAGAAGAAGAGCGGCGTTGTCAAACACTGCTTTCTGTGAGGCATCTTCATCAAACACATGATGAAATTTATACTGCACCTGTCATAGGAAACAAACATTTTATCATTGCATAAAAAGCAGTGTCGCACGTTATTAACAGCCGTGCATTAACTGGCGAAAAGCCGTGTATTAACAAAGCAATTCACACGCTGTTAATGCACGGCTACGCAACTTTCAATATGCTCGTACCAGGACCACATATTTGCTGCCGTCAGGAGATGTGTACTGTCCGGCCCTAGAACGAGCATAGTCTGTGGAAATTGAGTTTGCGAGACACCTGTGAAAAGGCGAAACAAAATAGTGCAAGAAATAACGCGAAATGTGGCAAATGTTTACAGTTTTTATGCAATGATAGCTATCGAACATGGTTTTTCAATGCATTAACATTCGCCAGGTCCCTATCGAGGCGTTGAAAACCGAGGCCGGAGGCCGCGGTTTTCAACACCTCCCTCGGGACCTGGCAAATATTAATGCATGAAAAACCATATCTGATCCCTGTATTAACAAATTGCACATCTAAAATAAAGACTTGCTATGGCTCAATAAGTGACCATAATAACCCATTTCAGTTTGGAAACCTCTAAAAGGGTATCTGGCAAACAGTGCAGACCCAGATCAGCTGCCACAGAATACAGAAATTTGTATTAACGTAGCAATTCTCTCCCTTCCGCTGATTTAAGAAGAGTAGTTGTCAGTTTCTAGCGAAAGAATGTGCGTGATACTGGTAAAATGCTTAGAGGACTAGTTAAGCCTGCCTAGTAAACCTGTGGTTAGGTAAAACTGACTGCGCTGGGCAGGACCCCATTAGGTTGACTGGGTTGTAAACCTCAACATAAACAAAACAAAATAGCAATAAAAAAACTAACTAGACACCCTGCCTTTGGAAATATCCTGGTTCAAAGAGTTGTGAGAGAAGGTTCCACTTGACATAAAATGGGTTAAACCCCATGTATTGAGACAAACAATGAAGAAAAGTAGAAAGACAGCAGTCTGATCACACTATTTGCCAATCAAGTCATATTGTTACAAAATTTTCAGTTACATGTACAAATGTATAAGCCTAAAGTCAAATCAACAATAAATGTATTTCAAGCTATTCCAATACATGTATTCTAAATTATTATGGTATGTCAGAAATAAAATACATTGTTAGATCTAAGAATTGTTCTGTGGTTTTATAAGTCTTTTTGATTTCTACACAATAATTGTATGTTGAGTGTACTCATTAGAATTGCCTCGATGAGCCAATTCTAATGAGTACACACAACACACAATTTCATGATAAAATCAGAAAATTTCCCTAAATATTTGTTTTCTTGGGCTATCAGAAGAATTTTGTAGGGACTCAAAAACAAGTTTGAATTTGCCATGGGAAATGAGCCATCGGTGTTCTAGCTACTAAGGTTCGACTGTACATGGACACCAGAAAGCAGATATACAAGACATCCATTTTAATTTTTGGACAGAAAATAATTATTAACTAGAGACAGAGGCTTATCATTCTACTATTAGTCTAATGGGGCTGTGCGCCTCAAAATGACTTACAGGAGGAAAGTGCCATATCACTGACTAGCTGGCTTAAGCAGCAATTGGCATTAATTGGTCTGTATCTATATATAGCTCTTGCTACAAAATTAATACCAGATTGGAGAGGGTGGACGGGGGGGGGGGGGGGGGGGCGGGGATACGGGGATAAGTGGGGCGGGGGACGGGGGTAAAGGGGGCGGGGGACGGGGATAAAGGGGGCGGGGGACGGGGGAAAAGGAGGCGGGGAGCGGGGGAAGAGGGGCGGGGGTACGGAAATTTTGGGGGCGGGTGTTATATGAAAATTTGTTGTATTTTACTGATTTTACTCTATTTTTATGTACTTCAATGCAATAACTGGGTATCAGAAGTATCTAATAGACGTATTGAAGTAAATTCAGGTATATTAACAATGAATCTGGCGTTGATTTCACTTCACCAAGGAGTGTTCCGCTAGGCGTGGTTTACATTGACTTCGTTTACGTCCGATTTCGGTTTATCTCTAGTTGATTACGTCCCTTTGATTCCGAAAGTTCACAAAATAGCCGTGTTTCGGTGGCAATCCACACTTTTAGAAATAATTATCCTTCTGCCGTAGACAATCGTTTTATTTGCTCATAGTTGGATATGGACTTTTGCGCTGTTCAAAAAAAAAAAAAAAAAAATAACAAAACAAAAATCTTCAAGATCCAATATGAATTTTCTGATAGGTGTTCCAAACACGGAATATACACGTTGCCCGGTGGGGTAGTTGGGTGAGGCAAAGGTGTCGTGTGTCTTACGTCACCGGGCGTTCAACTGATATTTGCTTACATTTGGGCAAGGCCTGCTGCTATCCTTGCAGAAGGTAAAGGTAGAGGGGGAATGTTTTTATTTCTTCTGTTTCTTCACTTTCATTCATTTTCCTTTCTCCACTGTCCCTCTCTTATATCTCCTCTACTGTCTCCTATCTCTCTTCTCCCTTTTTCTGGGAGACGACACAAAATGACCCACAAATTCGGCAACATTCTTTCGTGGAGATTGATCATGAAATATTTTCTACGGTCATTCTCTCCCTTCCGCTGATTCAAGAAGGGCAGTTGTCAGTTTCTGGCGAAAGAATGTGCACAATACTGGTTAACCGCTTAGAGGACTAAGCCTGCCCAGTAAACGTGTGGTTAGGTAAACTGACCGTGCTCGACATGACCCCATTGGATTGACTGGGCCGTAAAACCTCAACACAAACAAATCTCTCTTCTCCCTTTTTCTGGGAGACGACACAAAATGACCCACAAGTGTTGACGTGTCGTTAAACCCCAACTCAATCAAATCAATCACACGTTGCCCGGTGACAAAACGGGCACCATTCATAGGCTTATGGACCAATAGACATTCCGTGTCCGTGGTCATGAATAGTCTGTATTAATTGCAAAATATAGTAACTGCTAATTGGTCCGTGAGTAGGGCGTGGTCCGTGAATAGTCCGTAATTAGTCCGTAATTGGTGCATCGTACATCGGTCCGCAATCAGATCGTCTGTGAAAAGTCCTTGGACCGTGAATGGTCAGTTATGGTCCGAAAATTGGTCCGTAAATGGTCCGTAGCAGCAATAACATGGTCAGTTAATTGAAAACTACAAAATAACTAAATGGTAAATCATAATTTTAATTGATTGTCTCTTATGACCTGTAATCTAAACACTTGATTTTTTATTTTTTTTTTTTTTTTGAATAATTTGACTTGTGGTACTGAATGTGTGATATTTTGTCACCTTGGATGAAACCGTTTTTGGCGTTTTGAACATGTGAACATAAAGCCAGAATCTGCCATGCGGCAGACACAAAACAGTGGAATTCCGGTCACTTTAAGCAAAGTGAATAAGTGAACTCAGGAATTGGTACAGTCAAATCCACATCTAACCCCCATTCCCAAGGTAAAGACAGACAAATACAATTAAGCAGCCACAAAATGAACAGATGGCAAGCAGAGCTGGCAACATTTTTCCAAAAATGGTGGCAACTTTGTTACCCAAACTGAATTATCTTCTTAAACATACATAATTGTTAAAAGTAAAACATTAGAAAGTGAAACATTACATAGCATTTAACAAAAAGTACCACAATGAAAGTACCGCCTCGAAATGATCAGTAATGAATTACTCAGGGGCGCGTATCTGTGTGTGTGTGTGTGGGGGGGGGAGGGAAAGGGGGGGCTTAAGCTACCTTTTACAGGATCCCAACCCTCGCTCTCTGCTTCCACAGCGGTAAAAATGTAAAAATATATATATTTGTTCGGTCCGTTTGGAGGTCTTCTAACTCGTCCATTAATCATTACGGGCAATGAACAAGTCACAGATAATGTCTATAATGAAGCACAACGGATAATAAACTGTTATGTTTTGATTCTCAAATCCTTTGATAAGATGATCTCTAATTTTAGAGACAGTATATGTTATGCCACTAGGATCAATTCCAGTGAGGATGCTGACCATATTTGCAATGGTGTAAAACCACAGTCATTTGTATTCGTTTGTACAGAGCATTTAAAGTGTCTAACAAAGATTTTCGGCATAGGACTAAACAGCTTGTTTGCAATTGCCATTTCAGCGGCACTTGAAATGTAAGTACCGCCTGCACAATCATACAAGTTGACAACATCATCGTTCCAGTTAAATTTCGAGAAACAAATCCAGTGCAGACCTACATCATTAGAATGGGTATCAAAAATCTGTACTATTGGATTACTTCAACGTACATGTAAATATCTATGCCAATGTAAAGTCACGTTATCCATAAGGTCACGTTATTCCGATTTTGATATTACTCCTAGTTTTTCATATATCATAAGTGGCGTTCGTAATTTAAATAACGGTCCGTGCTTTGTCAAGTCCGTGAATAATAGGGTCCGTGGTTTGTCAAGTCCGTGAATTGTAGGTCCGTATCTGTGAATAATTTGTCCGTATTTTGTTATGCAGTCCGTGTATTGTCAATAGGTCGGTAAGTCCATGAGTCCGTGTCCATAAGTGGTCCGTGTTTTGTCAACCGCCACACACGTTCGACATTTAACTCTCAGCTTTTGAGAAAACCACGAAAAAGATTATTGTTCTCACGGGCCCCTAAGTGTGGGTCCATGCTTATCAAAAAATATGAAAAGAAGATGCAGATTTACATGGTATTCTTGAGTTTTGATTTCAGTAATTAATACGACTGTTTTTGTGCCAATATGGATCAGTTAAGGCCCGGACCTAGGTCCACCACATTTTGTTCTTGACCAGTTTAGGACCGGATCAAGGCCCACCACCTTGTGATACCTGTTTTACATATGGCTCATATGCAGGCCCTTACGCAGACTTTTGAAATGGAGGGTGCAAATCTTTAGCTATTCTGCAAAGGGGGTGCAAATGCTAAGGAAATCCGATTTTGGGGCAAAACTTAGGTGTGTAGTTTGGGGTCAAAATCTGCATGAATGTATATTGCATAGTCATGTTTGAATTTAATTATAGCGTTGGGGATATTAGAAATTCTGATTTAGGGGAGGGAATAATTTGCTCGGGGGAGGGAATTGGGGGTAAGGGGGAGGGAAGTGGGGGAAAGGGGGGAGGAAGTGGGGGAAAAGGGGGAGGGAAGTGGGGGTAAGGGGGGAGGGAAGTGGGGAATGCCTACCCCCCTGTCCACCCCCTCAGATTGAGAAATCTTTCAAGTTTGACCTTTACCACACTAAGGGCAAATTCAACAGACAACAATTTGATGATATTTTTTCAGAAAACAGGGTTTGATATTTCATGCAAACTCTGTTTTCTGGAACAAATCAGAAAAGTATTTCAAAATGTTGTATGTTGATTTTTTTTTTTTTTTTTTTTTTTTTTTTTGAGTGTGCAACTGGCAAGTGTGATATTTTATGTTATTTATTTATTTATTATTTATTTTCGTTATAGAATATTTCCTACATTTCTTTCTTTCTTTATTTATTTGTTTATTTGTATATGACATAAGGGGCACTTTTTCCATGCCATGACTGTATTACAGGATTTATATTCATGAAACGGAAAGTGTATTATGTATATATCAGCATGAGCTGTTTAAACGCTTAGCATATTGGATAAAAAAAATCAGTACACGATATTTTGAAATAGTTTTCCTAATTTGTCCCAGAAAATAGCATTTGACATTTCATGCAAATTGTCCATTGGAGACAATTTGCATGAACTGGCGAATACTATTTTCTGGTAAAGATATGAAAATAATCATCAGTTTGTCGTCTGCTGAATTTTCCCATTCGCTGGTGAAAGTTAAGTTTAGCTTAATGTATTGGAAACTTGAGAAAATGATTTCATTTTTGATACCTGTCTATCACCCCACCTGTGTCTTGTCATGGTGAAATGTGTATTCGGTCAGGTGCGAACCAGGGATGTGTTAAGAAGAGCATTGTGATCGCGAACGGTTTGATTTGGATCCCTGTACACAAAGATGAACGCCAACAGGATCAGGGATCCAGCTCAAATCGTTCGTAAGTAACTTGTACTTTTGAACGCAACCCTGTTTTCGTGTCCGAGCAGTCTGACGTAGGCTTTCAATGTCCTTTTATAGATCTAGATCCTTAGATACTGCAGACAGCATTAAATAAAAGTAACTGCCCTGTTAGGACTGCGGAGTTCCAGGCTGGTCTGATGATACGCTAGTAATATACGTTAATAAGAAACCTGTCCGCTCCGCGCAGACTTGTTTCAATATTTTTTTTTTCTTATATATCATTTAAAAGCAGACTTTCATATTTTATCAAAATTTTTACATTGCAAACAGCTTGAATAAAACCTTACCCTGCAAACACACAACGTAGCAACAACGTCGCTGCAACGTCGTGGCGTTGCAGCGACATTGTAACGACGTTGTAACGGTGTTGTGTGTTTGGTGGGTTAATTCGAGTTTTCAAATAAATAGTATTGAAACAAATATTTGTTAAATATCATCTCTCTGTCTCTCTCTCTCTCTGTCCCTATCTCTCTATCTTTGTCTGTGTCTCTGTATCTCTGTCTCTTTGTCACTCTATCTCTCTATCTCTGTCACTTTCATTATCTTTATCTTTGTCTCCCTCTATCTCTGTCTCTCTCTATCTCTCTTTGTTTGTCTTTGTCTCTGTCTGTCTCTCTCCCTCCTTGTCACTCTCTCTCTCTCTCTCTCTCTCTCTCTCTCTCTCTCTCTCTCTCTCTGTCACTATCTCTGTCTCTCTGTCTGTCTGTCTGTCTGTCTCTCTCTCTCTCTCTCTCTCTCTCTCTCTCCTTCTCACTCTTTCTCTCTCTCTCTCTGTCTCTGTCGCTCTCTCTCTCTGGCTTCTGGCTCATTATAAAATGAACCCATTAAGAGAAAACAACCTTTCCGTTAAGTGCGCCCAACGAATACTTAATTCAGCTCCGTGCAGCCTGATCAAAGTCGTCGTTGTCAGCATGAAGATACTTTGCATCTTTAGTTATCCAAAATGATCCCAGTGAAGATTCTGATCAGACTGTGCGATACGCAGGCTGATCTGAATACAGTCGACTCTCGTTATCTCAAAGCCGCTTAACTCGAATAACCGCTGGTCTCGAAGTGAAAATCTGGTCCCTGTTTTAAACATGAAAATCTAACAACAGGTAACAAAATATTGTGGAAAAGAGGAGAAATTGCTCCTCCTCGTTTCCACAATATTTTCAATATATTTCCAACTTCAGGAGTAAAATTACATATTCATTTGTAAAATGTGGTTGTTCGATTTATTTATTTTTTTTTTACTTGATTCTGCAAACCTGATATGTCGAAGTACGGATATCTCGAAGTAGTTAAGAGAGTCCCTTGGAATTCGAGATAACGAGAGTCGACTGTATTTGCTAGGGGCACATGCATGAAGCCATCGCAGCGGCTGAACCCTTGTCCTGCTGAACCCGGATATACCCTGTCGTTGCAAACAGTGTAGATCCAGATCAGTTGGCTTCTGAAGAAGCCATCTGATCTGGCTCTGCACTGTTTGCTATTTAGTATGCAAATTTATATCAACAATCTGGATCAAGTAATTTGATTGGCTGAAAATTAGAAATGGGCGTGGAATCTTAATTTATTCAGCAGGACAAGGGTTAAATTTGACGTTATCAGTGAAGGTCACTGGGGTCCCTGCAAGGATCTTTACTATAAAATATCTTTACAATATCCGGAATTATCTTCTTATACTTATCTAAATTGTTCATCCTTTCACATAAATCACACATCGCTCTCAGGTATACCGTTTTATAACCCGGCGAATAATATTTATTCTTTTCCTTTAAGATAGCAGAGTAATCCTCCACCGACCAACTCAGTTGTCTTAAGAAACCTGCCAAGTCTTCCACAGATTTAAAGTCATCAGTACTTATGTAAGTTCCTGTCGGAAAAATACTTTTGGTATCATTCAGTCCTCCTCCGCGAACTATCTGTATGATGTCATAATTAAAATTTTCAAAGATTTTTTCTGTGAAATATTGTCTACAAAATGAATTTTCAAAAGCCAGAAAATATCTGTAAGTTCTGTTTAGAATTCTAAAGCAGTCATCGTGGACAAAACGTTTCCCACAGTTCCAGGGGGTTCCACACTCTCCCAGAACCACAACATCAATATACCTCCTTAATATTTTCATATAATCCTCCCGGAAGCTTGCTGTTTTACATCTACTCATTATCATTATGGCTCCTTTCGATTTCTGCAACGTAATGGCTTTAAAATCTTTATTAGCTGGCTTATCCTTCTGAATTATTTCGCCATAAGGAAGAAAAATATCAGCGATCGACTTGTCATAGGTCATTGTCCAATTGAAACTATGCCGCCATTTTTCTTTTGTCCACCATCCTCCCTGCTCCATGTAAGACAACGGCGGTTCATGTGCTGCAAATACCCAGATCTGATCACGTGCTCTATTAAAAGTTATATTTTCTGTCATCTTTCTGCCATCAAATAAAACGACATCACTTTTAAGCGCTGACTTGTTATCGAATGTCATCTTGCAGTTTTTGAATTTACAATTCTGGAATCCACAATTCAATGCATCTGGGCGATTAGTCAAATAGGGCGGCGGGTTATACCAATAAACAAGATACTGTTTGGGGATTGTAGGCGGTTTTTGCTCACCGGACGGTTTCCCTTTGGAATCTTTATTTTTTCGGTTAGCTTCGGCTTTTCTCCGCTTCTCTCCTAAAGGTCCAAAGTCAAAATATTGATAATCATCTTCGGAATCCAGGTTGAATTCTTCGTGATTAAAGGAGATATTCTATAAGAATGAAAACAAGACGTTATTATCAGGACTAAATACATCTAGATGTTTCGCTATGTTTGCTGTGCTGGACTCTAAATCTATTCCGAAAAAAAGGGTCTACTCTCCATCTGGGAGTATAGACCTTTTTAATGTTATTGTTTTCATCCGAGCTACTGACCACGTGATAACAATATCATGTCACGTGACCAATAATTGTGGACGGCAAAAACATTTCCGGTTCCATTGATACTAATTGATTCTAGCCAAACTTTACTTTAATAATACATTCCTTTTGGTAAATACTCACTTGTACATTTTATCTATCGTTTAAAAATACAGCTTTAGGAAGCGATTTGACTGCTTTTCCTAAGACAACTACAACTGTTTCAATGATATTTTCTGATATCAGTAGGCACGCGCGCAACCGTAATTTTGCTTTATGGTGACCATTTTAATGTCTAGTTTTAGCTAGTATGTATTAAAAATATATGTTAATATTTATGACATTTGAATGATCACTCGATGAGAATCTTTTCTGAAAAGAAATTTTTGACGAAAGAAAATGCTTTATTTTTCTGAAAAATTAATCAGCAATTTTACTGTCCGATAAACGTAAACAACAACTTTCTGCCATCCAATAGGTACGAGCCTAGAACGTACTCTGCGTTAAAGACCGAGAGGTTCCGGATGATTTTATCGTGTGACGTAGTGTTTAAAAAGGTATATATTCTTTCCTTAGAGAGCAAACCCTTTTTCAGAAGATATAAAAACAATTTTGACAGCGTTGTGCCCCAGGAAGTGAGTAAGTTCCTCTTATCAATTCACCAACCTTCACATCCGCTTTTGGGGAGTGGGGGTGGGGTGGGGAAGAGGTGGAAGTGTCACTATCGAAAGAGAAGTTAATACATTCAGCTTAGAGTTCTCTTACCTTAAGGTGTATATAAAGCCGAGCCGTAATGGCTCGAACATCATTGGGACCATGGACATTTGTTCTAGATATTCTATAAATAATGGTATGTTGAGAGTATTCATTAGAATCGCCTTGATAAGGCGATTCTAATGAGTACATAAACTATATTTTCATGATTAAATAGAAAAAAAATCCTAAACATATCGCTTTGATTTGTTTTCTTGGGCTATCCAGCAAACCTCAAAAACCAGTTCGAATTAGCCATGGTAAACGAGCCATCTGTGTTCGAGTCATTGAGGTTTTACTGTTTTACCAGAAAACACTGACAACGGTTATACATATTTAATATGTGTATCATATTTGAAATGTTTGTCAAACACTATGCCTATAAAATCGAAATAGTATTTGCTTCAGAATCAGATTTTTTCGATACCAACCTAAACTGGTGAAATCCAAAATTCAGTCGATTATTAGATATTTTAACTCGCTTTAGGGAGGCTATAAAATATATTTTCAACATAATATAAAAGCATGCAACGTGTCATGGGAAAAGTTCATTTTTTTAACTCAGACATTGCTAACCAAGGGGGTTTATGGAGAATGATTGATACATTTCCAGGGAAGACAAATATGTCAAAAGGGTTTCCCTTCCATCGGAAAAGGGGTCTTCTCTGAAAGGAAAGAATTTGCTCTCTTGTGGTGGCAATTTCTTTCTTTTAACAGTAAATCCCCTCCGCGAAAGGGCCTGATTTGAAGGAAGGTAAGCTGTAAGTCAAAAAGTTTGTTTCCCTTGTGATGGCGTGATTTTGGAATTCTAGCAACGGTATTCAGGCCCCTCAATTTCATAACGGACTTCTAAAATTTACAGAAGGAAGAATCAAGTAATCTGATTGGCTAACGGGTTCCGTGCAAGTATTTCTTTATTTCTATAGTAAACAGTTCCAAGCATTTTGCCTGTTTCTAAAGCGTTTTTTTTTTGCCTCCTTTGATGCCGGAATTTGGTCAAAATGTACAATTCAGGTAATTCTGCAGTATATGTCAGCAAACTTGTATATTTTAATTGGTTGCTTTGAATATGAAAGTAGAAAATCGTCGGGGTATAATTTACCCTTACTCAAGTCAGTGTCTATTCATTAAACATTACAAAATACGTCTATTCAAATATATTGCAATTTTTACAACCAAAAAAAGGAAAATTTATAATAAAAAAATCTGATATTTTTTCATATTTCTGCTCAAAACATAGATTGTGGTTACTCGTTACAACCGCCTCAGCGAGGCGGTTTTAATGAGTACCTGCAATTTATGTTTTTTTTAGCAAAGTAGGAAAAATAATGCATACCCTGTAAACCCCAGTTTTTACTATATAAAAGTGAGGTTTAAGGTGGTCAAAATTATATAGGCGTCTTTTCGTGATGATGTAATATAGCCTACCATTCTGTTACTTGTTTTGAAGATTTTAGAGAGGCATTTGTCAGGTAAGTACCAAGTATTGACCATTTCAACTTAACTTAAATCAAGACATACACTGTAGTTTTTTTGGCTCCAGAACAGTTTCACAAATTTATAAAAAGATAAAGAAAATCTGAAACCTAAAATTTGTCATTGTCGAACATCTTTTCGAGAACGTCTTGACCTAGAGACCAAGGAGTAGGGGTGTTCAGAGCGAAAAGCAAAGGTGAAGGTCAATCTGCAAGGATCTGATCATGATCCTTAATGTTCGTGATTTTTTTTTTTTTTTTTTTTTTTTTTTTGCGGCTAGTGACTATTAATGCGAGCAGCGAAAGCTCTAACCGGACTGCGCAGGTGCATAAATTTTGCACGTATCGAAGAGTCTTTATTTCTCCAACCTTTCCTATATGAGATAGGCTTTTTGTCCATATGAGAAAACTTCTACCTTACATGACCGTATTTAAGGCCCGCTGCTCTTAGGAACAATTCATTTAAAGACAGGAGAAAAAGAATCCATCATGAGCCTGTCCATGCATGATAGGGAAATGTCACCCGAGGGGTAGGAATTTCAACCAGGGACTCGGGAAGCCTCGTCCCTGGTTGAAATTTCTTTCCCGAGGGTGAGATTTCCCTATCCTGCATGGACACTCACGATGGATTCTTATATTCATCATCCTGGCACAACTTAAGCTTCTTAAAGCATTGGTCATGTGTTAGTTTGAAGATTACCCAGCAGCAGACACATGCTGTTGAAACAAAGTCGTTTTCAACGTTGATTCAACGTCTCAGATGTTCATTCAACGACGTTCTTTCAACGTTGTGTGTCAGCTCGGAAAACTCACCGGCATTGACGCAGACGTTTCCGGTTCCGTTGTCACCGTCTTCTCCGCCATTGCCTCCATTCTCCGTGCGTTGCGGTCCAGAGATAGACGTTGTTGCTCCAAGACAAGTGATACGTTTAGAACGATACTTCCAGTGAGCGTGAACAATACCAACATCCACATAACTGGAAAAAATATTATTATTATTATTATTATTATTATTATTATTATTATGGGGAAATACATTTTTTTGATGAGAGCTAGGGACTAATATCCAATATAACGGGTCCTGGTGAATGAATATCATTGGACGTATCAGTAAAAAATTTGATCATGAAATCATTATTCGATTTTCAATACGAGTACAGGGCCACAATGCCAATGAAGCAGAATGTTAAGTCTCAAGTATATAAAATGTAAACTTCCTCATACTTCGCACCTCCTGTTCCCAGCAAACACAACGTCGCAACAACGTCGTTACAACGTCGCTGCAACGCCGTGACGTTGCAGCGACGTTGTAACAACGTTTCTGAGACGTTGTGTGTTTGATGGGTACGCCGCAGGCGGCCAAGACTCACCAAGGGTGACTTATAATTTAAGTTCCGGGTTGGGCGATACCTAACTGTACCATTACATAGAAGACTAACAAAGTTAGAATTTTTAACAACTTTTTTTTTTTTTTTTTTTTTACATATGCTATTAACAACATATATGACAATACAGACAACAATACAATAGACAATTCCAAGCAAGGCTCTACTCGTTTGCACGGTTAGGAACTTATACTGGATGTATTACTTGATTAACCTGGCTTGGTTAATCAGGTTTTATAAACTCGGTATGACCCCGGAAATCTGACCAATGAGAAGAGATTGCCTGCCTTTCCTTCTTTCATCCTACTGCAGTATGTTTTTTTTTTTTTTTTTTTTTCTTTCTTTAGAGCACTGTCTAATTGTTACATTTATTTGGAGCTCTAATATTGAACGCGTTTTCCCGCGATATATTTTATTTTTAGTTTAGAATATAATACATTTTAACACAGCCTACGTGTTGTATATAACCAACTGGTCATTGGAACCTATGACTTCTCTTGATGCACCTAAACTTCAGAGGTACATTCTTCAGTGTATTCGTTTGTCGGCCTCTGCTCGACCTCCTGTTCTCTGTTTAGGTACTGAACATCAAAATGTTCTTGGAAATATCAAAATATTCTTGGACGGACACAACTACAATAAACAAAAACAGAGACTAAGGATATATCCTACAATAATACGAATGAAGTCCGTTAAGGGTGAGTGACATCACTGACGTCACGGCTGAATCCACGACGCCATGATAGACGCATCGCTGACGTCGACCCGACTCATCCGTGACTTATTTCCCTTTACATGACGTCGGCGTGGTCGACGGTGTGCGTCGCTAACCGTCAGCAACGTCGCCCACTTAACGTCATATGCAAACTCCATTTCCATATATACAGCTTTATACTGATTATAATGTCTGAATGACAAACATGGATATGAAAATACAACTGATTTAAATTTACGTTTATTATATAAAAAATAATAAATAAATAATAAAAAAAAACCTTGCGTGTGTATGTGGGTGTGTGCATGCTTTTATGTTCGTGCGTATGTTCACTTGTTGCATATGCATATATAAAACCTAATTTCTCTGCTGACGCGATTCATAATGAACTGCACATAACAAATTGGCTATTCCGACCCTGCACTGTTTTTATACTAAACTACACCTTGCACTTGCTGCCACAAAAGGACTAATCAGTCTACACTGAGTCGCTTGCTCAGCGTTCACGACAGCAACTACAATTCACGCAACCCGAGAAACCCCTACCAGACTACACAACCCAGCACAGCCCGCTCGATATTCCTAAATAACTCGGGTAACATATGCAGAAACGGTTAGCGCGCGCTGCAATATATAGTTTATGGGTTTCTTGTTCAGACTCGGACACTTTTCTGCTTCTCGGAATTCGAACAGAAAAACCTACAAACAATTAAATAATATTAATATGAAAGTACCTCTTACCGAACTTTCCTCTGATGGTTCTGCTTCGTTGCCCGATTGTCCGTCATTTGGAAAGTGTCGGTGGATGTATACATAGAAAGGCTATAACCTTGAAACGCATCACTTTCACGCTTTATGCGCTTTTCACGCTTTATGCGTACGCATCACTTTCACGCTTTATGCGTTAAGCAACCAGTCTAGCCGATTCAAAGTTACTATCAATGAACAAGTGGAACTACAGGTGAAATAGTACCATCCATATATAAACTAGAATGTGGTTAGCTTAGGCCAGGGTCTGCTCTGAGTCGTAACCCCCTGCCCACACCCATCCAAAGCCCACCACGTTTTGCCCTCAACGAGGTGGGAGCTTATCATTACGAAAATATACTGAAAATTTTACCGCCAAAAAAACGAAAGTTTTCAGATAAAAAAAATTCTGATATTTTTCATATTTCTGCTCAAAACATAGATTGTGGGTACTCGTTAGAACCGCCTCGACGAGGCGGTTCTAACGGGTACCCACAACTATGTTTTTGAGCAGAAATAATAAAAAAATAATGTATACCCCTGTAAACCCCTGTTTTACTATATAAAAATGGGGTTTAAGGGGGTCAAAATTATATAGGCATGTTTTCGTGATGTAATATACAAACACATTTGAAAACAAAAAACCGAAATGGGGTCATGTCGAGCGCGGTCAGTTCGTCTATTTATTAAACGCCCGATGTAAAAAGAATAGCCAAACTGCATACAATCACAAAAGGTAAGTTCCAAAACAATGTTTAACCCATTAAAGACTGAATAAACTCTCTCACACTATATATTGTAAGAGTCCATTTCGATTTAGGTATGTTAGGCTATATGATGTAGATATGCCTAAAGAAAATGTTTGAACTATTGAAAATATTTTGTTCTGATTGACATTTCCTTTCCGTAACCATTTTTCTTTTTTCTTTTGTGTTTTATTCTCAAATTATACCTTAAAATTAAACTCACGGCCAAAAATGCTCTAACCTATGCAATTTCTGCAGTATTCTTTTTTTTTTTTAAATTTTTTCTAACAAAATATTTATTACTATTTGAAAACAGTGGAGACCCTGATCAGACGCCACGTTCAGCGCCGTCTGATCTGGGTCTGAGTTGTTTGCAAGTCACCCATTTATTCAATGGGTTAAAAATGTGGCGTTTGTTTTGACATTAGCACGATATCTAGAGAAATCTTTGTAGCAGATTATTCGCATACAGGTAAGGATCAGTGTGCAGATGACCTGATTAACTTTTAAGCGGATTCCATAAAATATTGACCTGAGTTATGCCCCTTTCAGACCTTGTATAACAATAGAAAGCGGCATTATGGACGGATTTTTCAAAAGGTTAACCAAAAGGTAAACCTCAGACGTCAGGGGAGATAAGTACATAACGAAGAAAGTGAGAATTGACTCTCTTGCATGTGACACACCTACTGGCTCTCCTCTTCATCTCTACCAAATATGAAAGAAATCCACTGAAGAATTAATGTAACATACAACTTTGAAATAGGTTAACCAAAAGATAAACCTCGGACGACGCTCGACGCCCGCCGGGACATCGTGAATATAAAGGACGGATGTTTTTTGAAAAAATAAAATACCCGTCCAACCTTGTCAACACGATATCTAAGAACCGCTTGAGCTAGGATTCATATATGTGGTATCCAGTTTACGATCACTGTGTAGACGACTGATTAACTTTTGAGCGAATTCCGTAAAATAGGGTTAGGGTTGATAGAGTCATGTCCTCTTCATTACATACCTTAATGTGTATCCATTTACTATGTACGCACAGAAAAAAAAACCCTGTTCATATTATACGAATGCGCAGGCTCTTCTGGGCGCTTATTACTCATATATGACATCATGCCTCCTGTACTCGTGTTGCACGCAGTCGAACCTCAATTGCTCGAACATCTTTGGGACCATGGAAATTTGTTCGAGATATGGGTAGTTCGAGAACCTGAGGGGTAATAATGGCGCCAGGTCAGGAAGCAATCAGCGATGATTATGGAAAGTTTCGATTTTCTATACAAAAATTGTATGTTTTGTGTACTCAGTAGAATCGCCTCAATGAGGCGATTCTAATGAGTACACACAATATACAATTTCGTGATAAAATAAGACAATTTCCAAAAATATTTTTCTTGAGCTATCGGAAGAATTTCGTAGGACTCAAAAACCAATTCGAAATAGCCATGGTAAACGAGCCATCGGTGTTCGAGTTATTGCGGTTCGACTACTTTATCTTGTTTTTACCCATTTACACCGAGTGGACAATATCACTAAAAGAACCGGGATACAGTATTTCCTACAAGATTACGTGAGCGCCCAGATCAGCCTGTGTGTCAGAGCAGGCTGATCAGAGTCTTCGCAGGGCACTCTATGGATTGAAAGGATTTCAAGTGCCTTTAGGCGGACAGCGAAGACGCTGATAAGAATACGTAGGCTGATGTAAGTCCTTGCGGGGTATTCATGCAAATTTGCAGGAAATTTTGTGCCCCGGCTTATAACTCTTTGGACAGTTATATTTCTAATGGCAGGTGTCTGGTTATATTTTATTATAACTATGCTTTTATGCCTCCAACTTTTTCAGAGTTGTGGGGAGGGGGATATAGGTTTGGTCTTGTCCGTCTGCGCGTTACCACTTTTAGGTGCTTTTGTAACTAGGAACTTGAATTTTTACACATGGCATGAGCACCAAAAATAAACAAATCCATATTTTTTCTTCTTCTTCTTTTTCTTCCTCTTCTTTACGTCGGACCTGGTACGGCAAACTAATCCCCGTTTTCCGACTCTATTCTATTCTATTAGCACTGTAGCAATTGAAAACCTTGTCAACACGATAACTAGGGAAACCTTTGAGGTAGCAAATATTTGGCATACAGTTTAAGATCATTGTGTAGATGACCTGATTAACTTTTAAGCGAATTCTGTAAAATATTGACCCGAGTTATGCCCCATTTCTGACTTTGTATAACAATAGGAAACCATGTCAACATGATATCTAAAGAACCGCTTGAGCTAGGATTCGTATATTTGGTATACAGTTTAGGATCAGTGTGTAGACGACCTGATTAACTTTTGAGCGAATCCCGTAAAATATTGATAGAGTTATGCCCCCTTTTGGTCTTTGCTATTATAACAATAGGAAAACTTTGTCAACACGATATCTAGAGAACCGCTTGAACTAGGATCCTGATGGTTTGCAAACTGGTTAGGATAAATGCTAAGATGATCTGATTAACTTTTGAGCGAAATTCGTAAATATTTAGCAGAGTTATGCCCCTTTCGACTTTGCCTGTATAATAATTGGAAAAGGTTGCGAACAGGATATCTAGAAACTGCATGAGCTAGGATTCTTCTATTTGATATACAGATTAGGATCAGTGTGTAGACGATCTGATTAAATTTTGAAAAAAATCTGTAATATATTAACGGAGTTATGCGGACTTTATCATCAACACTAAAAGAAAACCTTGTCAACACGATATCTAGAGAACCGCTTAAGGTAGGATTCTTATGTTTGGTATACGGTTTAGAATCAGTGTGTAGACGATCTGATTAACTTTTGAACCAAATCCATAAAATATTGACAGAAGTTAGGAGTTTGCTATTATAACAATAGGAAAGCATAGTCAGCACGATATCTAGAGAACCTCGTGAGCTCTTATAACAATAGAAAAATCTTGTCAACATGATATCAGGAAAACTGCTTGAGCTAGGATCCTGATCGTTTGCAGACTGGTTAAGATCAATGTTAAGATAACCTGATTAATTTTTGAGCGAAATCGCAAACATTTGGCAGAGTTATGCCCCTTTCGACTTTGCCTGTATTACAATGGGAAAACATTGTCAACACGATATCAAGAAAACTACATGGGCTACGATTCTGTTATTTAGCATAAAATTTAGTATCAGTGTGTAGATGACTTGATTAACTTTTGAGGGAATTCCGTAAAATATTATTATGCCGTTTTTTCCGACATATCTATTATAAAAATAAGTAAACCCTGCCACCAGGATATCTAGAGAACCCCTTGAGCTAGGATCCTGATATTTTGCATATTGTTAAGGATCAATGTTTAGATGACCTGAACAACTTTTGAGCAAAATTCATACAACATTCGCATTGCCTGTATTACAATGAGAAAACGTTAACACGATATCTAGAAAATCTCATTAGCTTTTTTTGACTTTTGAACTTAGCCATTCCTGCCCATCTAGCCGTTAAGCTTTGCATTTAGCAGGAAATGTTAGAGTTGGGATCCTAAAATGTTATATATAGCATCAGCATGAAAAATAAGCAGGCCCATAGATTTTGTTTTCTTCGGATTCTTCTTGCGGACTTATTCCCCTTTTTAGACCTAGGCATTTGAAGACGGATGGTGGATAGCTTGTGTGACAACTCCTCACAGTTTTCTACCGAACAATTTGAAACTTTGCAGACATTTTTGTCATGGTCTGTAGATGTGCATGCGTTTTGGTATTATTGTCAATTTAATGTTTGTTACTTTTTCTCCACTTTTGAACTCAGCCATTTTGGGGGCTTAAATACAGTCGACTCTCGTTATCTTGACCTCGCTTATCTCGAATAACCGCTTATCTCGAAGTGACATTCTGGTCCCTGTTTTAACATGGAAATCTAAGAATAGGTAACAAAATATTGTGGAACACAGGAGAAATTGCTCCTAAGGAGCAATTTCTCTTCTTTTCCACAATATTTTCAATATGTCTCTAACTTCAGGAGTCAAATCATTTGTTAAATGTGGTTGTTCGATTTATTGTTTTCCTCACTTCTGCAACTATGATATTTCGAGGTACGGATATCTCGAAGTGTTTCAGAGAGTCCCTTGGAATTCGAGATAACGAGAGTCGACTGTATTATTAAAGTGCATTACCATGGGTACCTTGTGCATGCAACTCCTCCTACAGATTTATACCGATCAAGTTGAAAATTTGCAGGCCCTTTTGTTACGGTCTGTAGATGTGCAGGGTTTTGCTATTATCGTCAGTTTTATTTTTGTCACTTTTTTCGACTTTAGAACTTAGCCATTTTTTATGCTTACGTATTACGGTCAATGCATGTACACGAACCCCTGTATAACACGGTTCGTTATAACACGTTTTTTGGATATAACACGGTTCAAAGATGGATCCCAAAAATCTATAGTTTATATTGAAAAATGACCATAAATGGTCATTTTTCAATATAATCTATACATTTTTGTTTGGATATAAAAACGGCTGTTTAACTAACACGGTTATTGCTATGGACCCCAACAAGAGTGTTATAAAGAGGTTGTGGTGTATAAGGGAAAGCATATAGTAGGGGCATTGTGTCTTACAAACACATTTTCTAGTTTTATAGGAATTCTTGAAGTTAATAAGAACAGTATAGACCCATATCTTGCGCTTTGTACTGTGATGTCTGATCGGATAGTGCTGACCCTGATCAGACGCCGCGTTCTGTGGCGACTGATCTCGGTCTACACTGTTTGCCACTGTCCTTTTCATGGACTAGGCATAAATGGGTAAATAAGGGAAAACGCAAGGCTGGAAAAGACTGTAACAGAGGTGAAAGATCTTGTTAATTGACGTATTTAGGTGCGAATATAAGGAAACAATATATATCAAGGGCGCTGCCTTTTGAATATTTAATGAGGTTCTAAACAGTTCGAAGTACACCACAACCTCTTTATAACACTATTGGTGGGGTCATAGCATTAACCGTGTTAGTTAAACAACCGTGTTATATCCAAACAAAAATGTATAGATTATATTGAAAAATGACCATTTATGGTCATTTTTCAATATAAACTATACATTTTTAGGATCCATCTTTGAACCGTGTTATATCCAAAACCGTGTTATAACGAACCGTGTTATACAGAGTGAAGTGTGTATTTAAAAAATCTTTCTGACAGAAAACAGTGTTATTATATCACCTAAAACTATAATTATAATCATCGTCTTTCACTGGCTGAGAGCTGATTTCAGCCCAATGAATATCTGATAATTGTATAATGGTTTTCGAGCAAAATCAATAAGTGCCCACGAAAATAAAAAAAAATGTGCTTGCAATGATAGACTTTGAATATTGAAGCAAATATTATTTATCTAGATTTCGGCTGATTAAAGAAGAAGAAGAAGAAGAAGAAGAAGAAGATGATGATGATGAGTTTACCTGCTCTATACGGCCGGAGTCTCTTATCCTGAATTTTTTTGATATTCACAAACTGATGACTTCCCCGTTCTGCCGCCATTGACAAAAACAAACTGGTTCACCTTTTACCAAACAAACCGGATCACAGAAAAACAACACACAGCGGGTATTCTTAACTTATTTTTTCATATATAGTCATATTTATTTATTTATTTATTTGTGCAAATTCTTTCAGTTACAACAATATTTTCTTTTCGATAAACACGTTTTATTTTCATTAATTTAGCTGCCTATATAGATTAATGAATTAAATCTCCAAATTTATTCATACTATCCACAGCGTGGCTTAGATTAAAATTATTTGTTTCATCTAAGTCTACTCCGTCTCCTTCGATATACAACAAACCTTACAACATTCATGGCGTCAGCAATGACTATACATGTATTTGACGTTATTAAATCCAAAACTGGGAAAAAAACTAAAAAAAAACTCACGGCCTGACTGAAGATTGATCAATATATATAAAAGTACTGAAATATAAGTTCAACAAGATTAAAATATTATTCAATTTTCACACATCCTAAAATCGGCTTCCCCCTGTGGAGAAACGAAGCGAGACTTAAATCAAGCATGCGCATCAAACATTCATGCCTAGTGTTCCTTAAAAGCGACGTTCGCAAACAGGGTAGATTCTGTTCAGACACCGCGTATTGCCCCGTCTAATCAGTGTCTACACTGTTTGCGTCACAGTCAGGATGTTTGTTTTTTTTTAAACATAATGACAAATAAAATAAACCAGACACCCTTTAATTCGGAGATGGACCTGTCCAACAATGTAAGGTAGACGAGTCTATTCGGGATAAATGGGTATTTGCTAGGTTTCCTATCTGATTGCACTGTACAGATGCTGATACAGGTCTGTATATACGCATTCTCATATAGAATAAGGTTGATTTCTCTCGGATTCGTTTCAGATGACGAAACTGTGTAAAACGGCACGCTGCTGACAGTGACACGCATTGCGTCAAAAAGAACATGCCATTACGAAAACACGCCTATTCAAATATATAGAAAATTTCACCTCCAAAAACAACTGAAAATTTTTAGATAAAAACTCTGATGTTTTGATATGTCTGCTGAAAACATAGATAGTGGGTACTCGTTAGAACCCCCCTCGGTGGGGCGGTTCTAACGAGTACCCACAACCGAGCGTTCGAGCAAAACTAAGAAAAATAATGTATACCCCTGTAAACCCCAGTTGTACTATATAAAAATGGAGTTTAAGAGGGTCAAAATTATATAGGCATGTTTTCGTGATGTAATATACAAACACATTTGAAAACAAAAAACCGAAATGGGGTCATGTCAAGCGCTGTCAGTTCGCCACACCACACTTTTACTGGGCAGGATTAGTCCTCTAAGCGGAGTTTTGTGCACATTCTTCGCCAGAAACTGACAACTGCCCTTCTTGAGTCAGCGGAAGGAAGAGGATAACCATAGAAAATATTTCACGATCAATCTCCACGAAAGAATGTTTCCGATCCGACGGGGGACAAACCCGCAACCTACTGATCACCAGTCGGGAGCGCATCCAACTGAGCCACCTAGGCCGGCACAAAATCATGTACAAATGCATAACACGTTCAGTGTCAGAACACGTTCAGTGTCAGAACACGTTCAGTGTCAGAACACGTTCAGTGTACGAGATTTCTGATGTAGATTACAAAGTAGTTGCTCGAGCAGCCTGTGTAGAAAGGTGCTACTCACCCAGAAGTCAATTTAACAGCTGATAAAATGAACTTGTTCAAATCAGCACGAAAACATACCTATATAATTTTGACCCCCTTAAACCCCACTTTATATAGTCAAACTGGGGTTAACAGTGGTATACATTATGTTTTCTTATTTCTGCTCAAAAACATATTCTAACGAGTACCCACAATCTTTGTTTTTTGAGCAGGAATTTGAAAAATATCTACGTTTTTTATCTGAAAATTTTCAGTTTTTGGAGGTAAAATTTTCTATATATTTGGAAAGGCGTGTTTTCGTCGTGTGGGTTTAGGATAAGTGTGATAAGGAGTTGAGGTACATGTACACACAACCGACTCTCGTTATCTCGAAGTACAAGGGACTGTCTGAAATACTTTCGAGATATGCGTACCTCGATGTATCAGATTTGTAGAATGGAGGAAAAATAAATAGAACTAGAAATGCGTCAAAAGGACACGGGTGCCCCCGCCTGAAAAATTTAAACGCAAATTGCTAACGCCGGACGCGGAGGGAGACGAACGGAGACGGACAGGGGTAATACGATATGCCCTTTCCACCATTCTTCGAATGGCGGGGGCGCAACAACCACATTTCACAAAGGAATAAGCAATATGACTCCTGAAGTTGGAGATATATTGAAAATATTGTGGAAAAGAGGAGCAATTTCTCCTCTTTTCCGCAATATTTTGTTACCCGACTTTGGTGTGTTTTTGAGAGTTCTAATGTTCGACCAGCCTCTACATAGAAGATGTTTGGTAAAGTTTTATGTTAGTCGACCAATCTGTCTTTCTAAGATTTCTATTCAACAACTTTTTTGTTCAAGCCGGGCTTTTACAGCGCAAACTGTGGCGCGTCTGGGGTTGCAAATTTGAGTCCCAGGAAAAGTGTGCGTAGGTTAAATGACAAGCTTGACATGACCTTAATAAATGCCCTTTCACATTACCATACTATTATTGTTTATAGAAAATTTAAAATTCCAACAGGTCCGTTTTTAGGTCGATTGTATTACGAAATCCAGGTTACGGTTATTTATAGCGGTTATTTTTGTCGCTGTGACGTCAGAGTGCAGGCTAAAGTGGGTTATCTGTAAAACCTGGACTGGGATATTGACAAACCAGGTCTACAGTTTAGCCCAGGGATTTTGCTCCAACTGGCTGTTCTCTGAATATGAGGTTTATCGCTACATCTCAGCAGTAGGGCTAATTTATTATAGTCATAAACTTTCTGATTGCAGATTCCTGACAGCTGGTTTGACTTCCAGTAACATAATGGTCAGACATAGGTGAAAGCCATTCAAATGTTATGTCAAAAGGGTTGTTAGACAAGAAAATTTGACAAAAGCCATCTCATCAGGGTCTACATTGTTTGTAGATGTTTTTTCCCTGTATGTAGTAGTGAAAGATTTAAAGAGAACATTTAATGGGATGTTGCTTAACTCTTAGACTCTTGGTAAAATATTATCAGCAGACGTCATATTGTAATAATTTTCATATTTTTCCCAGACTGCAGGTTTTGACATGTCATGCATATTGTCTCCAATGGAGACAATTTGCATGAAATGTCAAATCCTGTTTTCTGGGAAAAAAATAAAAAATATCATCAGTTTGTAGTTTGCTGAATTTGTTCAGTGTGTGGTAAAAAGTTAGATTACCGTATTGAAACTAAATATTCAGATACGACAGGCCTGGGCAAAAAATATAGACCTAGATATACTGCACACCACTGCCATTGCCATTCATCAAGCATTGTTTTAGACATATCAACAAGCAGTAAAATATGCTTGTTCAAACTTGGCAAGGATTACCGTTAATCCTTAATGCTTGTGCTAGTACTTCACTCAGGGTAAAATTTTCAGCAGACAACATATTGAATCATTTTTCTTATTCTTCCCCAAAACAGGTTTGACATTTCAAATTGATACAAATTGTCTCCAATGGATTTCCATGAAATGTCAAATCCTGTTTTCTGGAAACAAAATGCCCATGGGCCACGATTCGCTCACCTGATAAAAACAGCTATTGCATATCTGCAAATGCCATGCAACTTCTTCCAGTATTGCCACAGCAACTAGGACACAAATTTGACCTTACCAAAAAAGGTCAACGGTCATCTTAATATCATCATTGCAACAAACTTAGTAGCCTTTGTGTCCCTGATGCTGTAACCCGAGATTCAGCCTCAGAGCTTTCTGAGTTCAGGAGAAAAAATATCTTTATGAGTTTTACCATATATGGGCATGGCGTCTATCTTGTTGAATGGTGCAGACCCATTTGAACAAACTGTCAATATCCTTTCGACAGAAAGAAGGCCCTATGTGAACCATGTGAAATCTAGTGAAAACTGTTTCAAAGAAGAAGACATTAAAAGATTTTATAATTTTATACATGTATATAGCCCAAGGACAAAGGACCCCCGTTCCCTACCCCTCCAAAATTTTGACAGTAGCTACAGTTTTATTACTTTAATCATACATTGTAAGTTTCAGCAATTAGTCTTCATTATTCATTGAGAAAATGATTTTTCAACATCTTCCCCATATAGATGTATGGGGCACAAATTTGTCCTTGCTGAAAAAAAGGTCAAAGGTCAACCTACGAACTTTATTTGGAAAACTTAGTAGACATTGAGTTATTTGAACAAACTTTGTAGACCTTGAGTTCCCGATGCTATATACCAAGATTCAGCTTCAAAGCTTTCTTGGTTCTCGAGAAGAAGATTTGTAAGTCTTTTTACCATATTTGGGCATGGCGGTCATCTTGTTCAATGGCGCAGAACCATTCAAACAAATTGTCAATACCATTTTGACAGAAAGCCGTATGTGAAATCTAGTGAAAATTGCTCAAGCAGTTTCAGAGAAATTTAAAAACAATATGGCGGCTGTGATAGCCTTTTTGGATTTCAGATCAGCACAATCTTAGCTATTTTCGATCTAGAGGTGCTACAGTGAAATTTTCAATTCAAATCTCCCATGGTTCTGGAGGATGTCAAAAACTGCTTTTCAAGATGACAGCTGTGGCAGCCATCTTAGATTTCTGATCAGCAAAGTTTTATTTGCTTTTGATCTACAACTCATTCTGTTGCTACAATGTAAATTTCAACTCAAATCACCAAATAGTTCAGAAGCAGATGTCAAAATTCACCCTTCAATATGGTGGCTGTGGTGGCCATTTTGGATTTCCATTCCATACGATTTTATTTACTTTTACATCTACTGCTTGGCATATTACTCTATCATAAGTTTCGACTTAATTGGCAGAGTGGTTTGCGAGGAATGGTCAAAAATACATTTTCTGATCAGCACAATTTTAGCTATTTTCAAATAGCCCAACTGTCAAAAATTGGTTTTCAAAATGGTAGTTGTGGCGGCCATTTTGGATTTCCAATCGGCATAATTTTAGCGATTTTACCAACTTGTTAACCTGTTGCTATATCGTAAGTTTCAACATAATTCGCCTTGTGATTTGCGAGATGTCAAAAAAAAAAAAAAAAAAAAAAAAAAAAAAAAAAAAAGATTTTCAAGATGGTGGCCGTGGTGGCCATCTTGGATTTTGGATCAATATGATTTAGCTAATTTCGATCCAGAAGTCGTCCTGTTGCTACAGAGCAAATTTCAGCTCATTTCGACCAAAGGTTTGGGAACAGTTGTCGAAACTGGATTTCAAGATGGCGGCCGTGGTGACCATTTTCGATCAGCCCAGTTTTAGCTATTATGTGCTTACTAGGCGCTCCGATGCTACTCATCAAGTTTCAATTCAATTGGATCATAGTCTTTAGAGGAGAAGCACAAATTATGAATTCTAAACATTTTTTCCGATATTATATATAGGTCCCATACCAATGCTTGGGGGAAGCAAATGCAACCATGCCATAAAAAGGTTAAACGTCAACGTGGGCCCATCATTTTAGCAATTTTGGTAGACCTCCTGTCCACGATGATTTGTGTATAAGATAAGGCCCCAGGGGTTATTTGGTTCTGGAGAAGAAGAGTTTTGAAAGTTTTAACCATATATGGGCATGGCAGCCATCTTGGTCGATGGATGGTGACCATTTTAGCAATCATTCGTTCTCCTATCCCAAGGAGGCTCCAAATGACATTAGAGCAGCATTGGCTTCAGAGGAGAAGTTGTTTGGAATTCTCAACATTTTTTCCCATACAAATGTGGGCCAATATGAAGGCATAGGGAAGCAAGCGACCTCACCGTAAAAAGGTCAAATGTCAATGTAAGACCACCATTTTAGCAACTTTAGTAGACCTCCCGTCCCCGAAGATCGGAACAAATATTCAGCCCCAAGGCACTTTGGTTCTGGAGAAGAAGATTTTTGAAGGTTTTATAGTATATGGACATGGCGGTCATCTTGGTCAGTGGACGCCACCTTTTTCGCAATCTTTTGTTCTCCCGCGCTAAGGAGACTCCATATGAAAATAAAGCAAAACTGGCTCAGCGGCTTCAGAAGAGAAGTTGTTTGAAAATGTTAACGGACGCACAGACAGACGGACAGACGACGACAAAAGGTCCATCATTATAGCTCGACCTGAGCATAGCTCAAGTAAGCTGAAGAGAAAACAATTTTTCCCAGAAGGGAGGTTTGACATTTCATACATATTGTCTCCAATGTAGGCAATTTGCATGAAATGTCAAGACCTATTTTCTGATTTGCATGAAATGTCAAATCCTGTTTTCTGGGGAAATCGTACATGTATAAGGATTGTTTTTTCAAAAGAAAAAGGGTTTGACATTTCAAACAAATTGTCTCTAATAAAGACAATTTGCATGAAATGTCAAATCCTGTCTTCTGTAAAAAATAAGAAAACTGTTTCAGTATATTGTCTGCTGAATTTGCCCAGAAAGTGGTTAAAGTTAACCCTTAGCCATACTGGGTAAATCTTTCAGCTGAAGACATATTGAAATATTTTCTTTTTATTATTATTTTTCCCAGAAAACAGATTTTGACATTTCATGCAAATGCCTCCAGTGGAGACAATTGGCAAAATCAGGTACTGACATTACATGCAAATGTCTCTTCCACCTTTCTGGCACTGGTAAACTCACAATGTCTGTAAAACACCCTCAACCAGGATAGGTCTGCACAACTTAATTCTCAAATGTCTTGATCAAAATCCATTTGTGAAATTCATTTTGCAGATCATCAGAATCATATGATCAATCCATTTGCTTGTTTATCATCATGTAGTTTTAACTTCAGAATGATACTCATAAATTAGCTCCAAGAGGAAGATAACATGTCATGGTGAATGATTTTAATGGGATTCTTGATGGGGTCATGGTGGGCTAAGAAACCCCTTTCTTTCAAGGAATCTGGTAAAACTTGCTGGACTGAAACAGGGCAAACACCGATCAAACGCCACAGAATGCGACGTCTGATCAGTGTCTACACTGTTTGCTATAATTACAAGAAGTTAAGGGTTAAATGAAACAGTCTTAAGTCCCCGTTCAAGACAATATTACCAGACTACACTCAGAGGCTACCGACCCACCAGTGCTGTCAGTGCTTTGATTACTACCTGTTCATGTGCGTAAAATTGCTGAATTGCTGTTGAGTGGCAAAACGTTGAGACCCAGGTCAAACACTGCGTTCTGTTGCGTCTGATCTGGGTCTACGCAAGAATTTACAGATGAGAACTTATACTACCTGCAAACTTTCAAGTGAAGACATTATTTATTTTTTTATTTATTTATTTATTTGTTTGTTTGTTGTTGTTGTTTTGCAGGCTTCTCCGAAGGATGAGATGAAGTAACAGACAGAAAAATTAGATAATAGCGTAGTAATGATGATAATACATACAGTATCTATTTGTTAAACACATTTATTAGTTTTTATATATAGTCCCACCTCTATTTAATTAAAACGGTTTTATTCGTATTCAGTGAAATGGAATTATCAACCAAAATTGAAAACAATAAACATGTAATTATTTTCCAGTACATACATACATACATACATAATTTATGTGTTTGTTTGTCTGTCAGTCTGTCTGTCTGTTTGTCCGATGGATGGATGGATGGATGGCTGGACGGATGGATGGATGGACTGACAATCTGATTCTTTTATGGGTTGATCGATCGACCGATCGATCGATTGCTTTGTGGATTGTTAGATTGATTGATAGACTGGTTTTATATATTTGATATTTATTTTTCTGGCGAAAGAATGGGCACAACGATACTAATTAACTGCTTAGAGGACTAAGCCTGCCCAGTAAAAGTGTATTTAAGTGAACTGACCGCGCTCGACATGACCCCATTGGGTTGACTGGGTCGTAAAACATTTACACACAAATTGAAAATGAGCTCAGCTTTGACATCCAGACAAACAAAAGCACAGTTTGTATTAACTCATTTAGTGTTAATTTCAGTATATTTTGGTAAAAAATCGATTTGTGTTTTACGGCCCTTTCAAGAATATTTCACTTACATCTAGCCGATCGTTCATCAAAGGTGGGCGAAAACCGGAGAACCCGGGAAAAAACTACGTGACCATCCATAAGCAGAACTTAGCCTTCCCACATGTGACCCGAGAGGGGCTCGAACCACAGCCTAGATAAACACAATGGATTACGAGTCAACTCGCTACGGGGGCCCGCCATTTTGACGAGTTACTTGACAGCGTTACTTGTTTCACACAAAGCAGTCAGAAGAAAGTGCTGTTCATTTCATGTATATTTCAGTGACATCATAGACACTTACATATGAACTTGTTTATTTTTGGATATTGTCTTGCATATTTTCATCTCATCACAATGTTCTGACTTGACTCGCTATTAAACACAGAAAAAGTAAATAGAAAACATAATTTCTTGTATGTTATGCGAACGAATTAAACAATAATCATTTTGTCTGTCTGTCTGTCTGTCTGTCTGTTAGACTGGACAACTCTGTCAATATTGTTCGTTCTGAGCTCGAGGTTCTGAGAAAGCGGTCTACTTTTAAAGGAAGAGTTTGCTCCGCGAATATTTTAGGGACAGTTTCTAATGCTACATGAAACCTCTGGATGAGTGGCAGACAGCGTAGACCCTGATCAGACGCTGCATCAGGCTCTACACTGTTTGTTCAGACCAATATTCACGGTGAAAACGGTACTTTATGTATCATCACACTTGATTTGTTACAACGCCTTATGTGGTGTTATGCATGAGAAACCTTCTAAGACGTAAGATTTCAAGTACGCCCTAATTTGCATATAGTTACTCAAAATTGAGATAAACATATATATTTTCACTGCAACACAAGAAAACGGACAGTATGACATACTGTGTTCCTTGGCTGGGCCACTATTAACTATGCGTCAGCACACGAAAAAGGGGCCTTATGGTTTTCTGATTTTTAGTTCTTCAAATGTGCATATCCCTTGTTTGGGTTACAGACATGCGTTTTTGCCTGAAACTTTCTTAAAGTCTCTACTACATGTCTGCGATCAGCATACGTCCTGGCGAGACTGTGTTTATGCGCAAGCTCACCTGAGCCTTTTGCTGATCGCCTATGTGATAAGTTTCACTTTTACATGTGCTGGCTTATATATGCTATATGTGTGCTGATCAACTAATTTAATTGGTTACTTTCAACATATTTTATTTGTATAAACATATAGACAATACGTAGCAACATGAACGCGTTTCATGTTTTAAATTTGGTTGGTTGCCATGTCAACGGAAAGGGCCATAAACCTGACAAAATGGGTAATACTCATTCAAGACTACGCCTTTTGTGGGTCAGTCTGCTGTTTGTTTCGTTGTCATGGCAATAGTTAATAAAAATAGGAAATTCTGAAAAATCTTCTCTAAAACTACTAAAGCAATTTTTATGAATATTGATCTGTGCTGCGGCGTCTGATCGGATCTACCCTGTTTGCCATTCATCAAACAATTTTAGACACCTCAACACGTTATAAATAGATTTATTCAAATTTAGGACGTACGGTAAATAAACTGGTCCGAATCTAGTCGAATATTTCGGGATAATACGGTACCAAGAAGCCGGATTAACCATAATGTGGCATGGCGTCTCCACAGCCCAAATATATCACACAAGCTGTGCATCTTTTCATAATTTATAAATTTCATTTTATGTAGCCTTTAGCACGCCGAATTTAAATATCTCAAGACAAATGACAGTAACATTTTTGTTCATTTTAAATAGGGTGAGTAGTCATTCAAATCGTCTCCAAATTTTAACAAACTGTTAACCTCAACTATTAGGGAAAACAAAAATAAAATAATACAATTTCAAGAGTTTTTAGTCCTTACAACGCCAAAAGGCAAATATAAAATGACGTTATAAACTAGTTTAATTTTTTTTTTTTTTTTTTTTTTTTTTTGAGAGAAAATAGGAATTGTTAGATCATATGAATTGTCCCCTATGGAGAAGATTCACATGAACTGTCAAATCTTATTTTATCAGGAAAGTAAGAAAAAAAAAAAAAACAAAAACAAAAACAAAAAAAAAAACAAAAAAAAAAACAACAAATTTGTCATCTGCTTATATATCGTTATAAGCGTTTTAAAGGTTTAAGTTACCAACAAAAAAAAAAAAAAAAAAAAAAAAAAAAAAAACAACAACAAAAAAAAAAAACAACAATATATAACAAACGCAGTATCAAAGAAAGGGATACATGGTATTAGCTGTTTTAACTGGGTTACTTGACAACACTTTCAATTGACTTGTTGATGTTTATGAGATTTGGAAAGAAATGTAGTTTGGTGAGACATGCAAACGAAGTTTTGCAGATTAACTTGCTAGAGCATGACGTGCCAAAACGGGAAGCCTTAACCCTTAAACTGCCAATCACAACAATTGTCGTCTGTTTTGTCATCTGCTTGTGATTTTAAAAGTCATTTTTTGCAAACAGTGTAGACCCAGATCAGACTGCTCCTCTAGGAGCAGTCTGATCTGGGTCCTCACTGTTTGCCTGTATGCTAAAACAGATTTGAAAAGTTTGCAAGAATATCAGCAGACGACATAAACAGACGACATTTTTAGATGCAGTTTTTCTTGGCGTTTTAAAGGTTAAAGCAAATGTTCATAAAAATTAGTTGGAAGTACGAGGACTCTAAAGGAGTGCTCAAAACGGATATTCTGTAAAAATAATGAAAATCTTAAGAATAATCTATAGATTTTCGTCTAAAATATACCGGAAGAGGGTGCTGTTAAGCTTATGTTTTTATTCCTTTACTTTGATTGTTTTGTTAGAATTTCACCTAACATACACAAAAGATCATTTTTCAAAGAGCCTCGATTTGGCTTTTAGAATGTCAAGGTCAGTCAAAGCATTTCCGGAAAATGTTAAACCTGAAGAAGACAAAGTTCTGAAAAAAATCAAGAACATTGTATCAAAAGATGACAAGTCTGGAGATGCAGTGAAGAAACAAGATGTACAAATCATTGAAAATATACAGTTTCCTAACCAGAAGTTGGATGCAGAAGAAGAAACCTGACAGGGTGTCACTTCAGACGGGAAACTGTATGTGTTTTCAGCATTTTATGAAATATTAGATGACCGACCAAGTGTCCGAGTACTGGGTATTAACAGAAAAACGTATCTCCCGAAGCCGTACTGTCAGTTTCGGTTTGATTCTGGTGGAATCCTGATGGTGAAGGGTAGAATCTGGATGCTTCCCGATCACCACGAGAAACAGTAAGTACTTAACCCATTTATGCATAATTGACTCTTCTACCTTCACTCTTCGGACTGGTCTATTTCCAATATAAGGGATGGTTTGTTAGCTCTTATCATTAGCATGCTTTATAGGAATTTATGTATTTAATGTGAACAGTGTAGACCCTGATCATATGCGGCGTCTGATCTGTGTCTACACCGTTTGTCAATGTCCCTTTTATGAGACGCTCGGCATATAAGATTCAGGGCTGGTTAGTAAAATCTATACCCAAACGAAAACAACCTTTATACTTTTACATGACTGAGTTCTAGGATATTAATATGGAGCAGAAAGGTACGAATCAATCCGCATGAATCATATCATTCAGATTACTTTGATTTGTGAAATCTGCCAGGCTGACCAAGAACCTCTATAGATGATTAGCTCTGAAGGCACTTTTTGGATCGATTATTTACAATCTATCCATAGTATACATACGCCAAAACTTCCTTGAGATTGTTGTCCATGTGATTTTAATTGACCAATTAAATCAAATAGCGCGTTTGTACGAAATTCAGGTAACAGTTATTTATAGCCGCGCTATTCTTGTTACTGTGTGTCAGAGTGCATGTAAAGCGGGTTACCTGTAAAACCTGGACTGGGACATTTGCAAAAAGTGCAAACCCAGCACACAATGCGGCCTGATCAGGGTTGCACTGTCTTCTTAAATTACAGAAGTTGAAGCTCCAATGAAACAGTCTTAAGTTCCCGTTCAGTATCATTTTACCAGCCTACACTCAGCGACAATCGACCCACCAGTGCTGTCAGTACTTAGATTTTTGTTGACAACCAGGTCAGGTGAAGCGAACCATCAAAAAACATGCCTATATAATACTGACCCCCTTAAACCCCACTTTATATAGAAAAACTGGGGTTTACAGGGGTATACAATATTTTTCTTATTTCTGCTAAAAACATAGATAGTGGGTACTCGTTAGAACCGCCACAACGAGGCGGTTCTAACGAGTACTCACAATGTATGTTTTGAACAGAAATAAAAAAAAAATGAAACTTTTTTTATCTGAAAATTTTCAGTTTTTGGAAGTAAAATTTTCAGTATATTTGAATAGGCATGTTTTCGTAATGACCTATAGATCAGACAAAAATAAGCCAGTACTAAAGTCCCATACTGGGCCTCTGCCCATCTATCGTTTAGTGACGATGTACTATGTTTTATTGTGCCCAGTCTCTTATCAGTGACAAGACTAATGTCCAAGACACATCTTATTTTCCATTATGAAAACACGCCTATTAAATATATTGAAAATTTTACAACCAAAAAAGGCAAAATTTTACATAACAAAATCCGATATTTTTCATATATCTGCTCAAAACATAGATTGTGGGTACTCGTTAGAACCGCCTCGCCGAGGCGGTTCTAACGATTACCACAATCTATGTGTTTGAGCAGAAATAAGAAAAATAATGTATACCCCTGTGAACCCCAGTTTTACTATATAAAAGTGGGGTTTAAGGAGGTTAAAATTATATAGTTATGTTTTCGTGATGGTCTTATAGCATAGTTGCGATAAATTAATCGCCTCTTCTGCTGGCATCCAAAGCAAACCCAGCGGGCACATGAAGTTTAAACATTTATGCAACGTTATTATGTTGCATCGACGTTGATGCGACGACGTCTCAACATTGCATGCCCGCTGAGAACATTTGTTGCATAATCTGCATTATTCTAGCCAAACGATAATGTATCCGTTATAAAGAAAGGTCATTTTTCTACATAAGAGTTGGATTTAGACCTTTAAAACCTGTTATATCCGAAAATGTGTTATAAATGTGCCGTGGTATAAAACTGCCACATTCTCATTTGTAATGAGCCGTCTCATCAAGATCTATACTGTTTGTTATTCTGTTAATCTTTTTTTTTTTACTGTAAACCCTATTTGCAGTAATGAAGTCTTTTTAAGAAACTTAGGTGGTAAAATATAAATTCATTACGAAAACACGCCTATTCAGATATATAGAAAATTTCACCTCCAAAAACTGAAAAAATTCAGATAAAAAATTATATTTTTCATAATTCTGCTCAAAACATAGATTGTGGGTACTCGTTAGAACCGCCTCGGCAAAGTAAAAGTATAAAGGTTGTTTTCGTCTCATCAAGATCTATACTGTTTGTCATTCTGTTAATCTTTTTTTTTTTTTTTTTACTGTAAACCCTATTTGCAGTAATGAAGTCTTTTTAAGAAACTTAGGTGGTAAAATATAAATTCATTACGAAAACACGCCTATTCAGATATATAGAAAATTTCACCTCCAAAAACTGAAAAAATTCAGATAAAAAACTATGATATTTTTCATAATTCTGCTCAAAACATAGATTGTGGGTACTCGTTAGAACCGCCTCGCCGAGGCGTTTCTAACGAGTACCCACAATCTATGTTTTGAGCAGAAATAAGAAAATTAATGTATACCCCCGTAAACCCCAGTTTTACTGTATAAAGGTGGGGTTTAAGGGGGTCAAAATTATATAGGCATGTTTTCGTGATGTACAAGGTTGCCTTTGGACACAAAGAACACAAGGAACGAACATCGGCGACTTGGTTTTATTAAGTCGCTTCATATGCAGCAGTGTAATTTGCGAGGCTGCAGTTTAAGTAATTTGCGAGGCTGTGTCTGCCCCACTAGCACTGGCTTAAGCGGGTATTCGAATTTCAAGTAACTAGAATGGGCTAAGTGATCCGAAAGGAAATAAAATAATCTGCACCATTATGAAGTACGGGGAGACGTTTTACGGCCCCCACTACGCACATAACACCAGCTGCAGTGAAGAAAAATAAAAATCTAAAAGGTTGCCTTTGGACACAAAGAGTACATAAAAAAAGACCGAAAATTGATAAACATTTTACAAAATATGGTTATTTATTGCCTTTGCAATATTTGTTACTTTTCTTAGCTACACTTGTAAAATTGGGTAATTGCCGAATGTGTATCATTATATGGGTCGTGCCATGCGAAAACGAGTCTCCGGACGTATGAGGACAGGGACGTCCCAAATCAGCATGCGCATCCGTGCAGTCTGATCAGGGCCTTCACTGTCCACTAACAGAATCATGAGATACTACAGAACGTATGAGTGAAGCAAAGGCCCGGGGAAGTTACGTTGCGCATGCGCATTTTTGCACATGATCGAAAGCACTTTTTGTTTCGTTTGACGCGGCCCATATTCACTGTCTTATGACATGTACCATTGCATTGGATAACTCTTTACCGTACCCATTCTTAATCAAAGGACTGATAGCACAGGTGGGTCGATTGCCTCTGAGTGTAGGTTGGGAAAATGGTCCTGAACGGGGACAATACTGTTTCATTTAACCCTTAATTTCCTGTTGTTAAACAGAGCAGACCCTGATCAGACGCCGCGTTCTGCGGCGTCTGATCAGGGTCTGCACTGTTTGTCAATGACCCAAATGACCCTGTCCAAGTTTTACAGATATCCCTCTATCTACAGCACTCCAACGCCAAAGCGACAAGAATAGCGCGGCTATAAATAACCGATACCTGAATTTCGTCCAGTAAGCGGTTTGAATACATTGGTCAATGATAATCATGTGGACAACGACCTTAAGGAAAGTTTGGCGTTTGTATACTATGGCTCGATTGTAAACAATCGACCCAAAGATGAAAAGCTCGATTGACTAGCTGGTGATGTACCTAAAATGCTGGTTGAATGGTAAACAGTGCTGACCCTGAGCAAACTGTTCTTCTAGTCTGATCTGGGCCTGCACTGCTTTCTCATGCCTTTCTGTCCGAATATTGCATAAATAGGGAATTTATTTATTCTTGCAGATTTAGACCAGTTTTCTTCTTCTGTCCAGTTCCGAACCAGAGAAAACCATTATTCGTCTCCATTATTTCTCAAAAGCAACCAGAATTACTGAATTCGTTGAAAGTGCTTTATAATGTTGAAGAAACAAACCATTTTACTGTTTGTTTGTCTCCTCTATATTTCAATGTAAGCATACATTACGAACTGATACAGTGGCTAGAACTGAACAAGATTCTCGGTGTCAATCATTTCTATATTTATAACTACAGCACTGTCGGTAACACGGATGTCATCTTAAACCATTATGCCAACGAAGGGTGGTTAAAAGTTATACCGTGGCATATACCTAATACAGATCTTCACAACTACGGCCAAATGGCAATGATAAATGATTGCTTATTTAGAAATTATAAATCCTCAAAATATATCATAAATACAGATATGGATGAATATATTGTACCTAGAAGAGGAATACGTAATTTAATGTCCCTGATGAAGGAACTTCCGTCAAATTATTGTGAATATAATGTCAGAAGTTCCTTCCTTGTTTCCCAATTAAATACTGATTATGACGGAAAAGAGGAGGCAAAACAAATGCACCTTGACGTACTCCTCAAGTTATTAAGAAGAGAGTACATATTCCCGAAGAATGTTCGCTCCAAGTACATTGCTAACACATCTTGTATTGATACAGCTGGGATACACTACAATTGGAAATACAGAACAGGCGACGCTAAATTGCAGCGATATCACGTGATGCCACATGACGCACTGTTATTCCACTTCCGGGATGAACCGGTAGCCAGGAATGGGCGAGAGGTGGAGGAAAAAGCTATTTACAAGTATCACATTCAGCTTATAAATAACGTGAAACGGCGATGGAAGAAGATAAACAGCGAAGGGAAGATAACATTGTGAAAATAAAGTTAAAACTTCAATGACTCAAACACCGATGACTCGTTTACAGTGGATGACTCGAACTTGTTTTAGAGTCCCTAGGAAATTCTTCCGATAACGCAAGAAAACAAACAAAACAAAAAAATCATGAATAGTTTAGAGAATATTTCTTATTGTATCATAAAAATGTATGTTATGTGTAGTCATTAGAATCGCCTCATCGAGGCGATTCTAATGAGTACAATTAACATTCCGAAATAAGAGAGGATCGACAAGGTATCTTTAAATTATTAAATTATAACAATTCATCTCCTGATCTGGCGCAGTGATTAACTTTGAGCCTTGAACTACCCATGTCTTGAACAAATTTTCAGTAAACTCCCCACACTATATTAAAGGGCCATGCACTTTCAAGATTAGGTATGTCAGGTTATGATATTTAGATATCCCTAGAAAAAAGGCTACACTATATGCGAACAGTGCAAATTCTGATTAGATGCCGCATTTTCTAACCACACTGTGCATGTCCAGACCGTACTGCCTATGTTCATAGCACACCACGAATGTCAGATGACACAATGTATGCTCGATATCTGTGGAACGCATGCGCAGTCCTCTATGCCTGAGGACAGGATGCGTTTGTGACAACGCAGTGTTCCGTGTAAAATGATCCAAATATATGTTTGATCTAGAAATAAGGCGCTTGCTATCCGATATCATGGATAAAGTAATCGTTTTAACCTTGACCTTTCATTAGGATACAACGCAATATTTCAACAACATTTTTCATTTGGGTCATCGTTGACATTCTACGATTGCGTCTGGATTCCTTTGCTTATGGTGTATATATACGAAATTTTTTTCTGCTTTTGGTATGCACCAGGCCCATTCTGAAAAAAAAAAAAAAAGTTCCTCTCTGAAAGGAAATAATTTTCTCCGAAAGGGAGAAAAGTGTTTTCGAGAAAAGTATTTGCTGTAAGAGTAGACTACTAGAGTGTCCGTTATCCATACGAAGAAACTTTGCATCTAGGGCTATTCAAAATGCGCCCAGTGAAGATTCTGATCAGACTGCGCGAATGCGCAGGCTGATCTGAAACTTCGCTTGGCGCAGATGTCCAAAGGTACGTCTTCTCATGTAGCGATTCATCTGATTGGCTTTGCAACGTGCAAAGATTCACATGAGACGGATCACAATGATCCTATAAACTGTTTAAATATTCCAATAGTGTACAACCTCATACGATAGCCACCTATGGGAATGAATGGATGAATGGATCTGGCAGTAGCTGTATGGAGGTTGCAGTTGCAGTTATAAAGGGGTTTACTGTATTGTGAAACTGCGCTTAATGGTAGGATAAAAGTGGCTGATATCGAGAGGTAGCTGTATGTGAATTGACAATTATTGTAGATTCTAGGGGTTAACTTATTTACAACAAATGTTTTGTCGCAGGGTCAGAAACTATACAGCTGTACCGGGGCTCGAACTCTGGACCTTCGGATTACCTGTCCGATGCTTAACCGACCGAACTATCCTGCCGCTATTGTCACATTGTCCCCTGCTTAACTGAGTTTCGTGCGGAATCTCTAAGCCCTCTCCAGGCCGGCTGAGGGACTTATATTCATACCTTTCATGCTACTAGACACGGTCCTGGAGCCACATTGGCCACCAAACGTCACATGGTGAGAAAAATGTACAGTCATAACGGGGCTCGAACTCTCGGATTACCATTCCGATGCTCTACCGACCGAGCGATCCGGCCGCCACTGTCACATTTTGTTTAAACTTTGTGAACAAAAACATTGTCATCTGAATTTGACAAACTGCAAATCGGATTTTAAGGGAATTAACCCTGTTGCCATTTAGTTCATTGTCTAGTGCTTTTTACTTCCCTCGTTACCAGAACGGAATTGATTGCATATGCACAATCTATAAGGGGTACAACTCTTAAAGGAAAGAATATGCTTCCAGAGGGACTATTTTACTTCATTGTTATTTTTTATCTGCTAAACGACACATCATTGATGTGAGAAAGTGGAATTCAAAGAGAAACAGTTTTTTTCTAACAGGACCATTTTCTGATCTCCGCAGTTCACCAAAGAAAAAAATATAAAATAAATAAGTAAATAAAGTAAAAAAATCTAATAATTAAGAAATTAAAAAAATATATATTATACTTTATATCTAAAATAGAAAAAGCGAAGTGCACATGCCCTGACCAGATAGTCAATGTGTAAAGAAGGGCTGTTTCATGCACATACCAATAAAAGACCAGTTTTGTTTTAACAATTATATTAAGCGCACACAGGTTGGGAAATTCAGATCTATTCGTAAGAAATGGTCGATGTGTTATATGTGACTGGGGGCTTGATAAGATTGCGCATCCGAGCTATCTGACGAGATGCTTCCTTGTTCATTTTTATATTATACAGTTTCAAAATATCTGAAAGCATGATTGGACTGCCTAGATCTCTTATTGCATCTGTGGACAACAGAGGCTCAGATCAGCATAGGTTGATCTGGGCCTCTGTTGTCCACATACGCAGTAAGAGTTTTTTTTTGTTTCTAATATAGTCAAATTAACAATTAATCTGAGCCGCAACGTTAAAAAACGTCCCTTAGGACTTCTTGAATTATTTTTATTTGCCATAAATCAGTCCTAATGTGATTAATAATCAAAATCGCACCCCCCCATTTTCTCTGTTATATAGTGAAAATGACATGGCTTAAATACCTCTTGTTAAAAAGGTAAATACCTCTTGATAAGAGGGTATAAGGATAAATATTAAATTTTTTCTCATTTCTCTACAAAAACAACAATAACACACACACACACACACACACACACACACACACACACACACACACACACACACACACACAACGCATGCACGTGCGCGTGCACACACATATCTACATAAGGTGTAAAGCGAGGACGCCTTTAGGACCTCACAGAACACATAGTGTGTATTCAGAAATCCGTGAGGTCTCTTATAGAGATCCGTGTGTGTTTCCGTCTGTCTGTAATAAACACCTACTTGCGAGGTAACATACAAGTCTATTTCCAAGGCCCAATTCGACTACTAACCGGGTTCCGGGATCCACCTAGTACCGAGTTATATTAACTCCTCATGGGAAATACTACCCGAAAATGAGACAGAGGTGGAACGAGTTCTAAATATTGGAGCTCGTTTTTGGCCCTCGGACTGTACGTGTGCAAACTTATTTCGGACTTCGAAAGCTGGTTAAAACACACACACACACACACACACACATACACACACAAAAGAAAAAAAAAAACATATGAACAAACTAGAGCACCACAAGCTGGGCAATATATGCCCGTTTACCATTTTACAAGGGTACCGCATCTACGCATCTATATAACTGGACAAAGGCTAAAAATATGTGGACTTTTACAAATACGCTCGTTGTGTTTCCCAATGGCAGCCACGAATAAATAGGTAAAAGTTTCATATGATATTCCATATGGTTACCTAGGTATGACACGTATAAGGATAGTGAGAAAAAAATCTAATCAATAGGAGTAATTTTGAATTTGAGAAAGGGAGAGCAATCTGTTCTTGTACACGACACAACGTCTTAACCTCGTACAAATTCCTAAAAAGTTTCATTAAGATATTCTCTATGGTTACCCTGTTATGGCATGCATCAGGATAGCGTGATTAAAAAAAAAAATAAGCAAAGGGAAGTAACTCAGAAACTAAGAAAGAGAGCAATGATTTATTTATTTTATTTTATTTTATTATTATTATTTTTTTTTTTTTTTTTTTTTTTCTTGTACTCGACCTACCGTCTAAACCTCGCACACATTGATATTCCATACGCACAAGGCTATTCAAAACTTTTAATCACAGGAATGTAACTCAGAAAATGAGAACGGGAGAGCAATCTTTTTGTACGCGACACAAAATCTTAACCTCATACACATTGCTATAAATTTTCATCAAGATATTCCATATGGTTACCTAGTTATGGCGTGCAGGGATAGTGTGAAAACATCTAATCAAATGGAAGTTACTCAGAGAGTAAGAAAGTGAAAGCTTTTTTTTTTTATGTGACACACTGACTGGACCTCATACATATTGCTATGAAGTTTTATCATACACCTCGCTATAAATTTTCATTAAAATATTCCATACGATTACCTAGTTATGGCGCACACAAAAAAAAAGTTTTCGCAAGACGGACAGACGGACAGCTAGACAACGCCATAACATAATACATATGCGACACACCGTGTTAACCTTATACACATTGTCATAAAGTTTCATCAATGTATTCCATACTGTGACCCAGTTACGGCGCGCACTTGGCTGGTGTGAAATGAAATCTAATGAAAAGGAACTCAAACGTAGAGGAAAAGCCCAGTCAGCATTCTACATAAATCTATATCGGGCCGTCATCGGCCCGTCAGGGTAGCTGACGGGCCGATGACGGCCCGATGTAGATTTACGTAGAATGCTAACTGGGAGGAAACAGACGAAACCAAACAAGCGCAAATCGAACAAACGCACGAAAAGCACCACGATGAGCTCTCTCTTCCCCAAGCGAGGTAACCCCAATGCTCCATGGACTGAAAAACACAAGAACAAAATAATATAAGGCAAGACTTAAAATAAATCGCCTCGTAGCATAATCCACAAAGCAACAAAGAGTAAAACTAACTCCGGGACCACCACCTTATAGAATAAACCACCGGGGATTAGTCATAATCACTGCGATAAACAAAGACGAGTGCTCATGGCTAAGTCTTGTTACGGCCTAGCACTCCTGCTTTCGAATATCTGCCTTGGCATACGCATAGCTTCTAGGTATATATTGTAACGGCACCTGGCTATTGTCTGTTATTTCTATGGCTGTCAGTGTTCAAAGTTTGTTAAGATGACAAACATGCATATTTTTGATACTGTTACATCTATCTTCGGTACGGATCATTCCAAGGCCGAACGAACATGTGCCTACTTTGCCTAGCATTTACCGCATAAATACCCATTGTCATACAGAATTCTACGCTGTATCACGAAATATTAACTTGTATTGAGCTTTTCCTACCGTGTCCTGCCCTTTAAGCTCCTTTTTATCTCTTAATTTTCCGTTTCTTCCTCATCAGAAACTTGTTTTCCCGATCGGCCATTGCGAACTTCAGTGCGATGAGCCGCACCATAATGACCGAAATGTTCCGCATGACTGGAAACTAGGCGACGTAGCGTACGCGCATGGATAGTATAAATAGCAACGTCTGCTGTCAAGAATCCGGTTGTTGTTTGGATAGCAACCGGAACGTTTGGCCTCTGCCAAGACTGAAAGGAACGATTTATTAGATCCGCACATATCAGAGCTACTCTGATTTGATCGGCGCTGGTTTATGTTGGTCACCAGCAGCTTCAGCAATGCCTAGACCAAAGAAAGGCCCCAGCCAGGTCTCATAATTTTACCTTTTGCAGACATCTCCCTCTCTCTCTCCACCCATCTTGGATTCTGTACTCCATTTGAGTGGAAACTTTCACTTACTATCACTCTCCTATCTCTCCCATCATATAGGCAAAGTTGGCACAGGTTTATTTAAGGAATAAGTGTGTGAAATTTTATTTAATGAATTGGTGCGTGTTAAATTAATTGTAACAAACTTGTAAAGTAAAATAGTTCTACTTGCGCATGCTTCATCTCACTTCGCTCATATCAGTGAAGATAGATTGCCGAGAGCACGTCCTTGATAAATAGGTAAATGTGTCCCAGACTTTGTAAACTATAAACGAATGTGTTTAGAATTCTAGTGAATGTTTTGTTGCATGTACAAAGTCGAATTTACGCCTTCCACTTATATGAGCGAAGTTCCACATAAACAGGCGCAAGATCACATAAATGGACGCATCACACATAAATGAGTGCAAGTTCTCCCACACAGGCGCATCTCACGTATATGAGTGTAGTTCCACATAAATAGGCGCAAGATCACATAAATAGACGCATTTCGCATATATGAGCGTAAGTTCCCACACACAAGTGTAGCACTTCTGATACTTCAAAATAATGCTTACAGTGGTATAGAGTGTCTGATGTGCATTAAATTCCGTTTGCGTAACGTATTGACTGTTTATTGCTAGCTTGGTGTGTGAATACACACAGGTCGACGCATTCTCTATACTCCTTGTGTTATTTTGGAGTGCCATATTGCAAGTAGAATAATAGCTGAGTGAATTATTTACGCAATCATACTAATTAACTTCAATGTATTTTATACTGTGCGCCTATGTGGGTGAAGCTTTGTGAGCGCATATATAGGTGAAATCTTATATGCGCAGAAATAGGTGACGTTTTGTGTGCGCATATATAGGTGAAATCTGATATGCGTATATGTTGGTGTGATACAGTACACACTACGCAAACATCATAATAAGTGCATCATATTGATACTATCTTAGCTTGTGTGTACGTATCTAGAACGTTTTTGTGCTGATATTAATAACAGAAAGAACCACCAAACTATATATAATGCGATTTAATTGTTAATACAGGCTTGATGTTTAGGTCTTATATTGTGTGAATGCGTATTTGACCTACTAACATTTTAGTCACCTCAACTTGAATATTTTCGCATCAGTATTTTGTCATTCTCATATCAGTATTTATTGCCATAATACATAGTTAAGTTTGCAATATCAAATTGTTAAGGGAAAACCCAAATAAATATCAAAAACTGAAACTATGGTTGGTAATATGTTCTCTTCCCTTTAGCATTGAGCTCAACCCAGGTCGAATCCACAAATATTCATTGTGACGCCACCATCACATCCTGACCTACTGAAGTATTTCAGTCAACACTGCTCGACCAGGTGGTGGCCCGTTACAATATTCTATCTCTGGAGTCGACTCTTTGGCTCTGTGGTTAGAGCACTGGATTTTTAACCGGGAGGACCGGGTTCGAATCCCACGATCGGCGGGAAACTTTTTCAGCTATGCTACATCCCTGTGTTACGACTTTCATGTCGTAAGATGGGGGCTCGCCCGGGATAGGACTTTATACGCCGAAAATGGCTTCACGTCATCATAAATGATGACTTCCTTGAAAAGGGGCCGTGTTACGGCCTAACTCCTACCTTCGAATATCTGCCTTGGCAGATTACGCATAGCTTCTAGGTATATATTCAATCTCTGACACCTGCGTCAGGGAGTCGACTCTTTGGCTTAGTTTAGAGTACTGGATTTTTAACCGAGAGGACCGGGTTCGAATCCCACAACAGGCGGAATTTTGTTTCAGCTATGCTTCATTCCTTTGTTACGACTTTCAGGTCGTAAGATTCTACTGTGTGCCAGAGTAAATGAAAACCAATAGTTGAACCACGGCGGGCCAAGCCAAAGACATATCGTCAAGCCCCAACCCACTGGTGAGGCCGTCATTGAGTCTGAGGCGCGAGCCACCGTCGTGCAATTAAAGAGTTAAGCATAGCCATCAACAATGATTGGGTTGATAACTAGGTATGCAGTCTGCCGCATAATATCAAGGCTGTTCATAATTCTTTTTGATCGCGCATTCGTTTAGCCTATCAGAACGATATTCATGGCTTTCCACGAAAAACCACTTGATGAATAATACAAACGTGATTTTAAATGGGCGGCACAAGGACGTAGTTAAAGCTGTTTACAAAAGATAAAGTCGGGTCATATTTCAGAAGTTTCAAATAGGATACAAAACTTCCTGAGTACATATTTGAAACAATACCAAGCACTTTGTCACGTCAAGAGAAACTGTCCTTATCTAAGACAAACAAGCAGGCACAAATCATACCTTCGCTTTAGTGATCGGTCTGTGCATTTCTGACGTTGGTAATTTATACATCACACGGTGTAGACACTCACTGACACTGACTGTTCTCTAAGAATCTCCGGATCGATTTATAACTGATTCAGCTGGTATTTGACGCTCTAAATATGAAAATGGCTCCTAATACATATGATGACAACGAATGCCCAGGTGCGCAAATGCTCAGTCTGATCAGGTCCTTCGCTGCCTGCTTACAGAAAGAATGTATGTCGCATGATATAAATGAGCAGAGAATGTTCTGATCAAACTGCATTCATGCGCAGACTGATCTGAGAATTCACGAAAGGAACTAGGGCCACTTTCTTGTGTTGCTCAACATTTGCGTGTGTTGACTGTAGTAGCGCATGTAATCTTGCCTAGGTTTTCTCTTAACAGTGTTAGGGACACTCGAGCGGGACATTGTCATGTTTGCCCTAATTATTCGGATACCTTAAAAAATATTCGGACATCTTAAAGGTGGCTGGTGGAGCTAATATTGATTAGACAAAAAATCACAGAAGCCCAACTTTGTTTCTAACAGAGTTTTCCACACTGTTGTTTTGGTATAAAAGGTTTAAAAAACATAAAATTCGTAAAATTAAAAAGACTAAGTTTCACCAAAATAATTTAAGCTCTTAGTGAGATATTGAAGAACCTGCACACTCATTGTATAAGAAATATACTTTCTTATCATAAAAACTCATAAAAGTACTGAAAACGTTTTAAGTAACTAAAATATAATCAGTATTTAATTTATAAAATTTTTACCTCCCTTGACCTAACTTGGCTATGCAGCCTAGATTTAGGCGATATTTTCTCCTATATTTCTTTTTTTTGCACAGTCCTTAGAAGCATTTTATAACAAACTAGGGTTAGTAATTTCGTTTGGAAATTTATTTTTAGACAAAAAAAAAATAAGGTTATATCGTTAGTAGCTCCGCCAGCCACCTTTAACACATTACAAACTTGTTCATTAATTTGAAGAAGTTCATTTCCTTGTTAAACTGTCTAACAACCACTGGATAAGCGTCAAGCAATAACAGTGTGGACCCTGATCTGATGCCGCGTTCTAGTTCTGCAGCGTCTGAAATTGGTCAACGCTGTTTCCTTAAGGCTATCTACCCGTATACTTTGTAGGCAAGGAACGTTGATTTTTATGGTCAAACTGATTCCTTGATACATTCTTTCAGTACCAAAGCATAGGAGATAGTCAGCTAAATAACTATAAAAAGTCTTCAAAAAAAAAAAAAAAAAAAAAAAAAAATATCCGTGCCGTTTCGGAGAAATGCCCGTTTTAATCTGCCAAAACTCCAAAAGAATCTGTATAGCATAAAATTACCACCGTACACTTTTTACTGCTAGTAGCTACTATTAACTGCTAGTAGCTATAGAAAACCGGTGTAACCAGTGTCAATATAAACAATTCAATTCGCGTAGTGACCATTTTCCACAGCGACTGTTTGCTTGTAAAACAGAGAAAGCGACAGGCTTGAATTACAATATGACTTCTTCCCAACTCGGAGGTAAGTACTACTGGCAAGTATGTCCATCTTTGTTTGTTTCGACGTAATAGAAGGGAAAAACAATAATGCATGGCGGACTCTGGCAGACGACGAAAAATTCCCGTATGGTTTCGGGGATTCCCGCCTCCGTTTTTTTTTTTTTAACATTATTATTATTATTTATAAATGATACGCAATTATTTTATGGGTATTTTATTGCTTAACTATTGTTCTGGAAGCAAAAATTCAACAAAAAATTTCGGAAAAAAATAAAATTGCCAACGGCTCATGACAAAAAATTTATGTACGGAAACACATTTATGCCATAGACAGGTACCTTTTCTGCAGTCATGATTAAAAGAAAGTGTACGGTTACAAGACTCATCTTTATTGGATTTATCAAGTTTCACATGTTTATTAATGATGTATATTTGTAAAGTAGTGATTATTTTAATATTGATGCTAGATGAATTATGCCAAATGTTAGTTTGTTTTTGTGTTAACTTATTGGTTACAATGTACATTTTACAACCCTTGATGAGTTGAAGCTGTATAGAAATGTAAACTGAGTAGGGTTGATTCCATGTACCAGCAGAACTAAGTATACATATATAAAATTCGTCGTAACCTTCCATAACTTTGATACCCTTAGAGATGTTTTGATAATATTTGGTAGGGATGAAGAGGAGGACCTGTAGGCATGTCGTATACAAGAGAGACAATTCTCACTATCTTTCGTCAGAGGTTTACCTTTTGATTAACCAAAAACTTTTTGATTAACCTTCCATAACTTTGTTACCCTTAGAGATAGTTTGATAATATTTGGGAGGAATGAAAAGGAAGACCCGTAGACGCGTCGTATGCAAGAGAGACAACTCTCAGTGTCTTTTGTCCGAGGTTTACCTTATGATTATCCAAAAAACCTTTTGATTAACCTTCCATAACTTATACCCTTAGATAGTTTGGTAATATTTGGTAGGGATGAAAAGGAGGACCCGTAAGTGTGTCGTATGCAAGAGAGACAGCTCTCACTGTCTATGTTATGTATTTTATCTCTGCTAAGCTGAAGTCATGTGCAGGGTATAACTCCAATACTGCTAGAGAGCACTTGATAATATTTGGTAGGACATATACCAGGTCAAAGTGGACTGTCACATGAAAGAAAAGCAACTCTTCCTCGATTCGTTTTCTAGTTATCTCCCCTGAATGAATTTTAAGCCAAATTCTTGTGCGCACCATAACTTCTTGATGGTTTGAAATATTTTGAGATAAGAACTAGTTGGCGTGTCACATGAAAGAGAGACAAGTCACACTTTTTCTGTTGTGTAATTATCTCCTCTGAAATCAAAATCTTGTACGGGATATAACTCCCATACTGTTTGAGATAATTTGATAACATTGGGCAGGGACATAGGTCACGTAGGAGTGTCATATGCAAGGAGGACAAATCTCGTTTCATTTTTTCTCTCTCTCTCTTATCTCCCCTGAATAAATTTCCAAGCAAAGTTCTTGTGCACATCACAACTTCGTAATGCTTTGAAATTGTTTTTATAATATTTGGTAGAGGCGTAGATAAGGACCAGTAGGCATGTAGAGTGCAAGAGACAACCCTCACTTTATTCGTTATGACCTTATCTCTCCTACAGCCGAAATCTTGTGCAGATCACACTTCCCATATATTTTGAGATAACGTTTGGTAGTGATATACATGATATCAAGTAGGAGTGTCACATGCATGAAAGACAACTTTTGTTTTATTTTTCTAGTTATATCCCTTTGAATAAATTTCTAAGCCTAATTCCTGTGCACACCATAACTTACAAAAAACAACAAAACAAACAAAAAAAACGAAAAAAAAAAAAAAAAAAACGGTTTGGTCATGGTGTGTGTGCGTGGTGGGGAGTAGGGGTGGGGTTGTGGAAAGGCTGGGTGTGAGTGGGATTTGCCGTCTGAAATTCTGATGGCTATATGTTTAGTCTCTTTTATATACTTCCAGTGACCACATCAGTAGCCAATAGTAATGTTGGTGGCCTGTTCCACCCGTTTTTCTCATTTTCGACATCTCAAGAACTGTTAGTCGGATTGAATTGAAACTTGGTGGCGCTGGCATTGAGAATCTGCTGGTGTAAGTACCCTGCTCCAAAACAGTACTGAATCACCCGTCCATTATGCCGTTAAGCATTTTTTGTTTGTTACTGATGAAAAATCAAATGATTTTACATTATGTTTGCACTATTATCTGGTAAAAAAACGGATTAGAGTGCATCAAATAAAAGTAAAGTTCTAAAACCTTGCAAAGTTGTCCTGCAAATGCTAATTGGCTTTGTATATCAATACAGCCCTGCTTTGGAAAATTGGGCTATGCTGATTTGCCTTGTCCTTCCGTCATTCCTTTCTTCCTTTCTTCTTTCCTTCCTACTTCTGTCCGTCCTCATCAAATAAATTTTCGTCGAACTTTTCTTAACAACTGTTAGGGTTACAAAGTTGAAACTTGGTACATATATGGACTGTGGGTTGCTGTATGGTGAATACCTGAATCAGGCCAAGGGCCCATAAGTCTTGGAGTAATATCTTTTGATAGGTATTACAATTTATCTTTAATGAAAAAAAAATCGTTACATATTTCTCAAGAACTATGAAAGCTGTAAAGTTGAAACTTTATACTCACATGGGCAGTGCACTTATGTATCGTGTATACATGAATCAGGGCCAAGGGGCTATAACTTGGGGTTATATCCCTTGATAAGTTTTACAATTTGCCATTAATAAAAAAAATCGTCACACTTTTCTCAGGAACTGAACGGGTTACAATCTGGTATACACATGGACCGTGAATTGATGTATCGTGAATATCGGAATCAATGCCAATGGCCCATAAGTCTTGGAGTTACATCCCTTGATAGGTTTTACAATTTACCAATAATGAAAAATTTTCGTTACAGATTCTCAGGAACTATGAAAGCTGTAAAGTTGGTACACACATGCACAGTGGACTGATAATCGTGTATACCAGAATCAAGGTCAAGGGCCTGTTACTCTTGGAGTTCATTCCTTGATAGGTTTTACAATTTTCCATTAATTAAATTTTTTATCACGCTTTTCTCAAGAACTGTAAGGGTACAAACATGGACAGTGTGTTGATGTATTGTGTATACCGGAATCAGGACCAAGGGCCATAACTATTGGAGTTAAATCCCTTGATAGGTTTTACAATTTGCCAAAAATGAAATTTTTTCAAGCATGAATGCAAAATATTTCAATACTATGGGTTTTTCTTCTCTGATAGCGCTGCAGCGGGGCTATAGTGAGATCTTCTGACAGCTCTTGTTTACATCAAATTATGTCACTAAATTTAGAAAAGTTAGCAATATTCAGTAAACCTCAGGATTAATGTTAATGAAAAACTAACTTTGATTATATTTTGTTTCTGATTTTCCTTTTTTTTCTGTCTGTATGACAATAAAATATATTTCATTTTCTCTTTTAGTGATAACTTTCTTCTATAACTTTCTTTAGATAGAATGTGTATTTTTTTTAACTATTTCCATCAATATATGTATGAACCTCGAAAAATATTACAATTTACAGCAATATTGTTAAAAAAAAGCAATTTTCTATCCCAAACATTATCTTATACATTATCTGCTATTTAGAATGTTCATACTTTTTTTTAATTATTCCAGTTGTTAGCTTTTTGTTTGTGTGTGTGTGTGTGTGTGTGTGTGTGTGTGTGTGTGTGTGTGTGTGTGTGTAAAATAAGCACAATTTAACCAAAAAATTTATGTTGGATGAAAAATTTCCTTTTTTTATGCGCCCCCTCAGTGGGGTTTGGGGACATATTGTTTTAGGGACAGATCCCGTTGGCGTCGGCGGAAAACATTTGTCCGCTCTGTATCTTGAATATCCTTTGGAATATTTTGATGACACTTGGTAGGAATGTGGATCAGGATGAGATGACGTGTCATATACAAGATTAAAATCTCGGGCTTTCTTACTTTTGGTGTTATCACCTTTTGTTTTATTTGGAAAAGGTTTCGAATATCCTTTGCAATGTTTCGATGGTACTTGGCATAAATGTTGAACAGGACCAGGCAACGTATCGCGAACAAGAATGACAACTCTGCCTTTCTTATTTTTGGCGTTATCTCCCTTTGTTATATTTGAAAGTGATAATCCATTGATTTCGTGTCCGCTCTATGAGTCAAAGACCCTTTGGAATATTTTTATGATACTTGGTAGAAATGTAGCAGCAGCTACAGACTGGGAAGCCTTAAAAAATTCAAATATAAATACCTATGCCCAAAACATAACTCAACACATAATTTCAATCGCGAAAGAATGCATACCTAACAAAATCGTCACTATAAATACTTCAGACCCACCCTGGATCATCACAACTATCAAACGCTATATCCGGAAACGTAAAAGAGCTTATCGTAAAGCAAAATTACTCAACACTTTTACAATTTGGGCCAAATTTAAAAAACTGAGGAACAAAACCAATTCTATGATACGCAAATCAAAAACCAAATTCTATGATGATATTGCAGAGAAGCTAAAATCAGATTCTTTGACTTCGAAAGACTGGTGGACTACACTCAAATTTTTTATATCTCCAAAAGCATCATGCACTATCCCACCCCTCGCAATCAATGGTTGTATTTTTAATGATGATCATGATAAGGCTCGTGTTTTGAATGAATTTTTTTCAAGTCAATCCCTCCTTAACGACAGTAATGCCGTGCTTCCTGATTTAACGCCACATGCGACCAACTCAGTACTTGATACTATTATTATAACGCCACTAGAAGTTGAATCGTCTCTCAAATCCCTTGACACTTGCAAAGCTTCTGGTCCAAATGGTCTAAGTAATCGCATCCTCAAAGAATTATCTAAAGAACTCTCTACTCTCCTCTGTTCACTGTTCAACTTATCTTTAAGCACAGGAATACTTCCGATTTCATACAAAGAAGCAAACGTTTGCTCTGTTTACAAAAAAGACGACCCTTCATTAGTCAGTAGTTACCGACCTATATCACTACTTAATTCCGAGGACAAGGTATTTGAACGAATAGTTTTCAAACATTTATTCAATCACTTACAAGACAATAATATACTCACACCTTTACAGTCTGGATTCATACCAGGCGACTCTACTGTAAATCAACTCACTTTTCTATACAATACCTTTTGTCAAGCTTTGGACGCTGGTAAAGAGATCAGAGTTGTCTTCTGTGATATAAGTAAAGCATTTGATAGAGTGTGGCATAAAGGTCTTATTCACAAACTCGAAGCCGCTGGTGTTACCGGAAAACTCCTCGCCTGGTTTAAGAACTACTTATATGACAGAAAACAGCGTGTAATACTACCTGGTGTTAGTTCCGACTGGTCCAAAATTCTAGCAGGTGTGCCGCAAGGCTCAATTCTTGGCCCATTATTATTTTTGATTTACATAAATGATATTGTAAACGAAATAGGTTCCAACATTCGGCTCTTTGCTGACGATACTAGCCTTTTTATGATTGTTGAAAACCCTATAACATCCGCCGAGCAGCTTAATGCAGACTTAGTCAAAATTCTCAAGTGGGCTGAAACATGGCTTGTGTCTTTTAATCCAACAAAAACTGAATCACTTCTTATTTCCCGTAAAATTAACAGACCTTTACACCCACCCCTTTATATGCAAAACCAACAAATAACTGAAGTCGAATCTCATAAGCATCTAGGACTTTACTTTTCAAACAATTTAACTTGGCACAACCAAATTAATTATATACTTGAGAAGGCCTGGAGAAGAATAAATGTCATGAGAAAATTAAAGTTTAGATTAGACAGAAAGTCACTTGAAGTAATATACACATCATTTATTAGACCAATCCTGGAATATGGTGATGTTGTTTGGGATAACTGCTCTCAATACGAAAAACAAGAAATTGAAAAAGTACAAATCGAGGCAGCTAGAATAGTTACTGGTACCACCAAATTGATTTCTTTAAACTTACTGTATATTGAGGCAGGATGGGATTCACTAGAAAAAAGACGAAAATACCACAAACTTACTCTTTTCTACAAAATGATTAACAATATATCTCCTTCCTATCTCTCTGATCTAGTTCCCCAGTCTGTCAATTCCATTTCCCATTATAATCTACGGAACGCAGATGATCTTGAATCTGTAGCCTCAAGAACGAATCAGTATTACAATTCATTCTTGCCGTCGGTAGTTAGAGAGTGGAACGAACTAACTAACGATGTTAGACAGTCAGACTCGCTTCATTCGTTCAAATGCAATATTAACAGGGAACGAACTACAGTTCCGAAACATTTCTACAGTGGCACAAGGAAAGCACAGATACTGCACACACGACTTCGTACAAATTGTAGTTCACTAAATAACGATCTCTATTCAAAAACTTAACTGATTCTCCATTGTGCCGCTGTGGATCTGTGGAAAATACCAACCATTTTTTCCTTCAGTGTACGTATTATAACGAACAAAGAACAACGCTATTAAATTATGTCGCCCAGTACCAGACAGTAACGCTCAAACTGTTATTATTTGGAGATGTTACACTCCCTCTTGACATAAACATATCTATATTCAATAAAGTTCAGAAGTACATATTAGATACAAAACGGTTTACATAACTCTTAACAAATGGGTTGTTACAGAGTCAGGAATGCGATGGTACTCAATATGTTAATAGAACAAACCCCCGAAAGTCATGTTGTTACCGGTGCACAAACCCTAAACCCCTTCCTCTGCCTCCCGAAAAGCAAAATTCCAATTCACTTGTTGTCATTCTGTACATTTCCATCTTGTAATTCTCCCTATTTATTTATTTATTTTTTTTGTCCAAAATTCTGACATCATATTAACTCAATAAACATTAGAGTCTACTCTCATTGTCTCAAGCATCAAGGACTTGACTTGGTCAATATTGGTTTGCGATATCAGCGTTTGAGATAATGCGAATGGACTGTAATTGCTCCATCAGGGAATTTATTTCTCCTTATATTTCATAATGGACCATGTTAATTTGTTTTCTTTCACTCAAAACTTGCCATATACTTACAATGTAGACTTTGTATGGAGAAGAACTATATAAGCTTGTATGCTTCCGTTCTAATCCTGTATTTTATTGTTTACAATATTGTAGTTTAAATTGATACTTTTGAATAAAATATGTTTAAACCAAATGTAGAACAGGACAAGACGACATGTCGCGTACAAGAATGACAACTCTGCCTTTATTACTTTTGGCGTTAACTTCCTTTGTTATATCAGACAGTGATTATGCATTGATTTCGTGTCCGCTCTGTAAGTCAAAGACCCTTTGGAATATTTTTATGATACTTGGTAGAAATGTAGAACAGGACCAGACGACGTGCCGCGTACAAGAGTGACAACTCTGTCTTTCTTACTTTTGGTGTTATCTTCCATTGTTATATTTGACAGCGATTATCTATTGATATTGTGTTCGCTCTGTAAGTCAAAGACCCTTCGGAATATTTTATGATACTTGGTAGAAATGCAGAACAGGACCAGACGACGCGTCCCGTACAAGAATGATAACTCTAGCTTTCTTACTTTTGGAGATTTCTCCCTTTGTTTTGTTTAAAATAGATTTCTCGTCTGCTTTGTAACTGGAATACCCTTTGGAATATTTCACTGGTACTTGGCAGAAATGTTGAACAGGACCAGACAACGTGTTGCGTACAAGGATGAAAACTCTGCGGCGTTATCTCCTTGATGATCCATTGATTTAGTGTTCGATCTGTAAGTCAAAGACCCTTTGTAATATTTTTATGTTACTTGGTGGAAATGTAGAACAAGACCTGACAACTTGCCGCGTATAAGAATGACAACTCTGCTTTTCTTACTTTTGGCGTTATCTCCCTTTGTTATGTCTGACAGTGTTTATCCGTTGATTTCCTGTCCGCTCTGTAAGTCAAGACCCTTTGGAATATTTTTAGATACATGGTAGAACTGTAGAACAGGACCAGACGACGTGTCGCGTACAGGAATGACAACTCTAGCTTTCTTAGTTTTAGAGTTATCTCCCTTTGTTTTGTTTAGTTTAACTTTTATTTTTTTTGTATACATATAACATTACCGTTTACAACGAGACATGACAAAACATCAATACATACAAATGGGATCCAGAAGAAAGTCGTTTGACTTTTTTAAGTCTGTATCCCAGACCATAGTACATATCAGTACAACTAATTTGTGATTTGAGACGATCTGACAAACGTCAACAAAAAAGTATGTGGTATCAATAAGTTATATGAAAAGTAATGAATGTAAACTATTTCAACAAAATGTCAAGAAATAGATATGAAACTATGATATATTGTTGTCTCCACGGGGGAAGAGGTGGAGGAAGATATACAATGTACTATATAAATACTAGGTCCGATCGCGACAAATTAATCTAGCTAGCCGTCAATATCAAATATAAATGTATTGATTTTTTTTTTTTTATTTGGGATATTTAATTGAGGTCACTGTGAGTTAGTTACTAAAAGTAGCAAGGAACCTTATAGATTAATATTCGTTTATTGAAAACGTTTCGACTTCAGTATGAAATCATGTACCGCTAAGAAGATAGCTTTATTTTCTTCTAATGATAGAGAAAGCTCTCCATACAACAATACATCTAGAGTAGGGTTGCATTTATCCGACACGGTAGTCAATAATTCCCGCCTAAGGTCTGTATACTGATCACATACTAACAAGAAATGGTGATTGTCTTCCACAGAACCGCATGCGCATCTTGGGCTGTCTATAAGATTTTTAGAAAACAAGTGTTGGCGAAGAGAGCTGCATTTAGTTCTAAGTCTGGCGTGATAAATCTGACCAATTCTTTTGCCTGTGAAATAGTAAGAAGGTGGTAGGTTAATATTGCTGTTTATCCTGGCTTTAAATATGTTGAGACTAGATGAATTACGTGTTTGTTCCGGGAGTTCATTCCATTCGCGAACAGCAGACTGCAAAAAGGAGTTGTAATAAAGTTGTGAATTTGCATGTATGATTTGAAGATCATTGGCATTACGCAAATGGTAAGATGATGTACTTCCTACGGTAGGAGGTACAAGTGAGCAGAGGTAATCAGGAGAAAGATCATTTTGCATTTTGTAGAAAAAAGTCAGTTTGTGTTTATTCCTCCTTGAAAACAAAGTTTCCCAGCCTGTTTCCAACAAAAGTGAATTTATTGAGACTAATTTTGTTGCCCCTGTGGCAATACGTGCGGCTTCATTCTGGATTTTTTCTAGTTCATTCGATTCGTATTGTGCACAATTATTCCATACAACATCAGCGTATTCTAATAAAGGACGAATAAAAGAAAAGTATATGGTCTGGAGAGATCTCCTCTCTAATTTGAACTTCAATTTACGCATAACATTTATACGATTCCATGCCTTTGTCTTAATATGTTCAATATGATTGTGCCAACTGCAGTCGTTTGAAAAAATAACACCTAAATGCTTATGTGACGTAACTTCATTAATTTGAGTTTCATCCATCGAAACTGGAGGGTGGTACGGTTTGTTAAGTTTTCTTGAAAATAGTATAGATTCAGACTTTGCAGGATTAAATGTTACTAACCACTGTTGGGCCCATCGACTAATTTTTTCTAGGTCTGAGTTAAGTGTTTCGGCTGCCTGAATAGCGTCGTCCACTATGATATACAGACTGGTATCATCTGCTAAGAGCCTTATGGAAGAATTAATATCTTCGACAATATCATTTATATATAAAAGAAACAATAGAGGACCAAGAATAGAGCCTTGAGGAACACCCGCTTTTATTGGTGTCCATGCAGAAGAACCACCTGGCAGTACAACTCTTTGGAGTCTGTCATTGAGATAATCAGTAAACCAAGATAAAAGAGACCCAGATATACCTGCTGTTTCGAGTTTGTAAAGCAATCCTTTATGCCATACTCTGTCAAATGTTTTGCTTATATCACAGAATATGGCACGGATTTCTTTACCCTCATCAAGAGCCTTACAAAAAGTATTATATATGTCGACCAATTGGTTAGCTGTAGAATCCCCAGGGACAAAACCTGATTGTAGAGTTGTAATGACATGATGCGCGTTAAGGAAGTTGAATAAATGTTTATGAACAATTTTTTCAAGAACTTTGCCCACTGTACTTAGGAGGGAGATAGGTCTATAACTGGAGACATCGGATGGGTCATTTTTCTTGTGTATGGGTGAGACGTTCGCTTGTTTCCAAATTTTTGGTACTAGTCCATGATTTAATGAAAAGTTAAACAAATTACTGAGAGGAAGAGAGAGAGGCTGTGCAAGTTCTTTGAGAAGTCGGTTATTTATCAAGTCAGGACCAGATGCTTTTCCAAGCGGAAGTGATTTTAGAGTTGATTCAACTTCTTGGGGTGTGGTAATAACAGAGTCTAGCTTGTGGGCGGGTAAAGGTTTCGTTTGTGGAAGAGTTGCTTGACTATCGTCTAAAAGCATCTGGTCTCTAAAAAAATCATTGAAAATACTGGCTTTATCATTATCATCTGAATAAATTTTATCATCCTTACTCAAGGGTGGTATTGAATTTGTCAAATCGGGCTTTATAAAACCTTTTAAAGTGTTCCACCAATCCTTCTGTCCAGTTTCTGAATTAACTAACCTTTCTGATAATTTGTCAATTTGATTCTGTTTTGACTTGCGTAGTTCACTAGTGACATGATTTCTTAAGCGTTTATAAATATCCCAATGACTAGGGTTGTTGGATTTTTTATATTTGTCGTACAGCCTTTTTTTCTTCCGTAGAAGTTTCTTAATATTATTTGTTAACCAAGGTGGATCAGTTTTACGAACTGTAATCATTTTGTTCGGGATATATTTATTGGTTATAAAGGTAATCCGGTCTGTTATATTCTCCGCGTATGTATCAATATCATCACTTTTCAGTGAGTTCTAGTCCGTGTCCATCAGGTCGTTTGAAAAAGTTTGATAATCACCCCTGTCAAATAAATAGATTTTTCGTTTAAAACAAGGACTTACTGGTTTAATGAAATTTAAAACACAATAAATAGGACAATGGTATCTTACGTTTTGTTCAAGGAAAGGTTCTCCAACACCACTAAGCTTAATATTATTTTTGTTAGAAGTAAGAATCAAGTCGATTGTAGATGAAGAGTTTTCAGTGAAGTGTGTTGGTTCGTTGATCAATTGCTCAAGGTTAAATTGTCGACACAACTCATGTATTTTTCTGTATGAAGTTTCCTTCAAAGTATCAAAGTTGAAATCACCTGTTAGTAAAATATTTTGTATGTTAGTGTCTAGAGCCAGACTGACCGAGTCTTCAATAGATGACAGAACTGCATTCGGTGAATTTGGAGGTCTGTAAAACGTATCTATCAGATGTTTTTTATTGCTAAGTGAGACTTCCACCTAAATGCACTCAATATTCGGCAACTCCAGATCATCCCTTCGTTTAGAAAATAAATTACTACGACAGACAGACAGACAGACAAAACATTTATTCTCTTAAGTCATTTTACATGACATACAAGGAACAACATATTAACTTAAATGGTAGCTTAGGTGACAGTTATACATATTAGTTAGTTCTAAGTATCTTTCAGCTTAGCCTACTTTAATGATAAACATAGTACATGTATGATTAGTATCCTCGCTAGTATTGGATCAACGCCTTTCAAGGGGAGAATATGCAGCCCCACAACACAAATAAAATTCTGAATGCAGTAGTGCTACATATACTCAGTTTCGCGCAGTACATTCAAATGCAATTTAAGGGTGATAGTTAGCCCTCTGGGTCAGTTCAGCAGACGACAGATCGGCAATATCTCCCGATTCCAGAGAATAGCCCCTGACACACCATGCCAACCGCCACCTTTGGAGACGACCTGCATGGCACGCCAGGACCCCCACTCCGTAGGAAAAGCAAGACAGAAAACCGAAATGTCATCCGTCGTCAGCGTACTAAGCGTTGAGTGCATAGTAAATATGTTAAACCTGGTAATGTCCTCATAACTAATGAGCCGGGACCCGGCAGAACATGCAGAGACATGTGGTCTAGTCCAGAGTTAACTTCATCAACCAACTCAAGCCCAGCGTACCATAAAACGGACATACGCAAACAGTGCAGACCCAGCTCAGATGCCGCAGAGCACGGGATCCGATTATGGTCCACACTGTTTGCATAAAGCTCAAAATCCCCACAAAATACGACAACAACGAAAACCAGCCAGACACCCCTTAATTAGGGAATCGACCTAACCCAAAACAAGGAGGAAGAGTCCACTCGGCACAAATGGGCTAGCCGGAATCGTATAAAAAGTAAACTAAGGCACCAGTTCAGCTCTGCTTGGATGTGGCCCAGGATGTCGCTCTGCAAGTTCTGCCCGGTCTCGGTTAGATATGGCAATTTTTATTTATTTATTTATTTTTTTTTTTGACCAGCAACCACAATGCTGAGAATAAATAATTTAGCAATTTAGATAAACAGATACTTAAATAAATAAATAGATAAATAAACGAATAAATATCGTATAGGCCAACCAAACTGACACGTCGCTCCGACCCACAGGTCTACGCCCACCGCATAAACAGGAACGATCCTAGCTGGCTATCGAGTATCTGCATTTCGTAGACTGAAGTATTTCAGACTACTGTGCTTAAATTGTACAGTGGGCGTGTCCCCATGAGTATCAAACAAAGATTATCTAGAGCGACAGGCCAACCTGATCGATCAATACATACCATGTACACAATAGTGCCAATTCATTCATAAACAGTTGCAACCAGTCAGGTGTATATAAAAATCGTGCGAGCACGAGGATTTCAGACCACGCCTCGACAGTAATAGTAGAAAACATTTGTATGTGTCATGGATTACATAAATTTATTTCGACAGGTTTCTCAGTCTTTCTATTCTGCTACTTTGAAACTATAAACTTCTGTAAGTAACCATTTGGATATTATCAACCCCAATCCTGCTGAACCCGGATGTATCCCGCCTTTACGAACAGTGCAGATCCAGATCAGTCGGCCTCTGAAAAGACCGAACCGATTCGGATCCGCACTGTTTGTCGTTCAGCCCGTGGATACGCATCAACAACCCGGATCAGGCAATCCGGCCGTATGACAGAAGTAAGTGTGCCATCCCAACTCACTCGGCATGACAATGGTTAAGAATTGGCTCTAATAGGTAAGTTTGTAATATACTTATTATTTAGATGAAAACGCGAATGTTTGACATTTCTGGTCCGGGGTTGCCTTTGCGACAACACACACACGCACGCACGCACGCACGCGCGCGCGCGCGCGCGCGCGCATACACTAGTAAAGATAATTAAAGGGTCCCTAAAGTATGCTTAGGTCATTACCTTCTAGTCTTGACTAAAGTTACTACTACAGGAGCCCCTGATCAAGAGTCGGGTAGAGGCGGAGGGGTTCGCCGCCCACCGAGCCGGATCAGTCGCCTCGGTTCACGGCGACCCCACAAAACAGCCCCCGACGGACTCTGCGGTAGCATAAGGCTGCACCAGGGATGCACATATGACATTACAAAGCACCATCATAACGACGCCACCGCAACGTCATTACGACGCTGGCTATGCGGCGACGTTGTTTATATAATAAACATTACTCTCTGTGCTGACAATGCTAATTTAAATGAACATATAACGACCAAGACTTCACACTGTTCGCCGATTCCCGCCAGCCTTGTCAAATGCAAGGCCAGCAGGGACGAGCCTATGTTCAGGCTTTACAGTCTCACCGGGAGAGACGCGCGAAACGTAAAACCCCAAAAAAAACCAAAAAACACGACTACCCAATTTGCCAAACCCCTGTTTCTTGGTCAGATTACAAATAGTCATGCTTAAGTAATGCGGTCTGCCGCAGCGTCCCTGCTCTAACATATCATGCGAACTGACCTAAATGAGACAACACAGCTACCAATACGCTTGTCTCTCCCAGTGAGGCTAAATGGCAACTAAGATGTATATATTATCATACAGCCTTGTTCTCTCCCCGTTCACCATTACCGAAACGAAATGCAATGGTGTTAGGTTGGAGTAGGAACAGGTGGGCTATAACGCCATAAATACATGTGACAATAAATTTCAAATAATTTGAGGCCTACAACATTTAAGAATAGTAGGAAACAAAATAATTATATAATGTATGTGCTGTAATACTCCGTCACTAAGACCACTCGGCACTGCTCAAAAGCAGCCCCATCAATGAGACGATCCAGACATTTGACTTAACAACATAGCGGAGTGGTCTTATAATCGAGTGGTCTTAATAGCGGCATTATACTAAATTAAGATACATTGATATTTAGAACAATGAGGTGAAAATAAAGGGCGGCAGCACTTTAGGGACAGTAGCAACAATATTTTAAATCTTTATGTCAGTATTTAGCTAATTACTTAAATTTCTGCATAATAATTTTCATAAGTTTACTTAATCGTCTCAATTTTCCCGCATCTGAGTTTTGTAGGAGTTCTTTGAATTTTATTATATTAGGGAGCCGATAAAAATATTGATCAATATATAGCCGTCTTTCATTTCGAAAAAAAGAACATTCTAGGAGATAATGAAATTCATTGGAATCGCTATTTTGCGGGCATGTGGGCTGCGGGCATGTGGGTTGCAGGCATGCGGGTTGCGGGCATGCGGGCTGTGGGCCACAGGTTGCCAGCAATAGTATATGTTAAGCCAAAAATTGGTGATCAATGTTATTTTTCTTATTACCCCCCTCCCCCCTGCCGCCTATTCAAATAAAAAAGGAAAGAAAGAACAATTAATGTACAATTATTAATACCATGTGCATTGTAGTAAAGAATCTATATGCACTATATGTGCAACTATCTGAGCCTCTGAACAGCCTGTACACCCTCGCAACCTGATCAAAGCTTGTGCCTGACAAAACTGACAAGATCTCTAATCAGACTTGGTAAATATGCAGGTCCCAGGCTGGGTCTTTGCAGAGGGGGTGGGGGTTGGTGGGGACACAAGAATATCATAAGAAACATATATTTTCTCATGACACAGCTTATCTGGCATTCAGGACCAAAACAAAGTTCAAGATGCTGACAGGTGAAAAAAGGCAGAGCTGCAATAATTTAACTTAATTTGAAAGATTTGTCCTGATGAACCAGTCAATAGGCCAGGCTTATTGAATAATTTGTTTTGCAGTTGCCAGCCTACGAATAGTCCTGGGAGTAGATAGGCAAAAATATTTTCCTTTCTTAAAATACAATTCCATGAGAAAAAAAAGTTCAGTACATGTACCAGTAAGTATCCTAAAAACTGAAGAAAAAAAAAAAAAAAAAAAAAAAAAAAACATCTGGAGGTGCAATGAAATATGTATGCAGTAAACAGTGAAGACACTGATCAGACTCTCCATAGCTGTTTTTCCATTGGTCCTGATATACAAATGAAATATAGTAAGGTACAAAGAAAGAAGAACAAAGGACTCTGCCTAGTGATACAATTTTTTGTTTTGTCTTAATATGGGAGGAATCGGCAATTACAAACAAACAAAAATTACTTTCGACCTTAACAACATTTCCACTGTTTGAAGCAAAACACTATAAAAAAAAAAAGAAGAATATAAAAATATGGTTTAAAAGGATTCCCCCCCCCACCCCCCTTAAACCTCCACTTCCTTATGTATGTTGTTAAAGCTGAAGGAAAGATTGCTGTAAACATACAGCAATTTTTCTTTTGCTATCTCATTTTTCTGGTCTTGTTAGTCATCATTTTCTTTTGCAATTTTGAAAGAAAAAGATAATGCAATTATAATGAACAATTTAACAATCTAACATTGTAAATAGTACCTTGTGCTTTAATAATAAAAGCATGGCAAACACTGCATGATACCCCACCACTGTGGAGCAGTATAACTCAGAGCAAAAGCCGGCCTCGGTGGCTCAGTTGGATGCGCCGTCTGACTGGAGATCAGGAGGTCGCAGGTTCAACCCCCGCCGAGGTCGGCACATTCTTTCGTGGAGATTGATCGTGAAATATTTTCTACGGTCATTCTCTCCTTTCCGCTAATTCAAGAAGGGCAGTTGTCAGTTTCTGGAGAAAGAATGTGCACAATACTGGTTAACGGCCTAGAGGACTAAGCCTACCCAGTAAACGTGTGGTTAGGTAAACTGACCGCGCTCGACATGACCCCATTGGGTTGACTGGGCCGTAAAACCTCAACACACTCAGAGCAAAGATGACTAAGTTTTGATAAAAGTTAATTTGGTTTAAACAATAGTCTATCCAAGAATAGACAATACAAGCACGAACTTCAGAAACTTACTAATTATTTGTTTGAAGCATGCGAAGTGCATTTTGCAGAAGAGTCAATGGCAAATAACTCTTGTACAAAAGCAACCAGAGTTGTGGCTTTTGTGCTAGTATGTAACCTTTGATCCTTTATATATCCATGAAGTTCCATTCAGATAGTTCCAGAAGTAAAGGAACTAAGGGCCAAAAACCAACTTTCAGAAACTGAAAAGGGCCATAACTCTGTCATTAATTAACAAATTTCACTCATTCACAATCCCATAATACTCATTCCCAATACTAATTTATTAGGAATAAAAATGAAATTCATGAAGAAATACTTAAGTAATTGGTCATGCCCATGATCTTAAGGTCAAGGTCACAGACTTTGAAAGTTTATAAATAAAGTATTATGTTAAAGTTTTTAAAGAGCTCATATTTTACAAACAGTATGATGGATTTGCTTCATATTTGGTATGATGATAGATATAATGGTCCAAAGTTTCTTTCAGCAATACCCCAGCCCATGCCCATAATCTTAAGGTCAAGGTTACAGACTTTGAAATTTTACAAATAAAGTATTATGTTAAAGTTTTTAAAGAGCTCATATTTTCCAAACCAAATGATGGCTGTGATTCAGATTTTACATGATGACAGATAGAGGTCCAAAGTTTTATTGAGCAATACCCTGTCTACGCCCATACATTTAAGGTAAAGGTCACAGACTGAAATTTCATGTTTTAAGATTTTTTAGAGCTCATAATTTCAAAACTATATGATTGATTTGGTTTATATTTGGTATGACGATGGTTATAGGTCCAGAGTTTTTATTCAGCTATACCCACACCTATGACTATGGCTGAAAGGTCAAGTTTTACGTTAAAACTTTTCAAAAGCTCAAATTTCAAAACCATATGATGGATTTCAATTTGGTTCATGTTCAGTCTGATGATAGATATGGGTCCAAGGTTTTATTCAGCAGCACAATGACAATTATGACCTTAATGCCCCCTTCCTTCTCACCAGCCACTTCCCCAATAAGCCAAAGAGGTATTTAGTCCTTACATCCAGGTGAGCATTTGCTGTCTGCTGACAGCTCTTGTTAGTAAACTTTCATAGGTTTAATTTGTCTGAAAGTTTTTTCATAGAATGATAAACCTTGTAAAATCAGTGTTTGCATTATTCATTCAGCTAAATCTGGGCAGTATTTTGACAAAATATACCTTTAAGATGATTTGCGATAAGTCAAGTCATCAGACTTTTCATCTGTGCAGGCTGATCAGAGCAGAGTCTTTGGTGATGGCATACAGTAGCTACTTGGCCTGGCTATCCACAGAGCATACAATTAAGACTGATCTGTTTTTCCTTAAGTGCATGTCACATGTTTCCAAGGGGAACTTGGACACTTTCTCATGAAGCGGCCAGTAAAAGCCACATGTCCTGATAATAACCTATTCCAAAGAATTATGGCATTGCTATCTTGCTATCTATCAGTTTCATTCAGATATACATGTGCATGTATTCAATGATCATATTCTGTTGATGTATACACAAAACAAAAAAAGTATAAATTTAATCATTTCAGTTTTCTTGTGCAATGACCTTATTATAAGGCAGCAGCTTTATATGGCCCGCAGCCCGCAACCCGCAGCCCGCAGAATAGTCAATTTGGAAATTCATCTCCTAAATTATTGCTTTCACATAGCTGACATTTTCTTTCAGATAGTTCAATATTATTCCATCTGCCGGTTTCTACAGGAAGCTTATGATTGGCTGTTCTGAATCTGAACATTGTGTATAACAAAGAGACGTTTAGCGTAGTTAAATATTTTTCACACTTAATATCTGACTTGAATAAGTTATAATTACGTCCTTTAGAAGAGTAATCGAGCTGAGAATTCCAGTTTTGTAAAAACTGGTCAACTAAGTTTTGTTTAATCATTTTACCTATTGATATTGTCATTGTTACTGGTTGATGTATCCATAGATCGTGTCTGCCAGAATTATCGAGTATTCTTTGGATAAAATTTATCCATTTAGAGTTTATATGTTCTGACTTTAGCATAAAAAGATAGAAGTTATAAGATAGTTTTGAGATTTTCCCAGCAATAAGACATATCCAAAAGTTTATCATTCTACATTTTATTGTTATTTCAACTGGGTACCTGCCTAACTCAGCATAAAGCATATACTTTGGGGTACTTTTTCTACATTTCATAATCCTTCTTAAAAAATCTACATGTATACGTTCAATAATTTCAATATTTTCATATCCCCAAATTTCAGATGCATAAGTTAAGATGGGCATAACAGTATTATCGAATAACTTTAATTGTAAATCAATCGGTAAATCTAAATTGTTTGCCCTTATAAAAAGCAGCTGCATAGCTTTTTTAGCCTGCTCCGCTAAGTGTTTTCTGGCATTTAGAAAACTACCTGACTTTGATAGGATGACTCCTAAGTATTTATATTTATTTGTAATTTGAATAGTATGTTCTCTTAATTTAAATGTATAATTTGAATTATTTCTAAAATTAAATACTACTATTTCTGTTTTATTATAATTTATATTCAATTTCCACAATTTACAATATTCACTAAATTCGTTCAAGCATTTTTGGAAGTTTTTGTTCATTGTTTGAGAAGATGACAGTGTCATCGGCATAGAGTAGTAGCAAGACTTTCAAATACATGTTTATTTCGTCTGTTAAAAGTTCAAAATCCAGCGTTTCGACACCTCCTGATAAAAGAAAACTCTCAAGATCGTTTAGATATAAGGCAAATAATACAGGGGAAAGGTTCTCACCCTGTCGAACACCACACTCGCTGGCAAAAAAAGTCGATGTCTCACCATTAATTTTAACACAAGACTTAATACTTTCATACATGTTAGTAATAATTCGAAAAATTTTCCGTCAACAGAATTAAATATTAATTTCCGCCACAATCCAACTCGCCAAATAGAATCAAATGCTTGTGAAAAGTCTATAAATGCACAGAAAAGTTTTTGTTTTCTACCTTTCAATATTTCAATTAAAGAACTCAATACGAATATATGGTCGGTTGCGGCATATCCTTTTCGAAAACCAGCTTGATTTTCTAAAATAGTTTCGTTATTATCGAGATAAAGTGTAAGTCGTTTGTTTAAAATGGCAGTAAACAGCTTTCCTAAGCAGCTTAGTATTGTTATAGGTCTATAGTTTTGTACAAGTTTTGGATCGCCTTTATTTTTGTAAATGGGTCGAATAGTACCCTCCAACCAAGAGTTGGGGATAAAACCTGAATCAAAGACAGAGTTAAACAGCTTTTCATAAGTTGGTAGAAAGAGTTCCTTTGTAGATTTTATATATTCATTTATTATTTTGTCTTCACCACTTGCCTTACCGTTTTTGAGATTTTTAATACTTTGGCTTATTTCGTCTGAAGTTATTTTCCTATTTAATGTATTTTCATCATTTTCGACGTTTATATTGAACGCTTCATGCTGTGGTTCATTGGTTTTGTTAATTGTCTTAAAGTAATCATAAAACTCATTTAATGACGGTTGACTATTGTAATTTTTTGTTTTTAAACTTTTTAGATATTTCCAATATTCTTTTGGATTTTTTGTTTGCATATTTCTAAGCTTTTTAGTTTTATCTATTTTATACATTTTTATATATTTATTCATTGTTTGTTTATATTGTTTACTTTCATGATTTAGCTTGCATTTAGCTTGATATGATTTTGTAATAGTATAGATATTAAGAGCCCGGTGATATTTCTTTCTTGCAATCTTACATGCAAGGCCAAACCATGGTTTGTCAAAGTTCCTTTTCTGAAAAGGTTGTTTTTTCTGCTTTAAAGATTTTAAAGCGGCCCGTGTAAAAATATCTGCAATGCTGTCTGTAATGTCGTTTAAAGAGTCTACAAGCGATGCCTGGTTTGGTTCTACGTTAAGTGTTGTAGCATGTTCGAGACGCTCTTGTAAATTCATTATTTCTGCCATATTTATGTTACTAATGAAGAGATCTTTTGTATTTTCTGACCATTGAAAATTATGTATGTAATTGTGGATAATTTCAGTTGTTTTGTTCATTAGTAAATTACATGCTATTGACCAAGATAAAAGGGCGTGTCCATCTGAAAATATTGAGTCAAGCTCCACTATTTCAAAGTCATTTAAAATTTCGAAACTTTCAGCGGTACATAATGTGTAGTCAATGACCGACTTATTGCGAAATGTTTGTGCACCCGTCCCTTAATCTTTACCAAATCTCCCATTAACTATAAATAGGTTATTAGACTTACATGTATCAACCAACCAGTACCCTGTATTATTATTTTTTGCGTCTTGGGAAACTCTTTCGAGAGGAATATTAAGTTTTTCCAATATATTAGTTTTATCGAAAAAAACTTGCAGTTTCATCATCAAATTCAAACATGTCGGAGACAAATTGATCTAACGTAATAAAATCATCTAAACGTGAAGTTCGAGCATTTATATCACCAGTAATAAAGACATATTTATGATTACTACACTGGGTCATTATCTCGCTCTCCAGTACTGTTATTTCATCCTCATTATAAAATCTTGATTGTACTGGAGGGACATATACTGTCCCGAGCATGACATTTTCATCGGTGTTAGTAATTTGTCTATCAATCGATATCCACAGAATGTAGTCCGACTCAGTCTCATAGTGCTTACAGTATTCTGATATGTTATTTTTGATAAATATGGCTAATCCGCCAGATTTGCGGAATTGCCGTTCTTTTCGAGGCTGAGAAATAAGTTTGAACCCTGGGAGCGAGATAATGTCCAAGTCATCCAGTTTTGTCTCTTGAAAACACAAAATATCAAACTCATTGAAATAATGGACAAAATCGGGATACTGTAAACGAGTTTTTAGTCCGCAAACATTTAATGAAGCAACATACGAATATAGACGCAAATACCACCATGATGATCACCTGGTCTATCACGCCGAAATAATTTGAAGTTGTCAATACGTATATCTTCGTCTGACGTTCGGTCGTCTAGCCAAGTTTCACTTATACAAATTACGTCGAAACGGCAAAGTTCTGATTCAATAAGATCTATTTTGTTCCCTAAACTCTGAACATTATAATGCACTATTGAAAATTTGTCTACGATCAATTGTTCCTTATTTGTATGACTGGGGTTAGAACGTACAGAAGACTCAGACGCAGGACCAGGATTACGTTCTACTCCTGCTATCAAGAGTAATGACATGATTATCAACAGTTCAAAATAATTAAGATGCTTAATACCTTTAATTTTAGCTTGACGACTATAATTCAGTCCAATTCGTATCCGGTAAATCTCAATTGCAATCATTATTAAGTAATATTGTCAATCAACGCCTGAAAAAGACTGGACGATACGGATATGGACATGGTACTAAGAGATCGACTAAAATAAAAACATGTTCCCCCGTGGATAGACAAAGACATACAAAAACAATACATATAAACAGCAAAACACATCACAAACGGCAATGAGAAATTGGAATAATGAACAATTTCGTATCTGAATTAAACAGAAACAGAGAATGTATATATTACTCAGCGAGAATTTACAATATTTCCCTCTGAAATGTCGACTCATAAGCAAGGTGGACAACGTCATGAGAAAACACGTTCTGATAAGCATACACGTTACAGCCCAATATAAAACCCCCACCAGGGGTTAAAATACTGTATTTATAAGCTTCAGTAGTCATATACAAACACCGAAAGCACAGGCACTCATGAGGACTGTGTAACATGATATGTATCTATTCCACGCTTACATAATAAGATAGGCACTCTCATGACGCTATTCATATTGCATTATGGTCGGTGTACCGATCTGTACAAATAAAATTACTAAAGACAGGGATCACAGTGACCGAATGTTTAGCTCTTCAGTTCCCCTTGTCGAAACTGCAACTAACAAGAGAATCGGCAAAAACAGAAGAATGATCCCCGAAGAATGATCCCCGAAGATACGAAGTAGTGGGAAAGTTATTTTAATGAAATAATAAATACTTTAGAAATATGCTACGGACAAACTTATTGCAAAACTTAAAACGGGAAATAATTCAGTAATTACTTGTAACAGAGTTACAATTCTTGCTTTCTGCACTATCTCTGATGGCCGTCTCTTAAATGTATCAAGTTTCATTCAATTATCTTTTATACTTTCAGAGATATACACCGACTAAATTAAATATTGGAAAAATTAGAAATGAGAATAACTCCGTAAATACTGATAATAGGGTTATGTATTTCACATTCTGTTCTTCTCCTCAAGGCCCTCTATCACTATTTCAAGTTACATTTATTTATCTTCAATACTTTCAGAGAAATGCTTCGGACAAACTTACTATTACAAAAGTTAGGAAGGGCAACAACTCTGTAATTATTTGTGATAGAGTTACGGTTCGTGCACTCTGCACTTCCTAAAATGGCCGTTTATCAATGTATCAAGTTTCATTTAATTCCCTTCTACGCTTTCAGAAATATGCTCCGAACGAGCTTTTTATTGCAAAAATTTAGAATGGAAGTAACTTCGTAAATACTGGTGACGTGGTTATGGCTCTTACGTTCTGCAGTTTCCCACATGGCCCTCTATCAGTGTATGTAGCAACATTATATTGCCTTCAATACTTTTAAAATATGCTCTCGACAAAATGTGACGGACAGACATACATAATTTTGTTATTACTTCAGACAGAGTTTTGTTTTGTTTGAAATAGATTTCTCGTCTGCTCTTTAACTGGAATACCCCTCAGAATATTTCGATGGTACCTGGTAGAATTGTAGATTATGACAAGATGACGTGTTCCTTACAAGAATGACAACTCTGTCGTCCTTACCTCTGCTGTTATCTCCCTTTGTTATATTTGACACTGATCATTCATTGATTTATCCGTCATGTAAGTCGAACACTCTTTGGAATATTTTGATGATACTTGGTAGTAGTAAAGAACAGGACCGGACGACATGTCACATACAAGAATGACAACTTCGGCTTTTTCATAATTTTGGAGTTATCTCCCCTTCTTGTGTTTGAATTTTATGTCTTGTCTCTGCTCTATAACACGAATACCCTACGGAATATTTTGATGATGCTTGGTACAAATGTAGAACAGGACAAGATGTTGAGTACAAGAATGGCAACTGTGGCGGGGGACATTTTTTTTTTTTTTTTTTTTTTTTTTTGGTTGCTTTTTTATTTTTCTTTAAAAAAAAACTTTTTCTAGTTTTTTTTTTCTTTAAGAATCTTAGACTTCTTTAAGTGCCTTAGACTTATATACAACTTATTCCATACCTATAATTCTGATACTCGGTGCTGGAAACTTTTGAAAAAAGAAATATTTTTCACCACTTTTGTTAAAAAAAAATCAGATTTTTGCCCCTAAAAGACAGTAATAAAATTCGGTTCAAACTTATTTTTCTGCTGACAGAGAACATTATCTAATACAGTTAATGCTATTTAGATTTATCAACTCTTTTACATATACTTTTTAGAAAGTAATTCCAGTTTTCAGCGATTTTTTTCTCTATTATATTTTACCCTAAAAAAGCTTTTTTTGACAAGAAATGTTTTTGAGGACGTTTTTTTTTAATACCCTGGCCTACTGGTAAATAAGGTATGCACTTTGTCGAAGGCCATGTAATCAGCTGAACAACGAATATGTTAAACTGTAAACACCACACCCTAATTGTAATTATACGGACTGCGGCGATGCTGGGAAGGAACAGGGATATTTAACCCCAAAGGCGCCGTGCAAAATTTGCAACAGACAACATTTTGATTTTTTTTTTTTATTTATTATTTATTTTTCAGAGAAAATAAGATGTGACATTTCATGTGAATCATCAGACAAGCTGATGATTCACATGAAATGCTAAGACTGTTCTCTGAAAAAAAAAAAAATAAAAGTAAAATTGATTTCTACTACAGTTGTGATTGGCGCTTTAAGGGTTAATATGTCTCGCCTGCTTTCGTGATAAAAGTTTATTTAGCCTTGACATTTCCTTGCTATACTTGTTCTAAAATTTGAACAAGGTCCATATTATCACCTGATAATGTGTCTAAAGGGTGCTGGATAAAAGGCAAACAGTGTAGATTCTGCTCAGACGCTGCCTTGTCTGATATGGGTCTACATTGCCATTAGAACGGTCTGTCCGAATGCTAAGGGTTAATACAGTGTGATTAGGAAAATAACGTAGTTATAAGAGATGAAGTGAAGTTTCCAAAAAAATAGATCGATAAATAAATAAGAAAGGAAGAAAGAACACGCAAAAGGAATGAATTATATATATGAATTCGTTTGTTTATCGGATTCGCAAATCTCTCGGGAAATATTTCTTGTAAACAAGCCTACATAATTTTGATTCCTTTAAACCCCCCTTTTATATAGTAAAACTGGGATTTAAAGGGGTATACATTATTTTTTTTATTCTGCTCAAAAACATAGATTGTGGGTACTCGTTAGAACCGCTTCATTGCCCATTTATATAATAATACACTTATGCTACCACCATTAGCTGCTGATAACAGCAGTTCTACTTCAGCCGCAAGACAAGATTAATTAACCTTATAAAGTTCCCCCCCCCCCCCAGCAGGTAAAAGAAATTAGTTTTTTTTCCATTTACAGGGTGAAGAGTGCCCTTGTAACTTTCTTTTAATTTTGGATATAGCTTCATTTTGGAGGGGGGAGGTGTGCCTGCCAATAAATAACTCACCAAACAAGATTTCTTCCAGTATACAGGATTGATAAAGTCTGACGAGATGAGAAATTTCATTCATAATGGTATGTTTTGGTACATACAATGAATAAATGTTTTTGTTCCTCTCAATCACAATATGTCACTCAATCACTGTATGTCTCTTCAGCTATCTCATCAGACTTATCAGATCTGGTCAATGGTTATGTAAGTAATATTGCCCATTTATATAACAGTACACTAATGCAACCACCATCAGCTGCTGATAAGAGCAATTCATCTCCGGCCGCAAGACAACATCCAGGGAAATCGGATATCGGGATATCGGAGGTTGCTAGATTTCGGAGGTAAACAAATGATGTCATGCAGCGGCAGCGTATGTATTTATCCTCTTTTAATGATCAAAAAAGTGCTTCTGGAGGATAAGCAACGTAGCATATATTAGGCAAAATTAAGAAATGTAAAGTGATTTTATGGTCAAAAACGCATGATTTTAAAATAATTTGCCCGAAAGGGGTACAGGTCTCGTTTCATCTTTTGGTCGGTCAGACATTCCATGGATTTTTTTTTATTTACATTTAGGCTTAAAACCCCAGGCCCGTGGGTTTTGTAATGGGGCGATTGTGACCGTTTAGAGGTGGTACAAATGCTCATCAAATGTCGATTTAGAGGCAAACATTAGGGTTGTAAATTGTGTTTTCGGTTCCAAATCTGCTTCATTTTTTTTAATAATTTGTCCACAATAGGGGTTACGTTGGCACCCCCTCCTTCCTCCCCCCCCCCGCGTCCCGGCCCCCACCCCCCACCCCGCCACACACACACCCCAAACTCAGCGCGTATGGATGAACACGTTACAAAGTCTGTAAATTTTTCTATCGATAGCAAAGTAAAATGACAATTAGGTCTTCTCAACACAATTTATATAATTATCATATCACGCTAGCAACTTTATTCGGTGAAGACCCTTTGCAAATCATACTTATATTAGGAAAATGGGTTTACAGGAGAATGTGTAACTGTTCTAGCTGCTGCTTTAAAACCTAGATAAGAGGACTCACAAGGCGGCCAAGACGCACCGAGGGTGATTTCCTTTTTGACTGTTCTTCGGGTTGGGTTTGCCTAACTGTACCTCTACACAGAAACGCTAACACTGTACCTCTGCACAGAAACTCTAACAATGTTAAATTTTACAACTCCTTTTGATTAACACAGGGCATTCTGTTACTTTGTATGGTAAAAAACTGCAAACTGAAGACCCAATCGTACATCTTGGTATTCATCGGAGCTCAAACTATATCCCAAATATAGAGGAAAAAAATCAATTTAGGTCGTAGAACAGCATACTCCCTGATGGGGGCTGGTTTTCATGGAAAATCTGGTCTTAAGCCGTCAATCAAAGCTGATATGTGGAGAAAATATGTTGTTCCAAGACTGATCTATGGACTAGAAGTGCATAATCCCAGAAAAAAAATGTACTGCAAGTAGAGGCTTTCCAGAGGAGGTGTTTAACACAACTACAATCGTTGCCAAACAGAACCTCTGATACTGCCTCCATGGCCCTACTTGGAATGCTACCAGCGAATGTGTATATAGAAAAGAACACCCTTAGTCTGTTCGGTAGGATCGCAAGGGACCAGTCATGTATTGAGAATGATCTGGCAAAACGACAGTTAGCTGTGAGGGATCCTTCAGATAAGAGCTGGTTTTCTTCAGTCCGGAACATCCTAAACACGTACTGGCTTCCAACTGCTTATGAACTCATGGAACATCCCCCCTCAAGAGAGCAATGGAAGAAACAAGTTAAATGTCAATTACATAGTTATGTTGAGCAACAATGGAGAGAAGACATGACCTCAAAGTCCACATTAAAATATCTCAACCCTGAATCCGTTAAAGTAGGAAAAATACATCCCGTCTTCGCCATAGTGAGACACAACACGTACGACGTAAAACGTGCCGAAGTAAAAGCAAAGTTGTTGACAGGAACCTATATATTGCAGTCTAACAGGGCAAAATTCAATCAATTTAGTGTTAGCTCACTATGCCAGCTATGTAACAAAAATCCTGAAACAAGAGAGCATTTTCTAGTTACATGTGAAGCCTTACATCAGTTAAGATCTGAATCGTGGAATAAAATTAGGGCCTTATTTGAATTTTCCAGGGGAATCAACTTTGGATCCGGAACTTACTACACAGCTTCTACTGGACTCCAGTCATCAAGTCATCGAGAGGGAACTATGCCCAAGCGCATACCAGATCAACGTCCTTGAACTGTACAGTCGTGAACTGATTTATAAACTGCACGTTAACAGATCTAAAGTGTTACAAACTAAAAAACAACCAGAGAGCATAACGCATAAATGTAAATAATTCTGTATGAACAATAACCACTTGTTTTGTACTAATTCAAAAATAATGCTTTTAACAAGACTTTTATAAGGATTTTTACGTCTACATAAGTCGGTGCTACAACAAGTCAACGTGGGGACATTACAAAGATGAAAGAAAATATAGCTACATTTTGGAAGAGGGTGGGGTGCGAGGTGAGGGGATACTGGATATTTTTCTTCAGCAAGATTTTTTTTTCACTGACCAAGAAAAACAATTTATTAGTTTTACATGTCCCCCGATGTCCCCCGGCGTACCTCATATGGAGTATACATATCTCAATTTATAAGATTCACCAGAGCTTCTTCAAATCTTAATGACTTTAACTACTGTAATAAAGCCCTTACTGCCAAACTTCTTAGGCAGGGCTATCGTTATTTTAAACTTCGTAAGGCGTTTTCGAAATTTTATCGCAGACACAGTGCCTTGTTAGAAAAATATAGCGTCAGTCTGAAAACACAGCTGCAACAAGGTATATCGGAACCCGAATTTTACGGTGACTTAGAGTACAGATTTAGAAAAAAATGTAGGTAAATCTAACTTTTCGGAGCAATTCAGAAATTTAAACTAATTAACCGTTATAAAAGAATTGGCTATAGCCTGGATATTATGCAGCAGACTGCATGCCTAGTTGTAATCCCAATCATTGTTGATGGCTATGCTTCACTCTTTAATTGCACGACGGCGGTTCGGACCTCAGACTCAATGACGGCCTCTTCGTAAAACTTTAACCAGTGGGTTGGGGCTTGACGATATGTCTTTGGCTTGGCCCGCCGTGGTTCAACTATTGGTTTTCATTTACTCTGGCATACAGTAGAATTAGCCATGAGTACTCGTCTTTGTTTATTATAGTGATTAATTTGATTTTTATGTTTTCGCTTTGATGTATAGACTGAGTTGGGAGCCTTTATGCGAACCGAATTTTTATGTATTTCTGTATTAAGAGTAGCATCGGGACCCAGGGTGAAGTTAGCTAGCTGTAAAAGTGCTTTAAACCCCCCGGTGGTTTGCTCTACCGACCGTTCTAAGGCGGTGGTCCCGGTGTTAGTCTTACTCTTTGTTGCTTTGTGGTTTATTCTACGAGGCGATTTGTTGTATGTCTTTCCGTGTGTCATTTTGTTCTTGTGTTTTTCAGTCCTTTTAGTATTGCGATTACCTCGCTTGGGGAAGAGAGAGCTAATCTTAGTGCTTTTCGTACGTTTGTTCGGTTTGTGCTTGTTTAGATTTGTCGGTTTCCTCTTCCTCTTGGGGTCTGGGAAGGGCTGCGGTTTGTGATTGTGGCATTCCCTGGACTTTTCTCTTACCTTTTTTTTCATGGCCAGAGAGGCATATGTTTTTCCTCATAAACTCATCCAATACTTTTCTTTTTTTTTTTTTTTTTTTTTTACGTTTATATTTACCAATTTTTATTAATTAACAGACTTTCAAGCTCATCTTAGTTTAAGGTATTAAAAAAGATAAGGTAATTTTCATTAAATATTAAATATCTATATTTAAATAAATAAATAAATAAATAGATTGTAAGATTAGCCGAGATAACAGTACAGATTATCAGCTGGGTTTTAACACTGGTTCGTCAACATATTTCCCTCATTGATAATTTCGATTTGAGATTTATTGAATTTTGTTTGCTTTTTCTGACTTTTTTAATTTAAAAACAATACTTGTTTTTCAAGTTCTCCCAAATAGCTGAATATCTTTCTCGAATTTTCCACCAATAAATAGGTCACTTACAAAAAGATAACGCGCACTGGCTCCCGGCTTAGCTGAGCACCGCCGTGACATCTCGGATACAAGCGCAGACCTTCAGGAAGGACATTACTGCGATGCGGACGGTGAGCAGATTATGCCTTCTGATGTCTGTTTGTTTATGTTGAGGTTTTACGGCCCAGCCAACCCATTGGGGTCATGTCGAGCGCGGTCAGTTTACCTAACCACACGTTTACTGGGCAGGCTTAGTCCTCTAAGCGGTTAACCAGTATTCTGCACATTCTTTCGCCAGAAACTGACAACTGCCCTTCTTGAATCAGCGGAAAGGAGAGAATGACCGTAGAATATATTTATTACCAATCTCCACGAAAGAATGTTGCCGACCTCGGCGGGGGTTGAACCCGCGATCTCCTGGTGTCTAGTCGGACGGCGCATCCAACTGAGCCACCGAGGCTGGCTTCTGATGTCTGTAAACAACGAAGCTGTGAACCGAAAGAAAGAACAATTTACATAAAATTAAAACGTAATGGCACACGAAATTAAGAAACTTTTTTATGTGTGTGTGTGGATGGGGGGACGGGAGACCGGATGTGTATGAAGGGGGGGGGGGAGGGGGGAGGGGACGGGGAAGGCGATTCACTTATTTCAAACTGCATTAAAGAATCTAGCCAATAAATACTTTCATTTTGGTCAGTTCTTAATACTGCCCTTTGCGGTGTAGTGGCCTCTCCTACGAACGGACTCCGGTTTCAGCCTCATTGGTGACCTTCTATGTGTTGTTGTTGTTGTTGTTGTTGTTGTTGTGTGTGTGTGTGTGTGTGTGTGTGTGTGTGTGTGTGTGTGTGTGTGATTAAATGAACATTTTAGCTGTTGTTTTTATGCCCCCGCCATTTTCAATGGGGGCACATATAGAATCAACGCTGTCCATACGTACGTCCGTCCGTCCCGTACATAACACAAATGGTTTCCGTGCGATATCTTTTGAAAGGATAAGTGTATTGGATTGAAATTTTATACACAGGTATATAGTCAGGTATGTGGGTCAGGTTTGATTTAGAGTAAAATCCACGAATTATTTTAGGAGTTATGGCCCTTTTTCAACTTTGAAAATTTTTCAGCTTTAAAACATGGTTTCCGTGCGATATCTTTTGAAAGGATTGGTGTATTGGATTGAAATTTTATACACTGGTATATAATTTTAATATGTAGGTCAATTTTGATTTAGAGTAAAATCCACTTTTTATTTTGGGAGTTATGGTCCTTTTTCAACTTTCAAAAATGGTTTCCGTTTCATAACTTTTGAAAAGATAAGTGTATTGAATTCATATTTTATACACAAGCATATAATTCTAAAATATAGGACAGATTCGATTAAGGGTAAAATCCACCAATTATTTTTGGAGTTACGGCCCTTTTTCAACGTTAAAAAATAGTTGAAATATTGTTTCCGTTCGATATCTTTTGAAAACATTAGTGTATTGAATTCAAATTTTGTACACTGGTATATAGTCATAAAATGTAGGTCAAGTTCGATTTAGGGTAAAATCGACTAATTATTTTGGGAGTTATGGCCCTTTTTCAACTTTGAAAAAAATGGTTTCCGTTCCATAACTTTTGAAAAGATTAGTGAATTAGATTCATATTTTATACACAAGCATGTAATTATAAAATACAGGTCAAATTCGATTTAGGGTAAAATCCGCCAATTATTTTTGGAGTGACTGCCCTTTTTCAAAGTTGAAAAATAGTTTCAGTTTGATATCTTTAGAGTATTGAATTCATATTTAATATACAGGTATATAAAAAATCATAAAATAGAGGCTTAGTTCCATTCAGGGTAAAATCAACCCATTATTATGGGAGTTATGGCCCTTTTTCACCTTTAAAAAATGTTTTCCTCACGATATTGTTTAAAAAAAAAAGATTGATTGGTGTAGTGGATTTATGTTTTATACACAGGTATATAATCATAAAATATGTTCAAATTCGATTTAGGGTAAAATCTGCCAATTATTATGAGAGTTATGTCCCTTTTTTCAACTTCATTTTTTTTGCAAAATGCCTGCGTGTGGGTGAGGTGGCCCTTGGCGGGGGCATCTGTGTCATACAGACACATTTCTAGTTCTTTATTTCTTTGTTTTTGTTTCATCTTTTACTTTATTTTGATAGTGTTTAACCTGTTAGCAAAAGCAGTAGTTCAGTACGATCCCAATCGTATTATAATCAAAAACAACATATCTTATGGGCAATGGCATAAAATACTGCCTTTTTTTTTCTTCCATTACGTCTAAACTTCCTAGGAGGACACAGACGGTGTACATTGTACACCCCGGGTTGCAGGATGAAGGCCTGCAAGTAACCAGTTTGAATTACCGTATGGCGACTTTCCCTGCACAGGGGGCCTCCATTTAACGTCCTAATGGGAAGGATGGCACACTGTTTTCATTTCATGCCTGCAAATGACATGAAGGAACGCGTGTTCGGACACCGAAAATTCCCTCGCCTAAGCCTAGGGTCTATCCCGGTACCTGTAGCTCTAGAAGCCAGTGCGCTCACCACTTAGCTACCGCGCTACCTAAAATACGTGTTTCTTTATTATGGGATAAATTTATTTTTTGTTGACAAGGCAATACAAAGCTAAGTTGTGTGAATATTGTTTTTCACGCACAGTCAGACACTTTATAAGCAACACATTAAAACCAGTCTCATAATAAACACTTTACCTTTCATAGTTAAAATCAGTCAAAATCACATATTATTTTAATAAAGGAAACAGTTTTGTTTATATGGCAACGCAATTTTTTCTTAAGTGATAACTTGCCATCTAAGTTGCCATCAAGTACTTGAAAATCAAGGCGGTGAACAAAAAAAAAAAAAAAAAAAAAAAAAAAAAAAATAGAATTGTAGTGTCAACAGAATATATTAAATAAAACTATGTGCTTTTATAGGATAAATTCGCCATATTTGTTGCCATGGCAACATAAATTTCTATGTCATGTTGATTTTGATCATAAATTTGTGTTTCAATATTTAACAACTATAAAACTATCAAGTGGATAAGCTTTTCATTACATTGTTCTCAGATTGCTGCCTTGAAATCTATTAAAGACAAACAATTTTAAAATACAACTTGTAGTGTATTGTTGTTGCCATAGCAACTATTACAATTGGTTTTTCAAACTACGTTTTGTTGTTTTTGAAGATGTCCCATGGTTGACTTATATTTAGAAAAGTTTTCATCAATATAGGGCAGAATTTGTCATTCGTGAACCTATCCTTTATATGTGTATAAATTTGACTTAGTAGAATGTCACGTCATGTGTCTGAGGTGTGATATGTCAGTGAGGCAGAACTCTTTAAGAGCACTGAGCTCCCTGTCACATCCAGACATCGTCGCGATAAAACTGAAAGGTTATTGAAAACGACATTGAGTCTGAATAAAATAAAATAAAAAAAATAAAAATAAAACTTTCTTTTTTCATGTTGAAATCTGTCCGATTGATTAAAACTAAATGTTATACTCTTGCTTGCGCGGGCCCTTTTCAAATGAAACAAAATCAACAAAATGATATGTGCATCCAACGCACTCAGATCAGGCTGGGTATCTGCCCAGATCTGATCAGTTTTCACTGTCTACACGTAGAAATCTTAGTTCCTTAGCAACCCATTGAGTTCACAGCGAAGACTGATCAGACTGGGCGGATACCCATGTTGATCTGATTTTTCCCTGGCAGCCATGTCATTTTGTTGGTTTTGTCATGCGCTGGCTCACGTTATGGAGAAAACCGTTCAAATCAGCAGGCCGATTACATTCGAACCTACCGGCGCAGTGGCTCAGTTACTAGAGCGTCCGGTTTGCGTCCGGGAGGTTGTGTGTTCGATCCCCGGCCAAATCATACCAAAGACTTTCAAAATGGTATTAGCTGCTCTCTCGTTTGCGCTCAGCATTGAAAAAGCGGAACTGGTCGGTCGGGTGTCAGTATAATGCGGCTGAGTGGAATGACACGTCATGTGTCTGAGGTGTAATATGTCATTGAGGCAGCATTCTTTAAGTGAGCATTGAGCTCCCTGTCACATCCAGACACCGTCGCTATATGACTGAAAGATTGTTGAAAGCGACGTAAGTCTGAGTAAAATAATAATAAAAAGGTTAATAACATTTGAACTTTCTTTTTTCAGGTTGAAATCTGTCCGATGGAATAAAATTTTAATGTTTAACCGCGCTTGCGCAGTCTTTTTCTATATTTAGATACTTGTACACTTTTAAACCCAGTATTTTGCCAACACGACAATGGTGAGGGTCATTATACAAACTCATCTGACTTTTCGTCCTGGTCATTGTTCTATTGTTCTTAACTTAAGTGCTTAAGTTGAAAACAATAGGACGTTAAGCAGGACGGAAATGAAGAGAAAATGGGTTATTCATCCGCTAATAGTCCGAACAATTACCATCATATTATTAAGAGTGGGAAGAGAGTAGATACACACTACAAGATATTTTTGTAACCATATGTAATGTAATAATTCAGAAGTTTCGTTTTCGTAACAAAATAGAGTTTTATGATAGATATAAAAGCCCAGTTTATGATTATTAAGTAGTTGTGGTCATGGTACCCAAGCCATAAATCATAAATCCGTAAACGAATGACAAATCAGAATGTTCAGAGCAACAGACATGGACCCCAGAATAAAGGGTGTAATCGGGCGTCCGCGGATAGTAAGCAATATTTGGTAAGCAAGCTTCGCCCACAATGCCCACAGTCCTGATCGAAGTATATGTAGGTAGAAGAGTATGTCCGGGATTTTGGAAGCCTACTTACGGTTCGTCATTGGCAAAAACATCAGAAACAGTTCTGGAAACTGCCACATTGTAGGGATTGACCAGATCATGATGTCTCCCATAATTTATTTCCAAACTTAATAGAACTTATACCATATGTAGCAAAAAAAGATTATACCACATCCTTTTGACAGTCTGCTATTTTGCAACGAAATCAGGGTGGGGAATCACGTGGTTTTTGTTATCATACACTGCACGAGCAAAATGGCGAAATTTTGATTCTGAGCGGAGATAAGCAGCATTTTCTCTGAGTTTGCTTAGTTTTATCTAGAGAGTAATATTTTAGTAAAATTTTCCAGCCAATATTTATCCGGAACTAATGGTACCAGGATACCGTCATAAAATTCCATACTTTGAGTAAACACTCTGTCACAAAATTTGAAGTGGCGAAGAGCGAGACTAAAATACCGGGATAATATGCACGGACGTAGATAATTTTTGTCTGTTTGAGCGTACGCGGTGTGGTTTGGTCGCAAATCCGTCGTAAGACACATCTGGACAACTAGATACCGAAAATATCCGCTTAGGACCATTCAGCCCCTGAAAATTTTCAAATTTAAGAAAAGGATAAAATGCACGGATAAAATAATTGGATAAACTGCACGGACGAACAAAACAAATTAGATAAGATGCACGGACGGATGATGATCTTTTGCAAGAAAGCAATTTTTCTCTGCTGCGCGGGTGCCATCTGCTCAGCATATCTTCGCCGCCCTTACAACTGAATAAGCATGCTTTCAGCTGATGCAGCTGGTGTTAAAGGGATGTGCATTTCCCAAGATGGGAAATCTCGTGACCTTTTTCGGTAATTAGAACTGACTTAAGATAAAAATAGGACATCTTTCCATAGGAATTTCATCTGCAGCTTAGATGATACCGGGCTATGGAAAGGACTACCTAATATTTTCATAACCTTTGTACATATCCCACAACCAAAATGGTTTCCCATAGACACATGCAGCCTGTTTTGAATATTGCATAAAGCTGGATATTTGACAAGCCGAAAGCGCGGTAACGTGCAAGTGTCGATGCAAATAATTGAACGGGATTCAAGTAGTAACCATACAGATCCATAAAATGCTCCTTATATACATGTATAAATGAAGAAAAATCATTTTTGTAAGGTAAGTGCACTTTATGTGATCATAATTCATTTAATATTAATCCATTTATGCAAAGCAGCCCATTAATGTGACAGTGTCAAACAGTGTAAACCCAGATCGCAGCGTCTGATTAGGGTTTACACTGGTTGCATTAAATAGAAACGGACTGGAACATTGCAGTCAACTTTATACTGAACGCAAATTTTGATGACAGGTAGTTGAACAAATAGACAGAAAGATAGGTCCCTACATCCTTAGAAGAAGCACATGCTGATACAGAATCAAATAGCAATAAAACACTTAAGACAACAGGGCAACGATTGGTATTAGGTAAATTGTTTTCTTATTTCTCAAGGAAAACATATGATGTGGGTACTCACTAAAAGCATCTTGCCGAGGTACTTCTAATGAGTAACCACAATATATGTTTTGTTGACTAATAACAAAAATGTAGATACTTTTAGGCGAAAAAAGCTCCTTATCAAGAAGGATGAGATACTAGCAAGTAGAGAAAACAACTGATTTTGTTGCAGGATAAAATCTCATTTAATTGTTATGTATAATTAATTTCACTGATTCCTGTTGTTAGCATCTGACCATAGTAAATAAGCATCACTGTACTGTTCTTCTTCCTCTGGTTATTGATTCTGAAACAGGAAAGGTTCATCCCATTTTAAATATGTAAGATTGGCGTAGTTAATACTGTGAGAGAGAGAGAGAGAGAGAGAGAGAGAGAGAGAGAGAGAGAGAGCCATAGTAGTCTTATATGGAGTACCAATGCAGTATATGGCAAGCAATAGGGAAGGAAATTCTTTGAACAACCGTCAAAGAAGACCTTTCATGGATCATTTCTGTCAAGTCTGATCGAAATCTAAACAGTACTCTTAAATGAAATAATTGTGAATTCATGGATGGACAACAATGAACGGTGACTGATCATAATAAGTCCGCCTTGTCCCTCATATACGCGAGACTTGGCCCCTTTTTGACTCTGATGTCTCCTAAACGTTTATCTAAGAGACATTGATGCACCGTAAAGTTTGCAGTATTTTTCTGTAAAATTCGAACAATTAACCCCTGAAATTACCCTATATGTCCACTAAAATATGGGTCAATAGAGATATAGGCCCTCTTAAATGAATTTCTGAGGGAAGACCCCTGAATATGGTACACGTACTTTCATTAAGACAACACCTGTGCCACTCAGCCATGAGTGCCGGGCTTAGGAATTGTTAGAAAGTATCTCACTCCTCCACAGCAAACTGGCATGAAGATTGACAGATACATTTTGCAGTCGTTTATATATATATATATATATATATATATATATATATATATATATATATATATATATATATATATATATATATATATATATATATGCACGTTTGAATTCAAGAATTTTTTTTTTTAGTTTCATAAGAATAAAACAAAACTCTGATGAGCTTATCTGTACCATTCAACCATGCATGCTTGGCTTGAAAATTGTAAGAAAGTACCACAACAAACTGGCATGATTGACAAATATATGTACTTTTTGTTGATATATGTATGTTTAGAGTTGTAAAATTTACAGAGCTACCCGTATATATAAACATTTAAATTATTCAATACTAACTACATAATATTTATGTAAATTTATTCCCGAATATGAGTTTCATTTAACAATCATCTGCACACTCCACAATGATTGCTGGGCTGGAAGATTGTTACATATTAAATCACTCCTCCACAACAAACTGGCATAAAGATTGACAGATGCGAGGGATGTTCGAAATGAATTGCTTATTTCTAAATGGAGACTTCAAATTTCAAGTTAGCCCAAAAGTATTCATTTCATGCCCTCGAAGTACTCCCCGTGGCTAGAAATGCAAAGTTTCAGCCGATGTATCCACTTCTTGAAGGCGTCACGGTACGCTGATTTGGGCACAGTAATAAGGTACTAATGAATGGCAGATCCAAGTCAAAAAGAAATCACAAGGGGCAAGGTCTGGGGAATACGGGGTGGGGGGGGGGGGGGTGAGGCAAAACAGTTATTTTTTCTTTCTTCAAAAACGCCGTAACTATTTCGGAGGTATGAGCTGGGGTATTGTCATGTAGAAGACGGACATGTTTAAAACCTGTGGCAGGGCGTCGTTTCTGATGATACTTTTTCAGTTTCTTCAGTACTACGTCTTTGTAGTACTTTCCTGTGATGCTTTTGCCCTTTTTCACTGGCACTTTTATTGCGACTCCTTCACCAGAGAAGAAGATTGCATGCAAAACCTTCTTTGTACTCAAAGAACGTTTGGCAATTATTGGGCGTTTGCTGTGTTTAGTGGCCCAGATCTTATTGCTAACCTTTCTGACGGGCTCAAAATAATGGACCCAGGTTTCATCACCTGTGACGACATTGGCAAACTGCTTTTTGTCATATTTTGGAAACATTTGAAGCAGCTTTTTGGCCACTTTAACCCGTTGCCTCTTTTGCTCGTCAGTCAACAGATGTGGCACCCATCTAGCAGAAATCTTTCTGACTTTCAAATGCTTCTTCAAAATAAGGTGAACCGTTGATAGTGATATGCCTACCTTTCGTGCAATATCACGAACTGTAAATCTGGCATCTCCTTCAATGATTTCCTTTATTTTGGAAACGATTTCTTTACGAGATGCAGATTTTGGCCTACCTGATTTCGGTGCATTTTTGATGGACTCTACACCAGACTCAAATTTCTTTTTCCACCGCCGAACTGTGTCATAAGACACACAAGAAGGTCCAAAAGCAATAGAAATTTCAGTCATCAGCTTCTTCAAAGAACAACCAAGTTTTGAGCGAGCTTTGATGTAAGCCCGTATTTCATCTTTTTTGTCGACGCTTCTACCAACCATTTTTACTGCAGTGGTCAATGACTGCGTGTATTCAAATGGCAAATTTTATGTCTTACGCTTAGTCTAACATGTACATTTATACACCATTGTGTAGATATTGAATAGCCCCATACAGGTATGTATTGGTCTTTATCGTGACCCACGTGGATATCGAGCTAGAGGACAATAAGCAAATCATTTCGAACATCCCTCTCACATGTACTTTTTGTAGATATGTATTTTAAATTTGTAAAATTTAAATAGCTACTTGTACATATATACATTTAAATAATTCAAGACTAACTACATATGTACGTTTATTCCCGAATATGAGTTTCACTGAATGCTGGGCTTGAAGAGTGTTGCATAGTAACTCACTCCTCCACAACAAACTGGCTTGGAGATTGACAGATACTTCTTGCAGACATTTAAAAAAAAATGTATAATGTTCAGAGCTGGGCATGTTTAAAAAGTGTGACCAAAGCCTGTTAGACCTTTTGAAGGGAATACATGTAGGTATTTCTTTATGCATTAATATTGTTAAGATGAATTACATTGACCTTAAGCTGCCATTTTTTATTGCTTTCCTTTGAGGATTAAAACAAGAATTTTGCGGAATTAAATATCGCGCCAGGCAAACTTACAAAGTCGGTGAACTGTGAAATATAGATCAAGATCTAATATGGATGTTGCTATCTGAGTTATATTTACTTGGACCAAATGGTGGACCGCATATACCCTTCTGAACTCCATTTAAATAGAGCTAATTCTTTTGATACCGAGGCACATTTTTTTATTTGAATCTATGGATATCTAATGGTACAGTTTCCACCAAAATTTATGATAAACGGGACGATTTTGATTTTGATATAATCAATTTCCCTTGTCTAGATGGCGATGTCCCCAGCGTATCTCATATGGGGTATATATATCTTAACTTATTAGATTCGCCAGAGCTTCTTCAAATCTTAGTAGCTTTAACTGCTGTAATAAAGCCCTTACTGCCAAACTTCTTAGGTAGGGCTTTCGATCGTTATTTTAAACTTCGTAAGGCGTTTCCGAAATTTTATCGCAAACACAGTGCCTTGGTAGAAAAATATAACGTCAGTCTGAAACTACTTCTGCAACAAGGTATATCGAAACAAAATTTTACGGTGACTTAGTGTACAGATTTAGAAAAAATGTGGGAAAATTAAACTTTTAGGAGCAATTCAGAACACTAATTTACCGTTATAAAAGAATTGGTTATAACCTGGATATTATGCGGCAGACTGCATACCTAGTTATCAACCAAATTATTATTGATGGCTATGAGTCACTCTTTAATTGCACGACGGCGATTCGGGCCTTACTCAATGACGGCCCCTTCGTAAAACTTAAACCAGTGGGTTGAGGCTTTACGACATGTCTTTGGCTTGGCCCGCCGTGGTTCAACTAATGGTTTTCATTTACTTAAGAAGTTCTATGGGAGACATCATGATCTAGTCAATCCCTACAATGTGGCAGTTTCTAGAATTGTTTCTGATGTTTTTGCCAGTGACGCGCCATAAGTAGACTTCCCAAATCCCGGACATACGCTTCTACCGATATTTCCTTCGTTCAGGCCCATGGGCATGGTGGGCGAAGCTTGCTTACCAAGTAATGCTTACTATCCGCGGACGCCTGATTACACCCTTTGTTCTGGGGTCCATGTCTGTTGGTCTGAACATTCTGATTCGTCATTCGTTTATGGATTTATGATTTTGAATTACGGCTTTGGTACCATGACCGCAACTACTTACTCTGACAAACAGTAGAATTCAGCATGAGTACTCGTCTTTTTTACCGTAGCGATTAGATTGATTTCTACGTTTTCGCTTATGCGAACCTAATTTTTATGTATTTCTGTATTGAGAGTAGCATCGGGACCTAGGGTAAAGTTGACCGGCTGTAAATGTGCTTTAACCCCCTGTAGTTTATTCTACTGGCCGTTCTAAAGCGGTGGTCCTGGTGTTGTTCCTAATCTTTGTAGCATTGTGGTTCCCGCATTGCTTTCTGTTTTTTTTTTTTTTTTTTTTTTTTGTTTTTTTTTTTGTTTTTTTTTTCTATATGTGTTCTGATGCTAGCATTGTGGTCACCGTCTTCAATAGCTACCCACATTGCTTTCTGTTTAACTAGATGTGTTGTGATGCTAGCATTTTGGTCACCTTTAACAGTTACCCATTTTGCTTTCTGTTTTACTAGCTGTGATTAAGATCGGCATCGAGACCGAGGGTGGTTAATCGGCTGTAAAAGTGCTTTAAACCCCCGGCTGTTTATTTCACTGACCGTTCTTAAAAAGGGCGGTGGTCCCGATGTTAGTCTTAGTACTCTTTGTTACTTTGTGGTTTATTCTACAAGGCGATTTGTTTTAAGTCTTGCTTAGTGTTATTTTCTTCTAGTGTTTTTCAGTTCTTTGAGCATTGCGATTACCTCGCTTGGGGAAGAGAGAGAGCTAATATAAATGCTTTTCTTACGTTTGTTCGATTTGCGCTTGTTTGGTTTTGTCTGTTTCCTCTTCCTCTTGGTGTCTGAGAATGGCTGTGGCTTGTGCTTGTGGCACTCCCTGGACTTTAGTCTTACTTTTCTTGTCATTCCTGAGTGTACGCTTATACCAACTATCATCAATGTAGCCTATATAAATTATAGTTCTTGGGAAATGAACTCGAGTATTAAGGCTGCAGTTAGGATGGACGCAAATGTTGACGGCTGATAGCGCTTTCAAAATTGGAAGAGTCGATATATTGTTGTCTGATTTGGACTTAGTGAGCAATTATGACCAAATGACACAGGGTAATTGTTTGATTTAAGCTTGTATGAGGACAGGAGAGTACTCAGACATGTTCGTTACGTAGGCTTATCTCTGTTTTAAGGGTTTTAATTTCTTCATTTTTCTGATTTATTTGAGGACCCATGACTTCGGTTTTAAGTTTTTAACGCTCTTTCAAGACGCGCTTAGACATTGACTTTTAAAATACTCAATGTTTTCTCAATGCTTGGTTTCAGAGAATTTAGGAGTGCTGGAGCAACTACTTGGACCGATTTGGGATTTTGGAATCCGATCCTAATTACCTCTTGGGGGAGGGGTCTGATTCTTCATGAAGATCAGGCAGGTACCTAGCGTCATCAGGCACACGAGTTGTCACCTTGAACAACTTGAGTTAATTAATTCAAATTGCTCCGTCAAGAATGCCTCTCGTATAAGCTCAAGAGCTTACGCTTCGATTGATAAAAAAAAAAAACAAATACACTTTATACAAAATCATCTTTACTGAACGTGAGTCGTCCAACAAGTTGTAAGCAATAATAAAAGATCCTGTGATAAAGATACAATGCATATAAAAATTCTTATATGACATGAAATTATGGCATATTATCTATTTTATGAATCTAAGTGATAGCAGATTCAGTTGTTGCCATGGCTAATACCGAGTACTTCAGTTGGGAGATTGTTTGTTTGCGAAAAGCGTGGATACGAAATCCGTTCATTCAGACGTGAAAGAAAAACTTTCTTGCAAAAGATCATCGCCCGTCCGTGTATCTTATCTTGTTTACTTTGTTCGTCCGTGCAGTTTATCCAATTATTTCGTCCGTGCATTTTATCCTTGTTTTAAATTTGTAAATTTTCATGGGCTGACTGGTCCTCAGTAAATGAAGCGGGTATTTGCGGTATGTTTTCGGTATCTAGTTGTCCCGATGTGTTATCTGACGACGGATTTGCAACCAAACGACACTACGTGCTCTCAAACAGACTAAAATTATCTACCGTCCGTGCATATTATCCCGGTATTTTAGTCTTGATCTTTGCCACTTCAAATTTTATGATAGAGTGTTTACTCAAACTATGGAATTTTATGACGATATCCTGGTATCATTAGTTCCGGATGAATATGTGCTGGAAAATGGTGTAATATTCTCTGGATAAAACTAAGCAAACATAGAGAAAATGCTGCTTATCTCCGCTCAGAATCAAAATTTCGCCATTTTGTCCGTGCAGTGTATCATAACAAAAAAACATGTAATTACCCACCCTGGAAATGCAACACAGTAGACATAGTTTTAGGAGTACAATGACATATTAAATTACTGATACTGTAAAAATCCAAATTATTATAAGGTAAACAATGCAACCAGGCCAAACATGTAACACACCTGGTAATCTCGTAAGGGGTAGCTGCTAGTTATATGCCCTCAGAATCCTTACGCGAACTTTCGGCTATGACTTACGAGGCATCTAAATGTCAACAAACAGATAAATTCTCCTGATTTATTGAATTTTAGTAAATTTCATAGACATAGTTTGAAAAATCAGAGAATGCTATTCCCAACAACTTTCATATCTGCGTCGGAAAAGATAGGTATGGGCTTGAAAAAACATGCGGCTAATTTTTATTTCAATTTCACCCGGAGAAGGGTAATCCAATATTCCTGTTTTGACTTTTTTACCAGTGCAAAATGAAGGTATTTTCATCTATCTGGGCTATGAAATAATTATTTTCATGTGATACAGATATTGGACCCCTATAATTCCCTTGTTGACCTCCTAATACTATTCGGGACCATTAGGGGCTCGGAATTTATACTAAAGGTAACAACTGTACCATATCTATCTATCTATATATCTATCTATCTATCTATCTCGCTATCTATTATCTATCTATCTATCTCGCCTATCTATCTATCTATCTATCTATCTATCTATCTATCTATCTATCTATCTATCTATCTATCTATCTATCTTTCTATCTCGCCTATCTATCTATCTATCTATCCATCTATCTATCTATCTATGATTGCTATACAAGCCATTCTGCTCCCCCAGGTTACATTCGCTTGTGATCTGGATCACAGCCATGAAATTCAATAACTTTGCTATGTGTTCAATTTCGTATCCTACAATTATATATACGGTAAACGTCCTAGCTATAACTTTGTATTTCCATTTCTTCTGCCATGTTATGCTTGCCTTTGAGGGAGTAAAATTCGTTGACTTGAATAGAAAAAATAATAATTAAGCATACTATCAAAATGGGTATAATTCAAAATTCAAAATGAAAAAAAAAAAATAAAAAAAAATAAAAAAAAAAAAAAAAATAAATAAATAAAAAAATAATAAATAAATAAATGGTACACTATGATTTTCCGAAACTACATTATATAAGAAATGCGATAACATGTTATCCCTCTGGCGATGGGGGCGTTTGTGTGTAACAGTAATGTTACTAACGTTACCCTCAAAACAATAAAATAATTTGGTGTAAATATTAAAGAATCCCTATTCATGCTTTCTAGCATGCTTTTTGCTACCATGGTTTGCTTCCATAGCATGCTTTTGGTACAATGCATTTAACTATTATTATTGGTTTAATATAGTAGATGCTTTGAATAAATGCTTTATACACTTCGTAATGTTATATACGTTACTTTTTAAGTGATACTTTATCTCAGGGTCCCAGATATAAGCATTTATTTTTATAGATATCAAATTATACCTACATGGAACCCATATAGGTCTTATATGGTCAAAATAACTCTTATATGGGGCTTATGTAGGACCAGAATGGACTAAGTACCCAGATTCTGCCAATGTGGCTCCCATATATACAAGTATGCTCTGTGGCTGCTTTGCTTTTGGAATATTTTCACAGACACCTGTCAGACAGTCCTGATTTTTAATCATTGCTGTCGGCAACTTTGCGGACAGTTAAAATATTTACTTCGGCAACTTTTCGACTTGTACAGTTTCAATTTTGCGGACAGTCATGGCGAAGAGGGTGTGTATCTGTTTATGCCTCAAAATTCTAATACCTGACTGACTAGGGTACAACTTGGCTACAGATGGCTTGGGAAATGATTATTATGCAAACAATTGTTGCAAAATACCCCTCATGTATTTGAATTATTGACTTTACACGATGCGAAACACAGCTCGGGGTAGACTAACATGCCAAATTGTTCTGATCGATCAGAACGTTTTCTTCTCTCTCTTTGTTAAAAGACCATCTTTCCCGTATTATGTTGTTTCGGAATACAAACTGACATTTAACCAATAGTCCACTGTACTTGTAACAAGCAAATTGCATGCCAAAGCAGATAAAAATAAAAATAATTTCAGGTCATACACCTTGAAATGCTATGCCAACTTTGCGACTGTCCGTCGATCAGCGTCGCAACTTTCGGTTTCGGTCACTGTCCACTGGTCACGTGATTATACACTGTGTTAGTAAACACTAGTAGAACCAAAACAGACAACTTACTTGGGAATTATATGCAAAACGTATGTACGTTTTGCCTCTTGTTTTGATTCTGTATGTGGAAAGTTGTCTGCCAAAATTAGAAATCAGTGGGATATTGATGTAATGCTGCTTTAAAAATGGAGGCTATTGATATAATTTGGTGCTAAAATTGATATCTAAGCATATAACTTCAGGCTTGAAAATTATACATATTCCAGCGACACATCCCTGAAGTGCTCCATGTAGGAAGTGACCCCTCAACACCCCACCCGATCCCCACCCCACCCCGAGTAAATGATATACAGAACACAGAAAAGGGTGTCGTTTGCCAGAAGCATTTAAGGACAAAAAGGAACGCAACAAAATCAAATCGAATTTCAATGTATTTTGACACGTTTTGAGACTTTTTTTTATTTTACTTTTCACTACCAAGGATTGCAAGTTCAACCCACACCTGATCAGGCGCACACCAAGATTCTACTAATAATACGACAAGTAAGATTCAAACCAGTCTGTTCAAACCAGTTTGTTCAGTTAAAGAGTTTAGCAAAATCTTCAAAAACTATATAAGCAGCGAACAAACCTGTGTTGATCAGACTGCACGAATGTTTCTTTAGTTCTGGGCTGATGGCACTTGAACACCGTTGGTCTAAGTGCATCACACTAGAGGGCAATTACATCGAAAAAGAAGCGGTGGATCTCAACCGGAAATAAGTTAGGCTGGTTACTTATTGACTAACCCTCGTAGAACAGGTACATCATTGGGATCGGGGAATGAAGTGATTAGATTTTGATGACATTTATCTCGTTTTTATGGTCACATCGGTACACTGAAATTTTGACAGAAAATTTATTTGGTGCACACTATATGACTAGAATTTTACAAAACTAGCAGAGGCATCATTAGAACACGGGAAAAATATTGTGCCTTCAACTCATTTTAAAGGTCATTACATATTAACTTTCAATGTCATTACATTATAATGACTAAAACTGAGCCCTGTGTGCCTTCTATCTCATGAATCAATAGTTAGAATTTGATCAAACTACGAGTAGCACAGATATTTCAATGGGATAGGAGAAAGAAGTGATTAGATTTTGGTGACTTTGACCTCATCTTCAAGGTCACACCGGCACTTTTACACTCTTATCTTTTTTATAGAAAGTGTGTGTGTGTGTGTGTGTGTGTGTGTGTGTGTGTGTGTGTGTGTGTGTGTGTGTGTGTGTGTGTGTGTGCTGTGCCGGGGTGTCTAATCAGCATTGCTTAGTGACACTTTTTCCATTGAATCTATGTATCGTTTCTGTTCTGAGTCAGTGTATTTACCCACGTTTAACAGCTTCCTTAGATGAACCTATTTTCATTCGCCGTTTAACTATATTCGTTTACACGACGTTATGCGTAATGGACCTAACGTTCGATTGGTGTCGTGTTGACTGCTGTTGCGTGTACAGGTAACAACCGAACACCTGTTTTCGTTTATTTTGAACGAGATTATTCCGAACTTCATTAATGCTGGACAAAATCCATGTAAAAGAAAGTGTTAATATAAGAGGTGAATTTCATTCTGACTGACGTTCATCGGATTAGGCGTAAAAAACAAACAAAAAACTGTGTTTCCACTAACCCGATCGACCGTGTTTCAATCCCCGCGACTCTGTTTTTATCAGTAAAAATGCAAAATGAAAAAGTTAAGCACCGCCCTCAACAAAATACCTGTATTTTTTATAAAATTACAGGTCAGACCGTGTTCTTTTCTGGAGAAAAACAAAATAACAAATAAAATTATCAAAGCACTGAGTGCTGATGGTGGCGGTTTCCTTAATTTCTATAAACCTCTAGACTACATATCAGCTGTACTTTCATTTTGTTCAATATTTCTTGATATGTAACTAAAGCAATGCCATTTTCGCTACACAATGTGTGCATTCTGCACAATTCAGAGTAACTAGTTTCAGTATCATGAATATTTGATCCACATCACTGTGGTTCTGAACCCCTTTTAACCACATTTTTATTTAATTTCCCTGTACTGTGTACAGTAACATTATTTTTATTCAGATAACACAGCTTTTTTTTGTTTGTTTTTTTTTGTTTTTTTTATTTTTCAAGTATGAAATACTTACATGTTATTTATTTCTTAAAGGACTGAAAGGATTGTAAGTTATGGGTATTCATTACAACTACCCTATCAATAACTTTCAAATAAGTACCAACAACATATGTTTTGTGTAGAAATTATAATTAAAAAGATAATCTGGATAATCATCTAGAGTGCTTAAATGTACATAGTTCTGGCCTTTTACCGTTTACCGTCTGTTATTCCATCCATTTGAGGAGTCATTATGTCCATTCTATATATATATATATATATATATATATATATATATATATATATATATATATATATATATATATATATATATATATTGTATCTAGAAACAAACAAGAGCTCTACAAGTGGAGGCATCATACGCCCTTGGCAAGTAATAAGATGTAGCACATATGCGGACTACTGTGCAGTTCTGTGCTCCAGACCTGTGTAAATTTGTAAGTGGAGTTAGCTGGAAACCAAAAATTTCAAAGGGACATAATGCTGCTACTATTTGTTGGACTAATTTTGGAATAATATGTGCTGCTCCACATCATGGTCAAACTACAAATCAAGTTTCAGCTTGATTGGATGTAAACTATATGAGGAGTTAGCCGGGAACAAAAGATTAACAGAATTTTAAAGGGGCATAACTCTGCTAATATTTGGTGTACTGTAACCTCCTAATAATATGCGCTGCTCCACACCACGGTCTAACAATAAATCGCTTTTCAGCATGATTGGATGTAAACTATAGAAGGAGTTAGCCAGAAATGCAAAGTTTATGGAAATTTTTAATGGGGCATAACTCTGGTAATATTTGATGTTTGGTAACCTAAAAATAATATGTGCTGCTCCACACTATATTCTTATTATAAATCGAGTTTAAGCTCAGTGTAAGTATTTACAAAGTTTCAGTTTGATCAGGTGTAAACTATAGGAGTTAGCCAGAAACGAAAAGATTACAGAATTTTCAAAGGGGCATAGCTCTGCTAATATATGGTGGACTGTAACCTCAAAATAATGTGCCCTGCTCCACTTCATGGTGTAACTATAAATCAAGTTTTAGCTTGATCCAATGTAAACTGTAGTAGGAATAAACCGGAAATAAAACATTTACAGAAATTTTCAAAGGGGCATAACTGCCAATATTTGGTGGACTGTAACCTTGAAATAATTTGCGCTGCTCCACATCATGTTCTTACTATAAATCAAGTTTAAGCGCGATCAAATGTAAACTGTAGGAGGAGTTAGCTGGGGAAGTGAAAAATTTACTGAAAATTTCAAAGGAAAATAACTCTGCTGATATTTGGTGGACTGTAACCTCGAATATATATGAGCTGCTCGATATCATGGTCTAACTATAAATCAAGTTTCAGCTTGATCCGATGTAAACTGTAGGAGGAGTTGGCCAGAAACAAACAGTTTACCGAAATATTCCAAGGGACATAACTCTGTTAATATTTGGTGGAGTGTGGCCTCAAAACAAAATGCGCTGCATCACATCATGGTCTACCTATAAATCAAACTTCAGCTTGATCGGATGTAAACTGTAGGAGAAGCTAGCAAGAAACTAAAAAAAAATAGTGAAATTTTCAAAGGGTCATTATTCTGCTAATATTTGATGGACTGTAACCTCGAAGAAATATGCACTGTTCCACATCATGGTCTAACTGTAAATCAAGTTTCAGCTTGATCCGATGTAAACTGTAGGAGGATTTAGTCAGAAACGAAAAGTTTACTGAAATTTTCAAAGGAACATATCTCTGCTAATATTAGGTGGACTATAACCTTGAAATAATATGCACTGTTCCACATCATGGTCTAAGTATAAATCAAGTTTCAGCTTGATTGGATGTAAACTGTAGGAGGAGTTAGCTGGAAACAAAAAACTTACAGGAATTTTCAAAGGGGCATAACTCTGTTAGTATTTGGTGGACTGTAACCCCGAAACATTATGTGCTGCTCCACATCATGGTCAATTTATAAACCAAGATTCAGCCTAATGGGATGTAAACTGTAGGAGGAGTTAGCTGGAAACAAAAAAGTTTATGGCGTCAGACCCCATAATCTAATACGCCCTGTTTGAAAAACGAGTATAATAAAAACAGTAGTGAGCTTAAAGATGTTCAGATGCATCCCCTAATTTCAGAATATTTCAAATTACGGTAAAGATATTAGCAAAATGAAAACTATGTTGAAAATCCCATTTAGAGATTCCTGAATGTTCAAAGTCTTAATAACTGGTATTGCTATTTATACTTTGTAAAAAAGCTATCCCACAATACACTATCCTATGATGTCACTGATTCTTTTAGATTTAAATCCTCATCATTTTATTCCAGACTGCTAATTTTAATTTTAAAAAAAGTAAGTATTCTATTACTATTGATATTAAGACTTAAAATTTCAAGCTAGAAATTTTTTTTAAATTATGAAAACTAATATAATTAAATTCCAAAAACTTTTTTTTAAATATGAAAAATACAAGATACAGGTTACTATGTTGAAAAAAAAATAACCAAGAACAAATTTATTTTTGATAATTACATTCCAAAGATCATTACAAAATACACATAAAACTTCAGTAAAATAACTTCAGACAATGGAATTTAAATTTTAGTTTGACATAAATTTGATTTCTCAAAATTAAATTGTATCAAACTAAATGTGAAAATGTATAACCACTGCACCCTAACAAAAAGGGAAGAGACCTTTTCTCTCTGTATACATTCTTTGAATATTTTCAAATTAAATTTTTTTAAAAGATTTTTGAAAAAAAAAAAAAAAAAATCATAAGAACCACTGTTGTAAGTACATATATTTGGAATATTTTCAAATTAAAGTTTTTAAAACATTTTTTTTTAATTTTTCATAAAAACCAATGATGTAAGTATTTGGAATATTTCAGTAAGGTTTTCACCATTTGACTCGCTAGTCACATGTTTCTTTTTAGCACATATACAACCAAAAGTGAAATAAGAGGATGTGTCTGCTTTAATCTATGAAAAATATTTGTGGTTAAAATACGGTTTCACAAAATCCAAAATCAAGCTTCAAATTCAACTGTGATTTTTGTTTGTCTCAGCTCTCTGCACTCTTCATATATAAACAAGAGGACCATGGTGGTCATTAACGCTCACCTGTGCCTAAAAGGTCACTCAATGTCTACAATATTCATTAATCTGGAGGATATACCTCCAAAATATCCATGTCCTCCACTTCTGCAAGTTTAAGGAAGATCCAATTTTAACTGATGAAGCTATGCAGCAAACAAGTTTCTACTACCAAATACTGTCAGGGGAGATAACAAAAAACAAAACAGCATCCAGAGTTGTGGTCCTTACATGCAACACACCTTTTTAACCTCATGTACAATTCTACCAAGTATCATCAATGTATCTTCCATGGCGCTTAAGTTATGACAATCACATGGTTTCCACTGACAAATACTGTCAGGGGAGTGAACACAAACTGCAGTATTCTAAGTTACAGTTTTTTGTATACGACTAACCTTCTTACCTCCTGTTCAATCCTACCAAGTACTATCAATATATTTCAAAGGGTGTTGGACTTACAAGGTCTCTATTACCAAATACTGACAGGGGAGATATCTAAAAAATTGCAGTACCTAGAGTTGTAGATCTTGTACAAGACGCGTCTTCTCAACGTCTTGTACAATTCTCCTTAATATCATCGATATATCTGAAATGGTGTTGAAGTTATGGCAATCATAAGGTTTCCATTACCAAATACTGTCAGGGGAGATAACTAAAACTGTGGCATCTAGAGTTGTGATTCTTTTGTGTGACATGCTTTCTCAACCTTATGTACAATCCTACCAAGTATCATCAATGCATCTGAAAAGATGTTGGAGTTACCAAGATCACAAAGTTTCTATTAGGGGAGAAAATTCTAAACCACAGTACCTGGAGTTGTAGTTTATGCAACACATCTTCTCAACCTCATGTACAATCCTACTGAGTTCAATCAATATATCTGAAAGGGTGTTGGAGTTATCAAATGCACAAGGTTTCGTTTACTAAATCCTGTCAGGGCAGATGACTAAATAACTGTGGGACCTAGAGTTGTAGTTCTTGTATGTGCCACACCTCAATTCTTTCAAAAGATATGTTCTGGGAACTCAATGAAAGCATGCTACCAGGAAGTTTCTAGAAGTCCTAGTTAGTACCCACAACATATGTTTACTAGGGGAAATAAGAAAATATGTACCTAAGCACTCCTTTAATCTGGAGCTCTGAAATGTAGACATTTCTTGTCTGATTCTCTTGATGTTAATACATTTTAAATTTTTTTTATCCATTTCAAAGGTACAAATTATCTGACCAGCAAGAGAAACTGGGCCTAATTCAAAACCATATTATTTAAGTAGTTGTGGTTTTGTTTGTGTTGAGGTTTTACGGCCCAGTCAACCCAATGGGATCATGTCGAGCGCGGTCAGTTTTCCTAACCACACGTTACTGGGCAGGCTTAGTCCTCTAAGCGGTTTACCAGTATTGTGCACATTCTTTCGCCAGAAACTGACAACTGCCCTTCTTGAATCAGCGGAAGGGAGAGAATGACCGTAGAAAATATTTCATGATCAATCTCCACGAAAGAATGTTACCGACCTCGGCGGGGGTTGGACCCGCGACCTCCTGGTCTCCAGTCGGACGGCGCATCCAACTGAGCCACCGAGGCCGGCAAGTAGTTGTGGTCATGATACACTCAAATTACACAAACCTTATTCCAAACTCATAAATCTGTAAAATAATGATGAATCAGAATGTTCAGACCAACAGACATGGACCCCAGAATAAAGGGTATAATCGGGCATCCATGGACAGTAAGCCTTACTTGGTAAGCAAGCTTTGCCCACCATGCCCATAAACCTGAACAAAAGACATGTAGGTAGAAGTGTTATGTCCGGGATTTTGGAAGTCTGCTTATGAAATCAGTAAAAAAAAGTAACCATTTCTTCAAATCAGAATATTTTCTGACTAATTTTTATGAGACAACTATTCTATCTAAATTCCTTGCATTCATTACTGTTTTTGCCTGGCAAGAAATAGAAACTAAATACTGGGCCTATTTACACACACACACACACTCATACACACACACACACACACACACACACACACACACACACACACACACATCGGATAACTTAAGCATGTGTCATAAATTAATGTATTCATTTCTTGAAAAGCTTAAATTATGGGGAATATTCACCAGATAATCTATTTATCTGAGGATTCTTGGTACTAATTCATTTAATAATGTAACTCTAATATAAGTGGCAAGAAATAAGAACAAATACCTTTTGCTTTAAAAAGTTACAACGTGTATCTTAATAAATGTGCTAAAATCTGATGACAAAATACAGCTGCATTGCGTTATGCATATTCTGGTATATTTCCACAAGACAAACAATCAATTTGAGGATTTCTTGTGTTCATTTCAATTTGTAGAGTTAAACTCTGTATAAATATGAACAAATAAAAATCAAAATATAGCCTTACTCTTAAAAATGTACACTTAATATAGTTCAGACAAGTGGACAGGGTCACTTATACTGATATATCTGGACAAAATGTTACAAATTGAGGCATAATCACTTATAAATTATCGAATTTAATGTTAACACATTATTTATTTCGATTGCACAGAAAGCTCAGCAATCTTATGCACTTGTTCTATAAGACATGGATGTTGGTGTTTCGTGAATGTGTGTTAGAGGAACCCAGATTACACAGGGAAAACCATCGACCAGCGCTACCCCACCCTGTATTATGCCTGATACTGGTGCCCCATAAATCCAATGTCGGCTGCAGTGAGTTATTCACATTGAGCACCATTAAAGGAAACTAAGGAGGGAAAGTGTGTTGGATGCAGGACTGAAACCTGTGACCTCCAGCTCTATTCAACTGAGCTAACCAGATGGCTGTACGCCCAATCACCACACCATGATTTTTTTTATGCCTGAATAAAATTAATGTGTGTGTGTGTTTTGATGATTTTTTTTTATTTGGGTTTTATGTCTCTTTCAAGAATATTTCACTTATATTAAGCCGATCGTTCATCAAAGGTGGGCGAAAACCGGAGTACCCGGGGAAAAACCACCTGACCATCCGTAAGCAGAACATGGCTTTCCCACATGTGACATGTTACCCGAGCGAGACTCGAGCCACAGCGGTGAGAAATGATGAAATTTTAGTATCAGTTTATCTTAAAAATGTACACTTAATATAGCTCAAACAAGTGGACAGGGTCACTTGTACTGATATATCTGGACAAAATATTACAAATTGAGGCATAATCACTTATAAGTTATCGATTTTAAAGTTAACACATTATTTATTTTTACTTCGATTGCACAGAAAGCTCAGCAATTTTATGCACTTGTTCTATAAGACATGGATGTTGGTGTTTCGTGAATGTGTGTTAGAGGAACCCAGATTACACAGGGGAAACCATCGACCAAGGCTACCCCACCCTGTTTTATGCCTGATCCTGGTGTCCCATAAATCCAATGTCGGCTGCAGTGAGTTATTCACATTGGGCACCATTAAAGAAAACTAAGGAGGGAAAGTGTGTTGGATGCAGGACTGAAACCTGTGACCGCTAGCTTGCAAGTGCTCTACCCAACTGAGCTAACCAGATGGCTGAACCCCCAGTCACCACACTAGGATTTTTTTATGCCTGAATAAAATTAATGTGTGTGTGTGTTTTAATTACTATTATTATTATTATTATTATTATTATTTTTTTTTTTTTTTTTTTTTTTTTTTTTTTTTTTTGATTTGGGTTTTATGTCTCTTTCAAGAATATTTCACTTATATCGAGCCGATCGTTCATCAAAGGCGGGCGAAAACCGGAGTACCCGGGGGAAAACCACCTGACCATCCGTAAGCAGAATACGGCTTTCCCACATGTGACGTGACCCGAGCGAGATTCGAACCACAGCGGTGAGAAATGATGAAATTTTAGTATCAGTTTATATTATAAATATTTTGTATGCATATGTGTGTGCAGTGTTGGGGCCTAGAGGTTGACAAAACATGGACCTGTCATGGATTCATGGAATAACGGAAAGTTCCGAAAAAAGTACTGAAATGTCCGTAGTATTGGACTATAGTCAGCCAAATGGTCCCAAGCCTTGTACATGGAGTTAACAAAACACGAAAACATTGGCACTGTTGCATCGTCCAAATTGTATTCAGCATTCCCATTTACCCTCTGCAGAGGGGTTTTTATCCCCTGAGAATTTGTCTTATACCCCTAAATTTGAAAAGAGTAGTATACTGCTTTACAATGGGCGTACAAAAAAAAGAGAACAGAGCAGATTTACCCCCAGTTTCAAAATGCAGTGGGAATCCTGATATTAACAGCAGTGCTTTCACTGAATTTCCAAGCAAGCCAGAATCGAGAAAAAAAAAACGTCTTTATATACAGGCCCACAAGATCCCACTACAATCTGATGTTCCAGTGCACAAAATGTCAGCATTGGTTCCATCCAGAGTGCCAAGATATCAAACTGAAAGCGTACCAGTTGAAACATTCAAGAACTGTTGGATGTTTTGAATGTTGACTAAAATGAAAACTTGCATGTAGCAATTAATGAGTAAATGTTATCAATTTATTCTAACGGATCTATTTCCTTTCAAATTCTCTGTTAATACTACTACTGAATGTCTTTTCTAGCGACTGATTTTGCTTCTTTTTCCCGGCCTTGCACTTAATACTTTTCATATGTATCTGTATCTCGGATACACTACGGAGCTTCCATGGAACTTTATCATATCACTGATACAAAATTTAAATGACTGACAGACCTTGACCACGGAACTTTCATGGATTCATGGAGTTTTTATGGATTCACTGAAGTTCCTTAAACTCATAGAACTTTCACAGATTTACAGACAGTTACAATAACTCTTGTCATATAAATTTAGCAAAAGATGAATGATAAAATAAAATCCCCTTATAAACACAAAAAATCTTCGGGGAAAATATAACGATAACAACTCCAAACATTCCATATAAAATGCCATTTCCCTGTTTTTTTCATGGGCGGTATCAATTAGATTTTGAGGGTCCCAAATTTTGTTTTGTACTTTTAAAGCTCATAAATTTTTCCTGATAACTGAGAAGTAGAATGTGGGTCAACAATATTTCAGTCATTAACGATATTGCCTCCAGATTTGTGGGACTTTTACCCAACCTGATCACATGATGAACTCAGGACCTGCTTAAGCAGGTCTGCCTTGAAGGCTACAGGCAGCCCATCTACTTCGCGGGCCCCAATGGGCGGGGGCCGTGGTTCCTGAATATCCGATAATTAGTGAACCTCGGTAATAGGCATCTCACTGACGATACACTAACCGTTGGCCTCCTGAAACGCATTTTACTGCTTCAGGAATTTTGCTGGAGCTCTTGAAACTTTTCTGCTTTTCGGACGTTATTTTTAGCGAGCCTATACATGAACTACAAAAAATCTTCGAGAAAATATAATTTTGTATCGAAGAAAATTATTACTATGGCGGAAATCAGTGTGATTTGGTCGGACTTGATTCACAGTTTTCTTAGTATCCGGTATATCTGGAAGGCACAAAGTGACAGGCACAGTGGCCTGGTGGCCGCAGGAAAGTAATACCGCAAAAATGTAAATAAAACGTTATCTTTATTTATTTTTTTTTTATTTATTTATTTTGTCAAAAGATATTTATAAATAATTTTCATAAAAACACATATTAAAGCGAACGTTTAGGAAAAACGTGCTGCTAAATACATATGTAACCGCACTGTACTTTACTTTTTCGAAAATATTCATGCGAAGTGATTTCGGCCGAAACTGTTTATGGTGAATAGCCTAAAAACTGCTGATGCTTTATCACATATTTATACCTTTCTCTGATACGCTTTCGGAGACTTTCGGAGAATTTTTTGCATCAATTTTCAAATTCTCTGCCTCAGAAGGTTCTGGAGGCTGAATCAAGTTCCACCGTTTGTTTATTTTGACTGGTTCCCACACCCTATAGCTCAATACTTCGCATATAGAACACAGGAAACCAGTTAATTGTTTATTCTGTTTATATTCGTCCGCCGAGATTGCGCTCAACATCATTAGCTTATTATTTCTTCAAAAGTTTGAAGTTTTCTTTGTTTTGTATATTCGGTCGCTCTTTAAAGTTATCAGAGTGTAGAAGGCTTACATGTTTGAATGCAGAATTAAGCGACATCAGCGTCAGTATGGAACTACCTTTTAGGAAGTATTAGATTTGCAATTTTGAGAAGACGGATTGTAGAAATTCCGTATAGTAAATTTGGCGGCGGTAAACCGCCACCAAAAATAGCCATCAGAGGAGATAACAAATCCCCCGACCAAACCGTCATTTCTAAATTTAGTGTATTTCAATCGATATCATGGATATATTGAGTTAGAGCAAAGTAAAAAGATGCAAAGATAGTATGAAATGTGACCAAAGTAATAAGTAAAAACATAAATAAGTGTACTGTGAATTTTATTTTTGCGTGTTCTTTTATCATTTTTATCATTTTTGTCAAAATCATCTCATAATTATTTCTGATGTGATTTTTTTTTTTGTACAGGATACACAATATTTGCAAATACTTTGAATTTGTGAGTGTACATATTTAGAAATAATAGCAAAAATAAATGCCTTGTAAAGGTAAAGAAACTTGCTGTATGTTGTATGTTTATTAGGGTAAAAAATTAATAGAGTAAAAGTTGTCCTTCTTGCATGCTACACACCTTCTTGACCTGATATGTGTCCCTACCAAACAATTATCAAGTTATCTCAAACAGTATGCGAGTTATGGCCTGCACAAGATTTCGGCATGAGAGGAGATAAGTACAAAATGGAGAAAGTGACAGTACTTTTGAACACGACATGCCTACTGGTCCTTATCTATGGCTATACCAATTATTATCAAAATATTTCAAACCACATACTCAAGGATTTACTTTGAAATTCATTCAGGGGAGGTCACTAGAAAACAACCATGGCAGATGTTGTCTCTCTTGCACGTGACACGCCTACTGTTCGATACCAATGCCTCTACCAAATATTATCAAAATATGTCTAAGGGTATCAAAGTTATGGAGCGTACATGATTTTGGCTTCAGGGGATGAAGAAGAAACTGAGATTTGTTTCTCTTGCATATGACATGCCTACTGGTCCTCCTCTCCATCTTTACCTAATATCACAGTATTATCTCAAACAGTATGGGAGTTACGGCCTGCACAAGATTTCGGCTTCAGGGGAGACAACTACATAACAGAGAAAGTAAGAGTTGTCTACCTTGCACGCGACACGCCTACTGGTCCTCCTCTTCATCCCTACCAAATATTATCAAATTATCTCAAACAGTATGGGAGTTATGGCCTGCCTAAGAATTCGGCTTCGGGGGAGATAACTATATAACGAAGACAGTGAGAGTTGTCTCTCTTACATGCGACATACCTACTGGTCCTCCTCTTCATTTCTACCAAACATTATCAAAATATGTCTAAGGGTATCAAAGTTATGGCCTGCACAAGATTCCGGCTTCAGGGGAGATAACTACACAACGAATAAAGTAAGAGTTGTTTTTCTTGCTCGCGACAAACCTACTGGTCCTCCTCTTCATTCCAACCAAATATTATCAAAATTATCTCAAACAGTATGGGAGTTATAGCCTGCACAAGATTTCGGCTTCAGGGGAGAAATCTTGCACGCGACACACCTACTGGTCCTCTTCTTCATTCCTACCAATTAGTACCAAAATACTAAGGGTGTCAAAATACTAAGGGTATCAAAGTTATGGAGCGCACAAGGGGCCATAACTACATAACGAATAAAGTGAGTGTTGTCTCTTATGCAAGTGACACACCTACTGGTCCGCCTCTTCATCCCTACCAAATATTATCAAATTATCTCAAAAAGTATGGGAGTTACGGCATGCACAAGATTTAGGCTTCAGGGGAGATAACTATAATAACGAATACAATGAGAATTCTCTCTCTTGCACGCGATACGCCTACGGGTCCTCCCTACCAAATATCATCAAAGTATGTCTAAGGGTATCAAGGTTATTGAGCGCACAAGGATGAAACTACAATTTCTGCTTCAGGGTAGATAACTACATAATAAAGTGAGATTTGTCTCTCTTGCACGCGACACGCCTACTGGTCCTAAAACAGTATGGGAGTTAAGTCCTGTACAAGATTTCGGCTTCAGGGGAGATATCTACCTAATGAAGACAGTTAGAGTTGTCGCTCTTGCTCCTCTACGTTCCTACCAAATATTATCAAAATATATCTAAGGGTATCAAAGTTATAGAGTGCACAAGGATGCGTCTACGTATGGACGGACGCCATACTGATCGCTATCGGTCGGGGGGATAAAAAAAAAAAAAAGTTTCTCCAACCTGGCGACCAATTTTTTTTTCAGCATGTTAGTGGAAACACAGCTTTTATTACGCCTTAGGTTTTGGTTGAAGTATTTTGAAAATCTATACCTGTTGAATCATTTGCCCGGATGTAAAACATTGGCACTTATTTGTTTTATACTCTATGTGTGTATCCTAGTATATGCGCCAACTTATCGGGCTACACTGGCCTAAAACGTCACATGCTCTATCCAGACAAGTTTTGGTGGCTTTTTGGTCAAGACAGCTGTATTTGTTTCACCTTGTTATGCATTTGCATCAGACGGATGCGTGTGTAACAAAAATCGAGCCATATTCCACAGTAATGCGGTGGTTGGTGATGTAATCCATTCAAGTCCAGAAATGTGATACTTGTTTATTTCATATAAGATTTCATTGGCAAGGCGCTATCAGCAAGATAACATGTCCCACTAGCATGATTATGTCACCTTGGTCACTTTACCGACTTAGTGTACCTAAATTTACCTCTTCCTAGAAATCCAAGTGTCAGCCGACAAAGGTTGTTTTCCACATTTTATTATTGTGTTTGTAATGCTGACCTAGTTCTGCTCCAAAAGTTTTACGTAGGAGGCTATACGTTTCCTTTAATCAGTCTAATAATATGCGCTGTGAAAATAGATCGATCTAAATGTACCAAGTGGCGTGTTCAATTCGATCGCGATCGATCTACTTTTTGTCTCCTTGAGACTCGGTTTCTTTGCCTCCTTAAAAAGCCTCTAAACACGACAAACGTTATGCTGTCTGCCCCAAAGTAATCCTGTAAGAGGAAGTCAACCAAAGGAACTCGTAACTATGGCATCAACAGACTAGTCTCCACTTGTCAGCTTGTGAGCATTTAATTCTATTAGGTCTTATAAATATAACCGCCATCTTGAAAAGAACAGCGGCCATAAAACCACCTAGACAAAAGTTTGGCGATGAACTTTTGGACAAAGTACTTTTATTTTAAACGGAAAATAAGGAAGAAAATTCGTGGTATGCCAAGTTGACATTATTGGCGGACTGTCCAAGACAAACAAAAATAAGCACGACCGATTTAATCCTACAGCGGGCCCCACTTGTCACATGGTCGACGGTTTAAGCTTATATAGTCGCCCAAGAATTTAGAACGTTGAGTTGTGACGTCACCAGAGGCGCTAGTTCAAAGGGACGTTACTATTACTGGGACATTAATTTTATATACACCTCGCCAAAGGTAAAGCATATGTTAAGTGTAGATTTCGTGGCCTTCTTTATACTGTATATCCCACCTTCTTATCATACTTGTCATAACACTGAACAAAAGTCTATCTTAGTACATCTTAATTTGTATAAAAACTGGTGAATTATTAGTGAACAGTGCAGACGCAGATCAGAGGCCGAGGTCTGTAACGTAGGAAATGGGTCAGTACTGCACTGAGGTACTACATGATTCCTCAGGCCGGGCTGTCAGTACATAATTATATATAGTAACTCACGTGAAAAAAAACAACAACAACAAAAAAAAAACAACATAAAGTAAACAAAACCTTAAACTTTAAGGGGCCATAAAGAAATACGTTTGTTTGGTGTGTCACTCTATTGTTTCTTAATCCCCTGATTTGAGTTTTAAACTATTGATCTATAGCGTCCCATTAAAGGGATATTGTTTGTTTTGAGGTTTTACGGCCCCGGCAATTCAATGGGGTCATGCCGAGCGCGGTAAAAGACAATGTAGACCCAGATCAGACGCTTCATTATGTGATGTTTGATCTTGATCTACATTGTTTGCTAATATCAGGGTCTACACTATTTGCATTAAATACAGGATATTTTATAAACCATACTATTAAAAATTTAGCCAGACTCCCCTTCTACTGGAAATGGACCGGTCCAAAGAGTTGAGTTAGAAGAGTCCATTCGGCATGAATGGGTTGAGAGGAAAAATGCACTTCGTGGATTTTCTGTCATTTTTTTATAGAGCAGACTAATTTTGTTACTTCCTATTTTGCTTTTCTACACGCTAAGTTAGTGTCTACTCTAAAGGAAAGCATTCTTTCCCCTTTTCCATAGAGAGGCACTTTTTCTTATTGTTACCTCTCCTGAAAATGTACACATTCACCTTATGAATCAAAAATAAATAAATAAATAAATAAATAAATAAATAAATAAATAAATAAATAAAACAAAATAAATACAATAAAAAATAAAAATAAATAATAATAAGTAGATGAATACATAAATCCTTCAGTTTGTAAGGCTGGAGGAGATTAAAAATAGAGTATTATAAAATTTCAGAAAGTAGATCTATAGACCTGTTGAGTATTACTTCCCATCCTTGGATAATATTATACCCATCCTTTAAGTGTAGTAGTCCTTATTTCTGGTCAGTATCACTTCCTATCCCTGGAAAATACTAGACCCACCCATGGAGAGTATCAGTTGCTGCTTCTATGTAATAGTTGCCTGGTAGCGTTAAAAATCTGAACTGAACTGAGCTGAACTGAGTATCAGTCTCCATGTCCACATCATTCGATCTTCGACCTTCGAAGTGTCAACATCGTCTAGATAACGACTAACGAATAACCATGGCTGTCCGTTATTCCTGCATTACTACTCAGGGCCCTGAGTGAGTACAAGTTTGTTGGTCATCCTCTCTGGAGGATGGCTGACGGAAAAAATCCTGTTTGCGTCGAACTGACCTTTCACAAGACGCCACCAGTCTACAAGATGAGGGCCGAAAGTAGGAGGCTGCCTGAATCCTCTGCTGGCGAGTGGCCCATAGCTGTTAGACGACCGCCACCACCGACGACCAGATCGACGCCTCCAGCATGCCGACAACTGAACATCGGAGAAGGAGACATCACCGGCAGCAACATAGACACTACAGATCGCCACACCAACTACCATCACAGTACCAAGACCCCCGTAAACGGTACAGATCACTCCATCACCCCTCATCCAGAAACCAGCTACACCACCTTCTCCAGAGTCTCCACGTACTAAAAAACCAAGGATCAAGTTGCCGAAGTACACGACAAGACAACAACACGGTACTTCCACGTCAAGATGAAGGAAGAATATTCCATTCATGAGAAGTACGACCTCCAGGACGTGTACGCCACCACGTACAAGCTCATCGTAGAACCACCAGACAGCCTAGAGAAAACGAAGAAATCAACAGTGATCTCCCGGCCTTCTTCGTCTGCCAAAGGGAGAACAAACACTGGATTTTCATCAAGGGGCATATAAGCAAGTACTACGATGAACCATGGTACAACAACATAGAGATGCTGAATGTTGCAACCGGTGTTCAACAGACCAACACAGCGTATTGGTATGACGTACTTGACCTGGGTGGGGACACCCAACAGGCTCTATGGTGAGTACATCCTTTCGGCACCAGGGTGAAGACACCCACCCTGTATCCTTTCCTGCGGCGACCGGTATGTGGTAGCCAGTGTAACTTACTCACGACTCGAGCTGTGTACCTTAAAAGCTGACTTTTCGACTGACTGTCAAAATTCAGCAACTTACAGGCAGGACTACTATTCTCACACGAGGTCCGGGCACACCGCCCGATGTCTGGACATGCACGCAGTCCGTGTCTTGGCCAGATGATTCAGTTATGAAGTATAACTAGGCACCGTTTCAAGCCAACCCAGTAGTCCAATGAAACTAATCCAGATTTTTTCTGGCGTAGCCACTTTGTGACTCAGATGCCCGGCTACATTAAAAATCTGACTGATTGACTGATTGATTGAGTATCAGTCTCTAACCTGAAGAGTATCAGTCCCTACCGTGGAGAGTGTGCGTACCCATCCTTGAAGGGCATCAGTCCCCACCCTGAAGCATATCAGTCTCCACTTCTGGTGAGTATCAAATGGTCCATCCCTAAACAATGCATTTTCAGATGACTAGCACTGCATAGGATATGTCTTTTTGATTTGCTTTATACATAAATTGTGTGAAAAGATATAAACGAAAGTAAGCAAAATACAGATGTAGATTAATATGATGTTCGTCTGTCATTACTGACAATGACCAATCCTAATCAACTGTGTGATGTGGTATTATTTGTGTGTTCTAATATGGCTGATGAGACCAATCTTAGCTCTTAACTGCCTGTTGCAGATAGAACAAGAGAGGTCTGAGGAAGAAAGCTCTGTTGGTGATGCCTTAGCTCTGGCTTTCCGCTGTGCACGTTTCTGCTCGGCTTCGCTGATTCTTTTTGCTGCGTATTCACCAGCTCCCCTTCTTATGAGGCCTCGCCACTTTGTACGGTTCTGTACAATCTGTTCCCTTGACTCTGTTGGTATGCTGAAGTCTTTAAGGACGGCTTTGAGGGTGTCCTTGTATCGCTTCTTCTGACCACCATGGGAGCGTTTTCCAACTTGTAGTTCTCCATAGAGGATTTTCTTTGGCAAACGTTCATCAGGCATTCTGGTAACATGGCCTGTCCATCTTAATTGTGCAAATTTTAGAAGAGAATGTACAGTCTGCATCCTTGCGCTTTTCAGGACTTCTGTGTCTCGAATACTGTCTTGCCACTTGATCTTTAGAAGTTTTCTAAGACAGCTTGTATGGAAATGGTTCAGTCTTTTTGCATGCCGTTGGTAAACTGTGCGTATAATAGTGTTGGCAGCACCACCGACCTATATACTTTCAGCTTTGTGTAAAGTCTGATTCCACTTCGGTCCCAAATACTTCCACGTAGGCGGCCAAATGCTGCACTAGCTTTGGCGATTCTAGCATTGACTTCACAATCAATGTGCACAACTCTAGAAAATGTGCTCCCAAGGTAGGTGGACTTGTCTACCACTTGCAGTCGTTGACCTTTCACTGTGATGGTAGGCTCCTTGTAAGGCTTTCCAGGTAATGGCTGATATACTACCTCAATCTTTTTGATGCTGACTGTGAGATCATAGCTGTCACATGAATCAGATACTTGATCCACACCTTTTTGCATATTCTCTTCTGTTGGGAGCACCCTTTGCCATGTCATCAGCAAAGAGCAACTCATCAAGCACCTCCGTCTGCACCTTATATTTAGCTTGCAACCTTCTTAGGTTGAAAAGTTTCCCATCAAAGCAATACCTAATAGGGATACCATTGCAACTATCCTGGAAAACATCTGTAAGCATGGCAGAAAACAGTATGCTGAACAGTGTTGAAGCTAGTACACAGCCTTGCTTAACTCCATTTGTCACAGGAAATGGATCAGAAAACTCGCCATCAGTTTGGACCCTTGCAAGCATACCATTATGGAATTGCCGCACCATTGCTATGAATTTGGCAGGACAGCCAAACTTTGCCATAATTTTCCAAAGTCCCTCACGACTGATTGTGTCAAATGCTTTGGTGAGATCGACAAAGGTCATGTAGAAGTCACATCCTGTTCCTGGCATTTTTCTTGAAGCTGTCGTGCTGTAAAGGTCATGTCTATTGTTCCTCTGTTTTTTCCTGAATCCACACTGGCTTTCTGATAGAATCTCTGACCGTTCGAGGTGTTCATTCAATCGGTTCAGTAGGACCCTAGCAAGGATCTTCCCAGCAACTGACAATAAAGAGATGCCTCGATGATTGTTACAGGCTGAGGATTCCCTTTCCTTTTGAATAGGTGGATAATTGTTGCATCCTTGAATTCTTGAGGGATGGCTTCTTTTCTCCACATAATGTGAAACAACTCTGTCAGTTTCTCTGCAACAGGAGGACCTTCTGCTTTGTAGATCTCTGCTGGTATTGCATCTGATCCTGGAGCCCTGCCAGATGACAGGAGTTTTATTGCTTTCACTGCTTCAGAGATGGGTGGGAGCTCATCAAGCAGCGGATTTCATTCCATCTGTGGTAGTCTGTTGATAGCTTCAGCATTGATAGATGATGGTCGATTAGGGACACCATTAAAGTGTTCAGCCCATCTTTTCAAGATAGCTTATTTGTCAGTCAGAAGACTAGTTCCATCTGCACTAAGGAGTGGGGTGGTTCCTGAGCTCTGGGGACCATATACTGTCTTGAGTGCATCAAAAAACTTTTTCATATCCTTTCTGTCTGCAAAGGACTGGATTTCATCAGCCTTTTGCCTCAGCCAGGAGTCTTGCATGTCTCTGAGCCTAGTCTAAACTGTCTTGCATATGTTTGAATAGGCAGTCTTGCTAGATACTGAGCCGGTATTTCTGAGGTAAGCCAAGTGTGTTTTTGGAGTTTCTCTTCAAGGCGTCCTGAATTTCTTTGCCATTCTCATCAAATCAATCTTGGTGTTTGCGAGATACTAGTCCTAGGGAATCTATTGCTGAAGAGTGAACGGTGTCTCTGAAGACTGTCCAGCTCTCATCTACATCTTCTGAACTGTGTTTCAGTGCATCTAAACGGCTGCAGAGATCGTTGACGAATGCTTGACTCTTGCAGAATTGTTTCAGCTTGGAGACATCTAATTTCTTTGACATCTTCTTGCCTTGTGGTCGTCGTACAGGCTGAATGCGCAGGCTGAGTTTGCTGACAACAAACCTGTGATCGGTCCAACAGTCTGCACCACATATAGTCTTAGTCACTCTGACATCCTGTCTGTCCTTCCTTCGCACTATGACATAGTCAATGAGATGCCTGTGTTTGAAGCGAGGGTGCATCCATGTTGTCTTTCTGCGAGTTGGTAGACGGAAGACTGTTGGTGATCAGTAAATCATGCTCTGCACACTTCCTTGAAAGGAGGAGTCCATTGCTGTTGCACTTCACTACATCTTCAGATCCAATCACTCCTTCCCAGGTCTGGTGGTCTGTGCCCACTCTGGCATTGAAGTTCCCGAGGAACGTGACTTTGTCTGTCTTGGGTGCTGCAGAAATCACAGATATCCAAATCATCATAGAACTTGTCTTTGACATCATCTGGGTTGGTCATTGTGGGTGCATACGCACTTACAATTGTTGCATGCCTCTTGCCAGATTAGGGAAGTCTCAGCGTCATCAGGCGGTCATTTATGCCTTTGGGAAGTCCTGAGAACTTGATGGCGAATCCTACTCCTGCTTCACACCGCTCCTCTTTCTTGCGTCCACTCCAGAAGAAAGTGTAGCCAGCACCAATTTCTTTTAAAAGCCCTTCTTCTGCAAGGCGAGTCACTCAGAGCTGCAATCTCGATTTTGTGTCGGTCAAGTTCTCTACCAACAAGAACTGTTCTTCGCTCAGTTCTGTCAGAGCCAGAACTGTCCATTAGGGTGCGTATATTCCAAGCGCCGATGGTTAGAGGTATCACCTTCAGCTTCTTTTTTCTTGTTCGACCACTAAGTGGAATTCCCGCTGATCGCGGTTAACCAGCCAGGAGTTTTGAAGCAGACAATTGTTTAGGGCACCTTTTCTAGCCCCTTCCCCATGTTACTGGGGCGAGCAGTGCGATCCTAAAAAGGTCTGCTCAGTCGCTCAGTTCGGCTGCCGAATTCCCCATACTGCTTCGCTCTTAAGGAAAGCGACCATATAGAACCAAGCCGCCTGTGTGAAGGTCCGCAACTACAGCTTCCAGTGTTTCCTCACCTGCTGCTTCGCCGCTCGCCCATCGCCACAGGGCTTTGTATGATTTGCATATATGTGCTTGCTGTGAATGTGTGTTGCTGATTAAGATGACATGCGCTGTGAATTGGATTATAGTGAGGGAGAGGCGCGTAGTCAACCTCACTCTTTCGTCCTGACCCAGCTGGATCCAGAGGCAAGACAGTGTCAGGGCATTTGGAGCTAAGCCTGGATGCAGTGGATGACCATGACTTCTGTTGTGCCTTGTCATGCTCTTCATGCTCCGTTGAATCATAGTAATGATTTCTTCCGCCCCAATTTTGAAAAAAGACATAAGCCTGATATAATCGAAATGTTGTAGAAGGGTCGTGATGTAGTGAGATAGAGTGTTAGTAAGGTTTGTTCTACCTACAAAACAAAACATAATCATTTTACAAGCTTAAAATATTTCTCTATAACTTTGAACAATGTTATTTGGTTTCACAGTGTACTTTGGTTTATACTTGGGTGGTATTAGTGTTTGTGTTGGCAATGAATCAAGACAAATAGTTACTAGATATATCATGAGAATCGGGTGACTGTGACATCACGTGATCGGTGGAAACTTTCTGAATCTGATAAAAACGCAATTACAAATGTCAACTTATTAGTGCATAGGTCAAATTATGACAGATAATTTACAGTTACGGCTTATTTTTGGCAAGAGTTGGTGAGAAAGAATGTGAGTGATTTTGGGTAGGGTTTGACAGACGGCTATAGACCGTGCTCTTCAGTTCAATTCAGTTCTGGTTTTGAAATGCTTCGTTACGCTTCGTTACATTAAAGATTTGAAAATGCAAAATTGAGTTTAATATGTCTGTAACATATATAATGCACTTATAAAATAATAATAAAAAAAAGACTAAAACTATACGATCACAAGCTAGAGTCGTGTGACTACTTACGTTATAATATCTATTACATCATATTTCTCATTTACACTGTCCAGCTAGACTGTCACCAGTCTCCAGTGGCGAAATATGTATTCTTATAATCCTGCTTGATAATCCACTAAAATAAAATCAAAATAATATCATGAATATAAAGACCGGTCACTAGTCTAGTGACCAGCCTTTATAGTAATGATATTTTGGTTTTAGTTTAGTGGATTATCAAACAGGAATATAAGAACAAATACTTATTGTCTGGAGTCAGGGGCCAGTCTAACTGATCAGCTAGCTACATACATTTAACAAAAGATAAATCTTGTAATTTCGAATACAAGCGCACAAAGCAAACGGTTCAAAGGTATTTTGGCACATTTACGAGGGGCACTCAAATTTGTTTTAAGATTTTTTTTTTTTTTTTTTTTTTATGTTCTACACATTGTAATATTTGAAATACAGCCTACGTTACCAAATTTACAACAATCACAAGAATGTCGTTTGTTTAGAACATTTACTTCCAAACTACAACATGATTAATACTCTTTGTCAGAATCGGCGCACGAGGTCATTAATATGTACCGTCTAAATGGTAGGGATTTTACGTAATGCATACAATTTCGAAAGGGCTCTCTAAAACCTATATCCTTCAAAATTATTTTTAATGGTATTGGGGAGGGCGCGAGGCGTGGCTGCGTGGGGTATTGTATTGGCACTACATATGGTCTGTCCATCTCTTTGTTTCCCTTCCTTCCTACTGTCTCCCAGCTCTCTGCTGTGTGTCTCTCCCTGTCTGTTAATCCACACGTGAGGGTGGCTTCATACATTACGGTACCCTTTATAGGGGTAACTGACCGAAGATGCAAGATAAAGAAAAGGAAGCTGGCCAACGGCTCGAAGACCGGCCTCCCTGTTATTTGTCTGTCTGTCTGTCTCTCATTAGGGAGAGACAATTTGGGAGATGGCGGAATGATTTTTGAAAAATAATAATACTAATAAATGCAGGACCCTCTTTTGCCCCGCCCCCTCCCCCACCCAACACACACACACACACACACACACACACACACACACACACACACACACGAGCGCGCGCGCGCGCGCCAAAAAAAAGCCAGGATCAGGGTAAATGCTATTGTACGCGTTGTAAAACGTGAATAAAAAGACGGGCTCGCGTCGCGGTTAAAAAGAAAAATCCAGGACCGAAAACATCACCCTCTCACCCCCCCCCAACCCTCTCCCCACACACACACACACACACACACACACACACACACACACACACACACACATAAAAATCAAATGGTCGGCCCTTAGATAACATATTTTGTAACTGACGAGTGATTAAAATACCGTCAACTCTTGGTACTTAATATTTTATGTATGCCCAAATGTATGTCAAAGAGCTTACAAAACATTAATAGGATGATATTTTCGTAAATGAAAACAACATTTTTTTTTAACAAAAGTTCCTTCAAAAGATCAAAAGAAGAATAATAAATTATAATATCTTTATTGTTTACTCAATTCTAGGAATGTCGCGGCCGAAACGTTCCTAGAATTGAGTGAACAATACAGCTATAAGAAAACAACAGTGTTCCTAGAATTGAGTGAAAAATAAAGCTATAAAAAACAACAGTTTCTTTTTTTTTTTTTTTTTTTTTTTGTACTACGACCTGCTTTATACCGTATTTACCATAAGTATTCGAACACTTTGCTCAAAAGAGGCTACTCTTACAGGATAAAAATGCTCCACTGTTTTCCTTTAAGGGTGGCCTCTAGTTTGGAAGCGATCAATTCTTTAATTGTTTCCTTTAAAAGTAGTCTCTGTGGTAAAGAAGAAACATATTTGGTTAATGCCTCTTTATTGCAATATTATTTTTTCTTACATATGTTACCGCACATGCAAATTTGTGCTGAACGGCCGCTACGCCTTTAGAATCCATATAGAATTTTAAATTTTGTTGATTTGTCTAAAAACTGCTGCATGGGTGAGAAACAGTTTAGATTCTGTGTATTTCTATAGCGTCTGATCTGGGTCTGCACTGTTTACTCAGGTCTGTCTGTCCCAATACCAAGGGTTATTTACGGTCACTCCTACTTGATAAATCTATTTTATACTGAGGGGCACATAAAGGTAACTTGTACACTTTTTGCTCAGGGCTGTCTGTCCCAATACCAAGGGTTATATACGGTCACTCATACTTGATAAATCTATTTTATACTGAGGGGCACATAAAGGTAACTTGTACACTGTTTGCTCAGGTCTGTCTGTCTCAATACCAAGGGTTATTTACGGTCACTCCTACTTGATAAATCTATTTTATACTGAGGGGCACATAAAGGTAACTTGTACACTGTTTGCTCAGGTCTGTCTGTCCCAATTCCAAGGGTTATATACGGTCACTCCTACTTGATAAATCTATTTTATACTGAGGGGCACATAAAGATAACTTGTACACTGATTGCTCAGGTCTGTCTGTCCCAATACCAAGGGTTATATACGGTCACTCCTACTTGATAAATGTATTTTATACTGAGGGGCACATAAAGGTAACTTGTACACTGATTGCTCAGGTCTGTCTGTCCCAATACCAAGGGTTATATACGGTCACTCCTACTTGATAAGTCTATTTTATACTGAGGGGCACATAAAGGTAACGTACACTTTTTGCTTTTCCTCGGTGGCTCAGTTGGATGCGCGTCCGACCGGTCATCAGGAGGTTGCGGGTTCGACCCTCGCCGGTACGGCAACATTCTTACCTGGAGATTTGATCATGAAATACAGTATATTCTACGGTCACTTCTCCCTTTCGCTGATTCAAGAAGGACAGCTGTCAGTTTCTGGCGAAAGAAAGTGCACAATACTGATTAACCGCTTAGAGGACTAAGCCTGCCCAGTAAACGTGTGGTTAGGTAAACTGACTGCGCTCGACATGACCCGACTGGGTTGACTGGGTCGTAAAATCTCAACATAAACAAACGAACACGTTTTGCTTTCATATTTTTCGGCGGGCTTCTCTGTTGATTTAAATATATTTATTTCAAATCAATCATTTGGCATGCATATGATATTTACATACAATGACACATTAATAAGATTGGAATTGAAGCAACATTGCATCTCTGTTGTTTCTGACAGCCTTGATTTTAGCTTTAGTTACGAGTGTTTTCGAGAGCAAATAATAGAGCTCAGATACTCTTTTTAGATAGATAGGTAGATAGATAGATAGATAGATAGATAGATAGATAGATAGATAGGCAGACAGGTAGGCAAGCAGGCAGATAGATAGATAGATAGATAGACAGAAAGATAGACAAGCAGGCAGACAGATAGATAGATAGATAGATAAATAGATAGATAGATAGATAGATAGATAGATAGATAGATAGATAGATAGATAGATAGATAGATTCCTCCATACTGGATAGTATTTACTACTCAATAAATACAACTGTTTTACACTACAGCCTAGACCGGCACCAATCGTTTCTGTTTTTTCTTTTTTATTTTCTCAATAATTGGTATTTGTTTTCCTAAAATTACTCTCTCTCTCTCTCTCTCTCTCTCTCTCTCTCTCTCTCTCTCTCTCTCTTAAGAGCCTGTGTACGTGAAACGCAGGCTATACAACGGACGCACATTATACATCGCGGACGCAAAGGCTACACCACGGACGCACAGGCTACACCATGGACGCACAGGCTATACCACGGACGCACAGGTTATACCATGGACGCACAGGCTACACCATGGACGCACAGGCTATACCACGGACGTGTAGGCTACATCACGGATGCGCAGGCTACATCATGGACGCAAGGCTACACCACGGACGCACAGGCTACACCACGGACGCGTAGAATACACCACGGACGCGTAGGCTACACCACGAACGCACAGGCTACATCACGGACGCTCAGGCATAACCTCCGACGCGTAGGCTACACCATGGACGCACAGGGTACACCATGGACGCACAGGCTACACCACGGACGCGTAGGCTACACCACGGACACACAAGCTACACCACGGACGCGTAGGCTACACTACGAATGCGCAGGCTACTGTTTTGAAAGCACAAGCTACAGCTTAAACCATTTATGCCGAGTGGACTCTTCAACATTAACTCTTTGGACCGGTCCATTTCCAGTAGAAAGTGTGCCTGGTTAATTTTTATTACACCCATGTTTTATAGATTTTCCTTTATTTAAAATGAGAACAAAGCAGACCCCTATCAGACGCTGTGTTCTGTGGCGTCTGATCTGGGTCTACACTGTTTGCCAATGTCCCTTATATAAGACGCTAGGCATAAATGGGTTAAACTAGAGAAATTACCTCACAGTCCCACCCTCGTTCCGTCTTCTACGATATGAAGTTACAGTCGACTCTCGTTATCTCGAATTCCAAGGGACTCACTGAAATACTTCGAGATATCCGTACCTCGACATATCAGAGTTGAGAGAGTGAGGAAAACAATAAATTGAAATAAATTGAAATTAAACCACATTTAACAAATGAATATGTAATTTGACTCCTGAAGTTAAAAATATATAAAATAATGCGGAAAAGAGGAGAAATTGCTCCTTAGGAGCAATTTCTCCTCTTTTCCATTAAAATAATGCGGAAAAGAGGAGAAATTGCTCCTTAGGAGCAATTTCTCCTCTTTTCCACATTATTTTGTTACCTGTTGTCATAGTTTCATGTTAAACAGGGACCAGATTTTCACTTCGAGATAAGCGGTAATTCGAAATTAGCGAGTTCGAGATAACGAGGTTCGACAGCATTTAAATACTCTTAACGTCCTCTATAACATGGTCGGTTACCCGTGTGGCTGCAGATTCAGGGATTTCAAAGTCGAACCAAGCTTGGTCACATGACGATTATTCTTCCCCTCCGCTGATTCAATAGGACAGTTGTAAGTTACTGGAAAAGTATTTGCACAAGGAACTAGTTAACCACTTAAAGGACTAAGCCTGTCCAGGAAAAAGTGTAAGGGAGGTATGTTAATTGACCGCTCGACATCATGTTCACAGTGTTGACACTATCAAGATTTCAAGATTTACTATCGACTGTAACTCCAACTAAAGCATTAGTCAAAATTTGCAACAAATGAAACACATATAATAAAACATCTGAGGAAGGTTGCAAACTATGGTATTGAAGAATATTCTAAACCATCCTCATGGTCACATGGCTGTGACCAAGAGTGTGTATAAATCAACACTAGAGGGAACAACACTGACAAAACTGATATATGTTAGTAGTAGAATACTGTCCATTTAGCTAGTAGTTTCATAAGCATCCTAATGTCCCAGGTTCATATGTACCCAGTTCAGTAACTGGCATCAAACAACAAAAATCCAGAATATCCGGACGTGAAATCTGCTGCATGCATCATCTATAAGATATGTATATACAGTCTCAGATCAGACTGCTTCCAAGAGCAGCCAAATCGAAGCCTATATTAAAGCACAGACCCAGACCGGAATGATCAATACAGAGCACCCAAATCCGGGTCTGCACGATTCATTATGGCAAACACACCCGAAAACCCAGGACCTTCTATGATATTAAGTCAATCTATACTTAAATATTCCAGCCATTATTTATGAATGGCTTAAAATGCTGATCATGACCAAATGTGTTAAAATGCCATTTGACTAGTAGTTCAGTTTTCCTTGTGTTATCATAAATACTGAATTGCACGGCCAATTCACCTAGAAGCTCAGTGTCCTGTTGACTAGAAAGCTGCAAGTAATTATTACGAATTGTCTTTTAGTTGGTACGCTACAACAAAAATCCATAACATCCGCTGCCCGCAAACATCATAAGAAGATACCAGCAGGAGTACAGCCACAGATCGGACCGCTCCCAAGAGCAACCAATATCCGGACATGAGAAAGCTGTCCGCAAACATCATAAGAAGATACCAGCAGGAGTACAGCCACAGATCGGACCGCTCTCAAGAGCAACCAAATCCAGACCAATATCTGGCAAGCAGCACAGACCCAGATTGTAATGCTACACGAAACACTCCAATCCAGATCTGCACCATTCACCATGACAGACATATCCGAAAATCTAGGACCCTTAGAATTGTTAAATTTCTCCACCACCACAATAATATCCGGGGCGGTTAGACTGGCATTAGTCGATTTTGAATTGAAGAGCGTCCGGGAAGGGTGATAACAATGTAAAAAAAAGGTCTATTAAACAATGACTGCGTCAAAACTACAATATCTGCATAGACGTAGTACTCATAAAGCACATTATGCATGTGCGTAACATGATTTACAAAAATATTATTTATTTGCATAAACAAACACCAAAGTATGGAAAATATTTTTGCCTTTTTTTACCATAGGGACTGTTCTTAAAGGAAATTCTTGATGGAGGGGTGGGGTGGGGGCGGTAACCGACCATTTGATTTTTATGGGTGTGTGTGTGGGGGGAGGCGCGGGGTGGGGGTTTGGACCTGGACTTTTTTTTTTCTTCCGCGACGCGAGCCTGTCTTTATATTCACGTGTTTACAAAGCGTACAAAAACATTTACCCTTGTCCTAGCTATTTCTGCGGGAAAAAGAGGGTCCTGATTTTTTTTAAACAAAATCTTCCCGCCATCTCCCTCTCCCCCCTACCCCAACGCTCCCTCTCCCCCCTCCCAAAAAAAAATCAAATGGTCGCTCCGGCCTTATTGCTTCCAAAATAGAGGCTATTCTTAACCCAGCGGGCATATGACGTTTATACAACGTCGTCGCAGCCACGTCGATGCAACATCATGGCATTACATCATGGCATTACATCGTTGATGCGACATTGTTTCAGCGTTGTGTTCCCACAGGGAAAGGAGAGAATTTGCTCCCTCTGAAAGCAAATTCTTACCTTTAAGAGGAGTCCCTATTTAGAATAGATACTAGGGAGATTTTTTAAAAAAATTTTCCTAGGTCTGTGTGCATAAAAATCATCGGAGTGGCTATTTACAGTCGGCTGTAAATAACCACCCCCCCTCCCCCTCCCGCCCTCCCGCCAAAAAAACAACAACCTAAATTGGCTATTTACAGTCAACTGTAAATGGCCAAAAAATGTTCAATTGGCTATTTACAGTTGACTATAAATAGCCATAAAAAACGTTACATTGGCTATTTACAGTCAACTGTAAATAGCCAATAAATGTTGAATTGGCTATTTACAGTCAACTGTCATTAGCCAAAAAACGTTAAAATGGCTATTTACAGTCATGTGTATTTTTCCCCCGAAAGACGGGGTCCTAGAAATTATGTAACTTCTTTTTACATGGATGGATGATGTATAGTATTCTTTGATGTTTAAGCATTTATCAGTATGTGTGTAATTGAAATAACATTTAGCTCAAAGATGTTGATTGGCTGGTCATACCAATAAAAATGGCATTCTGAGTCTACTTTGTCATTATCATCACCAATGAAAAACATTTTGAAACATAGTCCAGTCCACAAATGGGCCATTTGTTTCAGTCGTTATGGACCGCAAGTTATCTCGACATTGTGATTCTCTCTCTCTAATTTTCGCTATGGAATGATGTGCGACTTGGTCAATATATGCTGATTGTTCACCAAGTATACAAGTAAAAAGAGCGTAACGGCTTAGATCAGACTGTATATGGATTGGTTACTAATAAAATATGCTGAGTGTCCTGATCGGGGTGTTTATATGCACTGTTCGTGTTCCTAGTTGTTGTTGTTTGCGTACTACCTCACAAAACACACGTCACTGCTTTCAGTGCTCAAGTAATGCAGGCTTGTGCTTGTGGTACATGATCATTCTAACACATACGGAAAATAAACGTTTAGAAGTTCGTGTTGCTACAATTGCGAACTTGCTACAAAAATAGACGTCGTCAAAACTGAATACTGTAGTTACTATATAAAGTGTGCAGGTTGGTCTGAACAAAATAAATGCCTAAAAACGTATGCATAATATGCCCCAGAGGCGAATTCAGAGGGGGAGGGGGGGGGGGGGGCGTCCTATGCATGTTCTTGTAGTTTTAGTAAAAGCACTGTCTAATCAGTATACTGGATTGGCGATCTGTAGGTAAGGAAAGATTGCACATGCTGGTCTGGGCCTTTTCAGTTCCCACATAGGCATAGTTAATACAAACATACTATTTGTAAATAAAAAAAAATGCTAAAACATATTTTATATAAATAAATACCATAATATATATATATATAATGTAAGTAATGTTTTGTCTGCCTATGTTTAAATTCAGTGGGCACATTTACGAGGTGTGATAATCTCCTGCGTTATAATCTCATTAATGACATCTGCTGGCTCGATCCTCAGTCAACACCTTTGTTAAGAACACATTTAATCTATGCCACTCTCGGGGCTATTTCAGCAGAGACAAACTATATTTACCGACCCGAAATTATTTTTGATCAAAATGTTCTTAAATGTTTTATATCTGTAAATTGTCATATCATCACGAAAACACTATACAATTTTGAGCCCCGTAAACCCAACTTTTATATAGTAAAACTGGGGTTTACAGGGGTATACATTAGTTTTCTTATTTCTGCTCAAAAACATAGATTGTGGGTACTCGTTAGAACCGCCTCGACCGTCTCGTGAGCAGAATTATGAAAAATATCAGAATTTTTTATCTGAAAATTTTCATTTTTTGGTGGTAAAATTTTCAGTATATTAGAATAGGCATGTTTTCGTAATGCAATATGTTTCATTCATTTATTTATTTTTATTGGTAAGAATGATTTTGTATCTATTCGAGAGATTAATCTGAAAATGATTTGTTCCAGAGATTTGCATGACATCTCAAATCCTGTTTCATTACGAAAACACGCCTATTCAAATGTATAGAAAATTTCACCTCCAAAAACTGAACATTTTTCAGATAAAAAAAAAACTCTGATATTTTTCATATTTCTGCTCAAAACTTAGATTGTGGATACTCGTTAGAATCGCCTCGGCGAGGCGGTTCTAACGAGTACCACAATCTATGTTTTTTAGCAGAAATAAGAAAATTAATGTATACCCCTGTAAACCCTAGTTTTACCATATAAAAGTGGGGTTTAATGGGGTCAATATTATATAGGCATGTTCTCGTGATGTCAGGGAAAAATAAGAAAAACATATTTCAAAATTCCGTCTGCTCAAAATTTTACCCAGCATGCTAAGCGTTAACGCTATTAGAAACGAAAGGAATATTCTCATATACTTCTTTCAAATGATTCACGCGCTTTGAATGAATGTATGCGTTTATTTAACGCAAGTGGAGATGGTCTCCATTGGACCCAGGGGTTCGTTCCCAAGTCAATTCGTACTGAAGTCAATTCGCTCTCATTTTGGTCAACTCGTACCCATTTTTCTGTCATTATGTACTCATAAAATTTTTCTTCGGTCAATTCGTAGTCATTAGGTCAATTCGTATTCACTTTGCTCAATTCGTTCTCGTTTTGGTCAATTCGTTCTCACTCTAAAATCGACTAATTTCGAAGGAAATATTGAAAGATAACAAAAAGAAAACACCCAAATATAACAAAAAAAAAAAAAAAAAAAAAAAAGAAATGTTACATGAGAAATTCGAATCAGTTCACTTTTCTAGCTTTTAATCTTTGATAGAAAGATAGAAAGAAAGAAAAACATCAACAATATAACAGAAATAAATCAACTTAAGTTAATAAACAAGTAGTTATTTTTTATTGATTGCCGATAAAAGTTGGTTTCCTTTTATCTCACGTTGCAATCGACTTATTCGAAAGAAAATCAAGAAAGACCAAAAGGCCCCTAAGGGTCTGAATCGCTCTGCTAGCAAGTACAGTGACTTTTTTTCGGTTTTCATCACCGATAAAAATTCTTTGCAGGTAAAAGACTGTTTCCACATGAGAAATGTTTAGAATAACCTCTCATACAATTTTCATGACTCCAACCAAAAAGAGGGAACTATCGATAATAATGTGAATATCATATTGTGTCATTACACTGCATGGAAAACAAATTTCACAAATGGGAAAATCGCTTATTATTAACAATTTCTACAACACTTATGTTTTCATGAATAAACTACTGAATAAATCTTAATAAACATTAATCTCTTACCAAACATCACCAAAGTTCAATGTGTCTGCGGTAGAGTTCTGTTCAAAACATTGCATGACAATGATAAACCGCTAATAACGTGCAATTTTACCTTATCCCACATTGTTTGCTACCCTGTCTGTAAACTATTTTATTTTGTTGTCAGCATAATCTTACAACAGTTTACAATTCGTAGTTTGGTAATAGATTAAAGCCTTCCCTGCATCAGGAGTAAATGATATAATGAGGTACAGACAACAGGTGCAAAGAGGGATGGATGCAAGGACAAATGGGAACCTCGTCATGACATTAGGTTATTTGGCCAGTTTAGCAAGAAAAAACTTGCCGCCAATTGGAATTGTACATAGCCATATTTATAACGACCCTAATCAGTAATTCGTCCAAAAACCTATACAGGGAAAACAAACACTATTTAGAAAAAAAAAAAAAAAAAAAAAAAAAAAAAAACCCTCCCTTTCCCAAAGTCAATATCCGATGTTTCTTCAATTCTGTAGGGAGTTCAAGTACTTCATGATAAAATGACATAGTGATGTACGAAGTAATTAAGAAATAAAATGATTTTGTTTCTTGGCTCCACCGGGATTGAACCCACGACCCTCAAGTTGTAAATGACTGTTGCATATACAATAGGAAAATTCAAAATTTCAAATGTCTCTTCTTCTTAAACTATTGAACAGATTTTCTTCGTTTTCAATAGGGTTAATGTCTATGAGATACAAACAATTTGAGCAAGTTTCAAAATAATTGGATAAAAAATGTGGACTTCATCGCGTAAACAAGAAGAAAAAAAATTGAAATGGTTCCTTTTCCCAAAATGTTTGACGGATTTTCTTCACATTCAATAGGCTTGATGTTTATGATGATAGAACTTCTCTGTGCAAGTTTCAAAAAAATTGAACGAAAACCGTGGACTTAATCGCGTAAATGAGAAACATAAATAAATAGATAAAAAATAAATTAAAAGGGCCCTTTTCCCATAATGTTTAGTGGATTTCTCCATTTTCATTAGGGTCAGTTTTTACAATGATACAAACAATCTGTCAAGTTTCAGAAGAATCGGATGAAAATTGTGGACTTGATTACGTAAAGGAGGAACAAATTAATAAAAAATAATAATAAAAAAAAATAAGTTCGTCGGATATCTTCATTTTCCATAGGGTTAATCCTTATAATGGCACAAACAAATTTCAAAAGAATCGGTTTTAAACCGTGGACTTTATTGCGTAAAATAGAAAAGTTAACGGACGGGAACCACGCCATGACATCTCATCTGAAGCTCTGCTAAAATCGAAAGAAAAAAAAATCCAAATATAACGGAAACTAAAGAAATGAGAAATTCTATTAAATTACTTTTTTAAGATTTTAATCTAAGAGGAATGAAAGAAAGAAAAAAAAAAAAAAAAAAAAAAAAAAAAAAAAAACACTACATAACCAATTAAACTCGTTTTCCTTAGATTGTTGTACATAATTATCATGTGCATAGAAATGTAACAAAAGTACATGTATTTAAATAAATACAATGGATTATTGCAGCGATCTTCTACTGCATAATTTGTCAACTATCAGGAATGTAACAATTTGGACCAATCTGGTTGTGTTAAGTGGATCGCCACTATTAAATGGTGGATTATTGCGGCGATCTTCTACTGCATAATTTGTCAACTATCAGAAATGTAACAATTTGGACCAATCTGGTTGTGTTAAGTGGATCGCCACTATTAAATGGTGGATTATTGCGGCGATCTTCTACTGCATAATTTGTCAACTATCAGGAATGTAACAATTTGGACCAATCTGGTTGTCTTAAGTGGATCGCCACTATTAAATGGTGGATTATTGCGGCGATCTTCTACTGCATAATTTGTCAACTATCAGGAATGTAACAATTTGGACCAATCTGGTTGTCTTAAGTGGATCGCCACTATTAAATGGTGGATTATTAATAAATACAATGGATTATTGCGGCGATCTTCTACTGCATAATTTGTCAACTATCAGGAATGTAACAATTTGGACCAATCTGGTTGTGTTAAGTGGATCGCCACTATTAAATGGTGGATTATTAATAGGATGAAAAGGTAATTTATCTTTTCAAGTTATGTAAGTTTTAATGTGTGTGTGCGTACGGACGCACGGATGGGTGGGGTCATTCATGACCCATTGATGCATATATCCCAAAAAAGAGGTCCCAAAATGAGAACGAACTGACCAAAAACATGAGTACGAGTTGACCAAAAGGAGGACGAATTGACCAGAATGAGAACGAATTGACCGAACAGTGAGTACGAATTGACCAAATCGATGAATACGAATTGACCAAAATGAGAACGAGTTGACTTGATAGGAAGCATCGGAGTGACTAGTAGAACAAAATAGCTGAAATCATTCTGATCGGAAATCCAAGATGGCCGCCTTGGCTGCCATCATACAAATCTATTTTTCGCTTTTCCTCCTGAAACTGACTCCAAACTTGGTAGGAAGCATCAGAGTGCCTTATAAATAAAAAAAAGAGCTAAAAACGTTCCGATAAGAAATACAAGGTGGCGTCGTGGCCGCTATCCTCGAAATCTATTTTGCACTTCTTCTCCTGAACCGAAAGGCCAATTTATCTGTTAATCAGGTGAGCGATACACGGCCATCTTGTCCATCTTCTTTTTTTTCTTTTTTTCCCCCATGATGACAATATCTATCTACTAAGCAAGAAAATTAATTCGGCAACACTATGTTTTGAAAGTGGAATTTCAGGAACTAAAATCTTCTCTTATACAATATGATTTTTTAATCTTGTAAGTACGGTTATTTACTATTAAATTATCGGTTGTCTGTCTGCGTGATCTCTCTCTCTCTCTCTCTCTCTCTCTCTCTCTCTCTCTCTATATATATATATATATATATATATATATATATATATATATATATATAACCTGTCTGCCTTCTGTCCACTATTTCTATGCCTGCTTTCCGTCGGTGTGCGTGCGCTCTCTCTCTCTCTATATCTCTCTCTCTCTCTCTCTCTCTCTCTCTCTGCTGTTTAACCTGACTGTTAGACTGGCTGCAGTCTCTAGTGACAAAATATTTTTTTTCTTATAATCTATTTAATAATCCACTAAAATAAAACCAAAGTAATATCATGACTATAAAGGCTGGTCACTAGTGACCAGCCTTTATAGTCATGATATTTTTTGGTTTTATCTTAGTGGATTATCAAACAGGATTATGAGAAAAATATTTAGTCACTGGAGACTGGAGCCAGTCTACCTGTCTGTCTGTTTTCCACTCTCTCTGTATCTGCTCTCCGTCAGCTTGCACGCTCTCTCTCTCACTTTGAGTTTTTGTATGCTGGACTTATTCCCCCACCCCACCCCCCCCCCCCCCACACACACACACACACATACACAGTCCAACGCACACACATTCACACACTCCACTCCATTCCCCGCCCAGCTCCCACCTCACGCGCAGAAAAATAAATGGCTGATCCCTTAACAGTGCATTTTCTGATAACGTATCACTGCATAGGAGAGCCGGCCTCGGTGGCTCAGTTGGATGCGCCGTCCGACTGGAGACCAGGAGGTCGCGGATTCAATCCCCGCCGAGGTCGGCAACATTCTTTCGTAGAGATTGATCATGAAATATTTTCTACGATCATTCTCTCCCTTCCGCTGATTCAAGAATAGCCTGGGTTCCAGTCTGATCATTTTTTCCTTTTTTATTTTTTTTATTTTTTCTTAGTCAAAAATATTTAGCAAAGTGATTAACGGGTCATGATAAGATTATGGATTACAATTAATTATGCAGCTAACATTATCTGATGGATCTAATTTAATACTGATGCTTGGACCCAGGCTAATTCAAGAAGGGCAGTTGTCAGTTTCTGGCGAAAGAATAATGTGCGCAATACTGGTTAACCGCTTAGAGGACTAAGCCTACCCAGTAAACATGTGGTTAGGTAAACTGACCGCGCTCGACATGGCCCATTTGGGTTGACTGGGCCGTAAAACCTCAACACAAACGATGTCTTTTTGATTTGCTTATGCATAAGTTGTGAGAACAGATATTAAGAGAAGTAAGCAAACAGATTAATAGAAGGACATATTGTAACAGCTGGGCTATACAGCCTCATTATAAATGATACATTGTTGAAAAAATACACAAGGCCTGATATAATCGAAATGCTGTTGAAGGGTCGTAATATAGTGAGAAAGAGGTTTTGTAAGTAAGTTAGTAAGGTTTTGTTCTAGCTACAAAACATTATCATTTTACAAGCTTAAAATATTTCTCTACAACTTTGAACAATGTACTTTGACTTCACAATGTACTTTGGTTTATACATAGAGTGCATTAATGTTTATGTGGGCGATGAATCAAGACCAAAGTTAATAGTTAATAGATATGTCATGAGAATCGAGTGACTGCGACATCACATAATCGGTGGAAACTTACTGACTGATAAAATCGCAATTACAAATGTCAAGTTATTAGTGCATATGTCAAATTATGACAGATAGTGTTTATTTTTGGCAAGAATTGAGAAAGAATGTGAATGATTTTGAGTAAGGTTTTAGAGATGGCTATAAACATTGCCACTCTGACCCTCGAGGGGTGGGGGTGGGGGGCGGGTAACTTCCTATATATAGTATAGAACGGATGTGATGCCGAATGGCCCCCTTTTTCAGCGCTGCCAGGTATATGATTAGCCCTCTTTAAAAAAAAAAAAAAAAAAAAAAGTTTATGAATGATCCGATTTTTCTTGATTCGTATGTGAAAGGCCCACTTTTCAGACATCCCGGTAAATGCATATATATATAAATGCTTATATATATATTCGCTCAGAGATTTGTTACGGCTGCTATTTCACTTGATATTCAATGAAATGACTGCTATATTTGTCTAACTACCAGCAATAAATGAGTATAAAAATCAGAGCAGTATATAAATAGGTCAACATTTTGGACGATCAAGTATATGAATGGATCCATTTTTTCAAAGGCGAGTAATATGAACGGGATAGGTTTCGAAGTACTGGCTCGCACACCCGTACCACATTTACCCCCAATTTACCACACCTTCCCCCTCCACCTCCGCCCCCCCCCCCCCACCCCGGTTCTTTGTCTGTAGGTTAAAAAAAAAATCTAAAATCTATACCCTTCAAAATCCTCTGGGATGGTGTCGGGGAGGGCGCGAGGCGTGGCTGCATGGGGCGTGTATCGGCACTACATTGTCCTGTCTGTCCATCTCTTTCTTACCCTATCTTCCTTCCAACTGTCTCCCAGCTCTCTGCCTGTGTGTCTCTCCCCGTCTATTAATCCCGGACACGTGAGGGTGCCTTCGTGAGAGTGCCTTCATACCTTACGGTACCCTTTAAAGGGGAAACTGACCGACAATGTAAGATAAAAAAAACCGGCGTACCTCTTTCCCTGCTATTTATCTGTCTGTCTCTCATTAGGGAGCGACCATTTGATTTTAGAGGAGGGTGGGTTGTGGGCGGGTGACTTTTTGAGAAAAAATCCAGGACTCTCTTTTGCCCCCTTTTCGCCTCCCCCTTCCCTCTCCCCGCCCCCCCCCCCCCCGACACACCCCAACACCTAACACACACACACACACACACACACACACACGCAAACGCGCGCGCGCGCCTCCACCAAAAATAGCCAGGACCAGGGTAAATGTTATTGTACGTTTTGTAAAAACGTGAATGAAAAGGGCAGGCTCGCGTCGCGATTGAACAACAAAATCCAGGGCAGAAAACATCCGTCAGTCCGTCCGTCCGTCCGTCTGTTCGTTACTTTTTTTCGTTTCCGGCTAACTCCTCCTATAGTTTATATCCGATCAAGCTGAAACTTGGTATATAGTCAGACCATGATGTGGAGCAGTGCATATTGTTTCGAGGTTACAGTCCACAAACTATAAGCAGAGTTATGCCCCGTTGAATATTTCTGTAAACTTTTGCGGTTAACTCCTCCTACACTTTAAATCCGATCAAGCTGAAACTTGACTTATAGTTAGATCCTGATATGGAGCAGCGCATATTGTTTCAATGTTACAGTCCACCAAATATTAGCAGAGTTATGCCCCTTTGAAATTTCTGTAAATAATCTTTGTCAGAACCGGCTATCTCCTCCTACAGTTTACAACCGATCAAGCTGAAACTTCGTAAGTAGTTACGCGATGATGTGTAACAGCGCATATTTTTTTTAGGTTACAGTACACTAAATATTGGGAGAGTGATGCCCCTTTGAAAATTTCCGTACACTTTTCGTTTCCGGCTAACTCCTCCTACAGTTTACTCCGATCAAGCTGAAACTTGAGTTATTGTGATTTATTGGCTATGATGTGGAGCAGCGTATAGTGTTTCGAGGTTACAGTTCACCAGTTATTAGTGCTCAGAGTTATGTCTCTTTGAAAATTTCTGCATTTTTTTTTCGTCTTATCCTCCCATAGTCTGCATCCAATCAAGCTGAAACTTTGTAAATAATTACACCATGATGTGAGCAGCATATTGTTTAGAGCTAACAGTAAGCAAATTTTATTTTATAATAGGTCTATTTTTTTTTTTTTTTTTTTTTTTTTTGTAAATAACTAAAGTTATGGCCATAGGGGCAAGTTATTTTTTTTTTTTTTTTTTTTTATTTTTTTTATTGTTATGTTTTTGTTTTTTTTTATCTTCTTTAATAGAAATGTTGCCATTATGAAATCTTTATACATGCGTTTATTAAATGATATAGAATTAAGAAGCTTGACTAATATAAAAACTTATAATTGTTTTTGGATTTTAATACTCTTCTGAGTTGCCTCCCTTGAAGTACAAAAACAAAATCAGTATATTAAAAAAAAAACAAAAAAAAAAAAAAAAAAAAAAAAACATGTTTTTTTTATTATTATTTTTTTTATTCTTTTATTTTTGTTGTTGTTGTTTATTTTTGTTTTGTTTCTGTTTTGTCAGATACTGTTATTGTTTGGTCAGATATTGAAGCATAGGAAAAACAAATCAGCCAAATTCTCATATGAGCTTATAGTCGACCGCCCTCCGTCCGAAACCACTTCTCCCTAGACTCAGCAAACTTCTCCCTATTTTCCCAGGAGGGAGAAGTCACCTCCTAAATTTCTGGGCCTGCTTGGACCCAGAGGTTACAGTTCACCAAATACCAGCAAAGTTATGCCCCTTTGATTTATTATTATTATTATTACAGTAGAACTTCTGTGGCTCGAACCCCGATGGCTCGTTTACCATGGATGAGTCGAACACGTTCTTGAGTCCGCAGGGATTTCCTCCAAATACGATATACGGATAATGTAGGGAGATTTTCTTCTTTTATCTTGTAAATGTATGCTGAGGCGATTCTAATGAGTACACACATCATACATTTATAATATAGAACTCCGAAAAGATATCCCACAATTATCTCCATTGTGCCTATGTTTTATAGAATTTCTTGTATTTAATGCGAACAGAGCAGACCCTGATCAGACGCCGTGTTCTGTGGCGTCTGATCTGGGTCTACACTGTTTGCCAATGTCCCTTTTATGAGATGCTAGGCATAAACGGATTAAACCGGGGAAATTGCCTCATAGTAGACTAGCTACTAGTCGGATATCAATATTATTTTCATCAATCAATTATGTATAATTATTAATTTACTTAATGAACTAAGGGCCATCTACTACTTAATGCTTGCCTCACCTCTTTCATAGCAGCAACTAATCTTGGAGATATCAGAGACCAACTATTAGAGACTGACTATACAAGATGTCATACATAAATTTGAATCAGCTTATAGTAAGGAGTGATAAAACATGACATCAAGGTCTAGGAGCTTGTCTAGCCTCATAGTCCCGCCCTCGTTCCATCTTCTGCGATATAATGTTATTTAAATACATTTAAACGTCCTCTATAGCGCATTCGGTAACGCGTCTGGTTATAGATTTAGGAATCGCAAGGTCGAACCCAGCTCGGTCACATAACGGTTATTCCACCCCCCCCCCCCCCACACACACACACACCACACACACCACACAACACACCGTGATTCAAGAAGACGTTTGTAAGTTACTGGCAAAAGCATTCGCACAGAGAACTGGTTAACCACTCGGACCTATCAATACCGGGTATTGATGGGTCCGAGTTAACCACTTAAGGACTAAGCCTGTCCAGGAAAAAGTGTAAAAAAAAAGTGTGTTAGTTCACCGCTCGAGATCATGTGCGCAGTGTTGACACTATCCCGGGGCCTTAGACTGACATTAGTCGATTTTAATTGAAGAACGCTCGGTAAGGGAGATAACAATGTGGAAAAGGTCTATTAAACAACGACTGCATCAAAACTACAATATCTGCGTAGCTCTGATAACACACATTATGCATGTACGTAACATGATTAACAAAAACATTATTATTTGCAATAAAGAAACGCCAACGTAAGGAAAATATTTTGTTTCTTTACGACAGGGGCTGTTCTTTAAGGAAATACTAAGGAACCGGGGGATGGGGCATAGGTGGGAGGGGTGGGGGTTCGGGCCTGGAATTCTTTTTCTTCCGCGACCCGAGCCTGTCTTTTCATTCACGTTGTTTCGAAGCGTACAAACACATTTACCCTGGTCCTAGCTATTTTTTTTTTTTTTTTTTTTTTTTGCGGGCAAAAGAGGGTCCCTTTTTTTATTTCACAAAATCTTCCCGCCCTCTCCCTTTCCCACCCTACGCCACACCCTTCCACCACAAAAACTCGAATGGTCGCTCCCTTATTACTTCCAAAATAGGGGCTATTCTTAACCCAGCGGCCTATGACATTTTTATTATATACGAAGTCATGAAAGATAGAGAATTATTAATGAAATAAAATGCATATTTCGAAAAGTTATATTATTTTTCACTAGTGAAAATATAAAACTTATATTTTCACTCCTCTGAGCAGTGAAAAATATAAGGTCTAGAATTACCTTTTTTCTTATTTACATTAATGGTCATTATGCACGAGTGAAAATTTGAATGTTTTCATTACACGGGATGAAATTTTTTATGGTATTCACTGAAAAAGGGTAAATTTTCTTTTTATTTTATTGTTTACACGCCAATGCGCGTTTCTGACGTCATAACTAACGTCACCAAACAAAACATGAACGTCACGGCGTCGACGCTCAGTGCTTAACATGTAAAACGCTGGTGAAAACAAAAAACAAAAAGTTTCGGCAAATCAAAATAATTTTGATACGAACATGTTCCTTACCGGCATTCTAATGTTATGCGGTTCTTATATGTCACCGCTAAGGGACAAAACTGTGCGTCAGACTTCCCCTTGCAAATGCAAGATTTGCATCTCTTCTATCGAAAGTGATGTATATAATAAGAAGAAAATTCAAATGTTTGTCGTGAATATGACTTTTATTTCATCGAGTGAAGTGAAAAAAATGTATATTTCATGAGTGCCGAAGATGAAATAAAAGTCATATTCACTCCAAACATTTGAATATCCTCTATATACAATGTCGTTCGCATTAACGTCGATGCAATATCATGGCATTGCATCGTTGATGCGATATTGTCTCAACATTGAGTGCCCGCACGCTAGGGAGAATCTTTTAAAATTTTTCCTAGGTCGGTGTGCGTAAAATAATTCCGTGCTGGCTACGCAACTGATCTGTACCTTTAAAATCAAATGAAACGAAATTTTTCTCTCTGATAGTGAATTCAAGTGACCAGTCTTTATAGATTTTATAATCAAGTTATTATTTTGGTCTTATTTAAGTAGATGTATTAAACAGGATTCTATGAATAAATATTTAGTCGCTGAAGACTGGAGCCAGTCTACGAGCCGTTAAATTTTCCATTGGGTACAAACAGGTGATTCCCCAATACTCTCCAGATCTATTATTAGCATTTTACGAACCCATTATATCTCGCCATGGGAAAAGGAATCTGCCCAGTCAATACGGACAGCAGTGTTTCTGACCAGCCTGTCTATCCATGCAGTTTTGACAAGGTTTACACCATCATTATATTCTATCGACTTTTAATCGAAGTTGAGTTGTTTAGCAAGATTTAGAGAGGCGCAGTAATTAATAGTTGGGTCTTCACCATTCGAAGGTACACCATTTTTTGATACCCCGGCTTCGCGTGATCTGTCAGGTGATATGTATATTTAAAAGTCCTTGATCGATGTATCGCGCCATGGGAAAAGGACTCTTAGTCCGGTCTATGCGTCAGTGGCTCTGGCCAGCTTGCGTATCCGGGCAGTTTGAACAGGTTTACATTATCGTATTCTGTCGACTTTTAATTTAAGTTCAGTTGTTGAACAAAAGTTAGAGACGCGCAGTCATAATTAGGTCTCTGTACCACAGACCTTTTTTTCCTAATACCCCGGCTTCACGTGATAGCTGCCCATATATTTGAAATCATTCTGACCGGAGCGTTACTTGAGAGAAGCCTAGTTTTGTATTCAGCATTATCTAAATACCTTATTTCTTTTTTTTGTGGAAGAAGTATTAAACTAATTTCAGGTAAGCGACATATTTCTCAGTTTTACTTTTGCAAAAAAGAAAGAAAATAGAAGAAGAAATCCCGCCCTCGAAATTAGCAAAATGCGTTTATTTTTTATTGTATTATTATTATAAGTTACGTCCCACAAGCAACTTTTGAAGATAAATATTTGTGTGTTTCCCTTGTTCAAAGAAATACTTCTTTAGAAAACAAAACCTATGTAAAAAAAAAAAAAAAAAAAAAAATACAAAGAAAACAATGAATAATAAAAATAAACTTTGCTTATTCACCTACTTCACGAATTTACCTTCCCGTGGCGATTTCTCAACATGTTGCATTGACAACCAAAATATCCGTAACACAAATAATCATTCGTGTCTAGCGTGATGATCGATATGCTGAACTTCTTTAAACAAAGGACACTAAACACCCGTATTTCGCGTGTTTCCTGTGGCTTTCGGTACACCTTTAGCACGCGAAAAATGATTCAACCAATATGCTAGTCTGGCCCCAGACCCTTTCTTTATTTTTCTTGTCTTTCTTTTTCTTCTTTTTTTGTTTGAGGGGACACAACACTTGTATAGCTTATAGAATTTTTATTTACTTCAGTCCCTTGGCTAGAAAGAAAGTTCAGCCATAGGTAACTTGAAGTTGGATTAAAGAGGATCATGATAAAAAAAAAATAATGTAGAGAAATAGATATAAAACAAAAACGACTGGAGCCAGTCTACGAATATGCGTGAAGTAGATAGTCCGAAATTTATTCAACAGACGCCGATATCAATGGGATGTTGAATGTAATTCCCCGTTTTTCAGATAATTTCTTAAAACATTTATATCGCTCATGAAACACAGAAAATGCAAAGTTTGTTTACCTTTTTTTTTTCTTTTTCTTTTTTTGAGTCTTCAAATACCTAACCGATGTCGCTCTTTAATATTGTTTCATGTTCTTAACCGATGGTTAAATTAACATTCATTCGTTTGGCCAAAGACGTATAAAAGTCCTTGGTTTGGCAGGCGTGAATTTGTTCCAGAATCCATCTTTTCTGTTTTGTTTTCAAATATGTACCCTAAAATTAAATTTACAGCCAAAGGTTGGTCTGACCTACGTAAATTCTATGGAAAAGTGATGTTTGTGATTTTTTTTTTCTCAATTTTTGTCGAAGAAAATATTTCTTACTTTTCTTTGCTGAATTTGATTTACTGCTGATTTTTCACAACGATTTTGTGAAAATTTCAGAATAAATGTTGAAAATCTGGCTCCAAGTTACCTTTTATTTGCAGTTATTTTAATAGAGAAAATGAAAATATTTGATTTTTTTTTTTTTTTTTTTTTTTTTGTTTTTAACCAATGGCTATATTAGTGTATGTATTGTCAAACGGTTTTGCATTAAAAGCATGGCAAACGTTTGCAAATACTACTTCTGTATAAAACGCCAAGTAGAAAACGATTTTCTGAAAGATGTCGAAAGTAAAACAGGCATTTTATCCATTTCTAGCAAAGTCTCTAATTTGCATGAAATATCAGCCTTGTTTCTGGGAAAATACGAAAAAAAAATACTTCAAAATGTTCTCTGCTTAGTTTTTCTCACAGCATGTTAAGCGTTAACAAAGCTTATTACCATATTACATGTACCTCTATGACGTCATCCCATAAATTTCAAAAGCTCCTATTGGAGGCGTTGTTTCGAGTCGCTTGCTTCCAAATAAATAACTGATACCCGCTTGATACGTTCAATACGTATCTTGTAAGCCTGGCCACCGGGAACCAGTTCAGATAAGACCCCGCCTACTCATTAATATTCCAGTTGCTCCGACCTCACGTGATATTTTTCTAGTCTGCAACCTTGTCTCGTTTCATTTGATCCCGCACCGTCATTGTGTAAACAGTTCCTGCTCGAATGGAGTGGTCTAATTTTTATTCGACGAGGATTTAATCCCGAGAAAAAACAATCTGCAGACTGATCGGAGTGAAGAACAGGACATTGTAAGAATTTCTGCGTACTGTCAGGTATTGATGCGTAGAAATCCAGTTTAAGGGTTTTTTTTATTTTCATACTGGGCGTCCCTCACAGTGACACCAAAATGTTTCATTCCAGAGCTAGGTCCTATACCATCTATCGATATATGTCTGTGGACTGACTGACCTATGGCATGAGCCCTGTGAAGATAGCTGTTGACCGAATCATATTAACCCATAAATTGCTAACCACATTTGCAGCAGACGACATTTTTTTTTTGTTTATTTATTTTACAGAGAGACTGGCTTAAGTAAACGCTCTGCCTGACAAACGATTCGAATGAAATGCCAAGTCTTATTTTCTCTGAAAAAATAACTATCAATTTTTGATTGTCGTCTGCTACAAATGTATATTATTGTATATGGCGCTTTAACCTTTTCCGCTCTCTGGGTTGATACAGCAGACGACAAATTGATATTTCTAACTTCCTCAAAAGCTAGAAATAAAGCTCTTACTGACATGTTATCAATTAATTTAAATTGATGAGGCCCTCCAAGGGAACAGGGGAATAATTTCATTTATTTCAGGGGGACAGAAAAACAGTCTAAAAAAGAAGGGAACAGGCTAACAAAGGTAATTTCGGGAACAGAAAATTAAGATTTTGAGTTTGGGGAAAAGAGAAAATCCCCCCACACCCACACACGGGAGGGCCTCATCAATATTTGGGGTACCTGTTCCCTTGTACCCCTAGAAAATAGGCATTTTCCCTTGTTCCCAAAATCAAAATCTTAATTCCCCAAAATTGCCTTTGTTCCCTTCAGTTTTAGACTTTTTGTTCACTTGACATAAATGGCCTTTGTTCCCCAAAACCCCTGGGAGGGCCTCATTTATCCTACATGTTTGAAATATAAGGTCACCAGGCGCTTTTGTTCCCTATACTTGGTGGTTTGGATGCTCATCCGACCGCAGGTACATGTACTTGGCATGTTGTTTTGCCAAAAATGTGTGAAAAATGTCAGATAACCAAAATTAACAAAACATCAGCAATGTTAGAAATTTTACCAACATGTAGGTCTAAAAACAAGACCTAAATGTTTGGGAAAATTTCTAAAATTGCTGAATATTTGGTCATCCAACATATTCCATTCATTTTTGGCAAAACAACGTGCCAAGTACCAGCATGTCCGACTGGTGATCAGGTAGTTGCGGGTCAAATCCCCTGTGGTCACAATATTCTTCGTGGAGATTGATCATGATCCCGCGTGGTCACAACATTCTTTGTGGAGATTGATCATGAACAATTTTTACCGTCGTTCTCCCATCCAGTCTGCCTCGGTGGCTCAGTCGGATGCTTGTCCGACTGGTGATCAGGTCGCTGGTTCGATCTCCGCCAGGTTTGGCAGCAGGGATTGCATGTCATAAGGATTGCATAATCATTAAATATTTTCTATGGTCATTCCCTTCCAATGATTCAAGAAAGGCAGTCGTCAGTTTCTGGCGAAAGAATGTACACAAATACTGGTTAACTGCTTAATAGAAGACTGTCCTGGAAGAGTGTTTGGGTAAACTGACAGGCTTGACATGACCCTAATAGGTTGACTGGGCCGTAAAACCTCAACTCGGTCATTGAATTCTCCCTACCGCTGATTCAAGAAGGGCAGTTGCAAGTCTGCCCATTAACGTGTGGTTAGGTAAGCTGCCCGCTCTCGGGTAAACTGGCCGTACTCGACATGACCCGAATGGGTTGACATGGTCGTAAAATCTAAACACAAACAAACCATGCATATTTTCTTGTTTCTAGTTCTTAGGTTTGAAGCTTCTTGTAGCCAAACTGTTATTGCTCTCCATGACGGATGGTGTGGTCCTGGGTTTGAATCCCGCTGGAGGCAGATTTCAGCTTATTAGTGTTTGGCATGTCATTAACAGCTAGTCTTCACATCTTTTCCATGTTACTACTTCTCTCTGGGTAAATCATTCAGCAGATATCTTGATATAATTCTCTTATTTTTCCCAGAAAAGGTTTTGACATTTCCTGTAAATTAATGCATGAAATGTCAAATCCTGTTTTCTGAGAAAAATAAGAAAATTATCAATTTGTCATCTGCTAAAAGCCCAGAGGGTGGTAATGGTTAAAGAATCCTGAAAGAGTTGTAAAAGACAAAATCATCATCATCTAACTTCAATCTACTTAAGGTGAAAGGATAAAATTTCAAGGGAGATCAATCTGTTACGTAAGTATTCGCCGCCCTTCTCAAAATAGGAATAAGTGCTGTAACTCTGATCAAGACAATAAGAAGGAATAGATTCCTTTTATAAAGTAGGCCTATTTTGAGAAATGAGTCACCTCCCTGTAAGGTAATTTATTTTCAACTAGAGTGATCATCCTTTGGGAAGGAAGGTAACTTTCCGCTTAGATAACCCAAGATTCTCTGTCTGTGAAAATTATTTTCTACAAAGTTAAAGCAGCCAAATCAGAAAATGAAACCGGCTTTTTCAACGTAAGAGAAGGTTCAGATAACAGCTTAGAGTGATCTCTCTTTGACGTGTCTCTGTTAACCTTAAATGTCATTAAGTTTCCAATGTTGATTGTTAATTAGAAAATGACCAGTAAAGTTAAAAATGATAAGGTTGTGTTATAAGTTTGACTAATATCATGTTTATTATTTCAGAATGGCTGCTGGTGGTTCAGTATATGGAGCTTGCGATGAATTGGTGGATCCCTGGTGTGATCCTTGCTTCAATGGTGGTATTTCTCAACAGGCCATGAGCTATTGTGACAAATGTGTGGAATTTCATTGTGAACATTGTTTTGATAGTCATCGTAGATTTGGAGCGACTAAACACCATAAAGTCTTGCAAGGATCGCGTATGCCTGCAAGTCAGGCGGACAAGCCGGTTAAACGTAGTTTATGTGGCAAACACGAAGGGGAAGCTAAAGATCAGTATTGTTACGATCACTTTGTCCTGATTTGTGGCGTATGTTCTGTTCGGAAACATAAATCATGTAATGTAAAATCTGTACAAGAGGCTTGTACAATTTTCAATATTGCTGCAGAGGAACACAAATTTTCCAGTGATGTAGAAATATTTCTGCAATATGTAAGAAATACAGATAAATCTGTACAGGAAAACCTCAATAATTTAGATAAAGAAACACAAAATGCATTAAAAGAAGCGGAGAATATTCGTGATAAGCAAATTCAACAAATCAATCGAAATTTTGATGATTTTAGTAGAAAATTAAGTAAATTACACAAGGAGCAGAAGACAACTTTAGAAAACTGTAAGTCAGCTGTAGAACAACTTATTGTTGATATACAAGTCATAACAAAAAAATTACAAACACTACCAACTGTGTCAAATCTGGATTCTAAACTTTTCCTAGAACTGCAGACTTATTCTGAGAGTATTCTCCAATATGAAGAGAAAATTACAAGTCTACATTTATCACGTATCTCAGTGAACTGTGACTTTAATGTCTCTACAGGGTGGCTGTCAGAATCACCAAGTAAGTTAGGAGACGTGTCTGTCCGTACGTCAGATTTCAGATGTGATACACAACGTCCAGTGATTCATTACCCTTTTAGAAGTGAAGGGGAGAGTGGCCAGGGAGCGAGTGGGTCATCTAGTACAGGGGGTCCAGTGTGTCCTGGGATCCTGACCAGACTGGGTAAGACTCAGGTGAACATCTCTGGTGATAGTGAAACATGTTTTATAACTGGACTAGATGTTACTGTAGATGGTCACCTGATTGTCTCAGACCTCAGCAATGAGAAGGTGAAACTGTTCTCCCTGGATGGAGAGTTGTTATCATCTCTCAAACTATCAGGGAACACTCTGGATGTAGCAGTTGTTGACAGGTCTACGGCTGCTGTCTCTATACTGGACAAGAGTGAGATAGCAATCCTAGACCTAGGACGTAGGGGTAAGCTATCTGAGAGAAAATCCATCAGACTAGACAGACCGGCCTGTGGAATCTCAGTTTATAACAATCAGCTTATCCTCGCCTGTTGGGACTCAGTTATAATGATCAACATGGAAGGTCGGATCCTGTGGTCCACTAAGTCTCTTCCTCAACAACTGTTTAGTCGTGCACAGTTCCTTACAGTCCGGTCTGGGTCTGGTCCGGACACTGTCCTTGTGTCAGACTTGGTGAAACAGACCATAACGGTGCTGGAGGCTGACACGGGCAAGCTGGTCAAGGTCTGTGATGTTGGAGGAAGGATGCCCCAGGGACTGACAGTAGATGATAATGGGAATGTGTTTGTATGTTACTACTCAGGAGAGATCAGAGTTTGGTCGGGGAATATGGAGGAGAGATCTCTGACAATTCACGGAAAGTTGGAGTTTAACCCTGGGACAATAGTGTATTGTAGGAAACGTCAACAACTTATTGTAACAAATTACGATAATAACTTTATTTATAATTACAAAATATCAAGTGATATTTAAAGGAGAAATGGAGGAGAGATGTTCACGGAAAGTTGGAGTTTAATTTCCCTTGGACAATAGTGTATTGTAGGAGACGTCAACAACTTATTGTAACAAACTCTCTCTTTGATGACTGTATTTATTGTAACAAGTTGGAACTCTAACTGTATTTATAATTACAAAATATATCAAGTTGATATTCCCTTTGGTCAGGATTTATGGAGGACAGATGATTTATTGTAGGAAACGTCAACAACTTATTTATTGTAACAACTTGGAACTCTAACTGTATTTTTACAAAATATCAAGTTGATATTCTCTGTGGTCAGGAGAAATGGAGGAAAGATGTTCACGGAGAGTTTATCCCTGGGACAATAGTGTATTGTAGGAGACGTCAACAACTTAATTGTAACAAGGTATGACTGACTTTTATATTTATAATTACAAAATATCAAGTTAACATTCCCTGTGGTCAGGAGAAATGGCGGAGAGATGTCTGACAACGCACGGAGAGTTGGGGTTTGACCCCCGGGGCAATAGTTTATAACCAACAACTTTTTCTGACATTTGTTAAGTTCATTTACATATGTATCACTATAAAATGGATCTCAATTCTGTGATCGTGCCCCCACCCCACCTCTTTTCTGTTCTCTGTATAGTTTACACATGAATGATGCCTGAATGGCCGGTACAGAACCAGATTAGATTTCGTGGGTGTGCGGGCTGATCCAGGTCTATACTGTTAGCTATGTGTAGGTTCTGTATTGTGTAAATATTGTCTAGAAAGATAATTTCTCTGGTGTCCTCGCTGTTTCCATGTTGAGAGGTACATTGTGTATTTTATCGGAATCTTTCTGTTTAGTGGGGGGGGGGGGGGGGGGGGGGGGGGAGGGGGGGGGGGGCTCATTATATAAGAATGGGTAGTAGGGATGAGCAGACAAAAGTGGTCTTATTTTCATTAATTGGAAGTGGGGGGGATACCTTCAGGTCTGAAAAGGGGTTCATGTGTCTGGAAAGGGGGGGGGGGGGGTAAACTACCTTAGCCTGGATGGGGGATACCATAAATAGATTTTTGTTAAAGCGCCAGAGACAGGCTTTCAAGCGGGCCCTACTTTTCCTACTATTCCTACTTTTCCCTACTTTTTTTTTTGTGTTCATACTTTTCCCTAATTTTTTTCTGAAAATGCCCTACTATCCCTACTTTTTAGTCCAAAAATGTTTGAAGCGACCAAAAATTGTAATTTTTTTCCTCGCTCGCTCGAAGTTTGTAAAAATTGGATCAACTTAATCAGAGCAGTCACGATGGAAAAGTTTATGAAATATTTTTACTTCAGTTGTAACTCCTTTTTTGGAACATTTATTTTGGTATTTCCTTACCATGGTGATATAGTGTTATTGTTCAGAGAAAACTGTTTTCTTATTTTATCTTTTTCTAAGTCTGAAAACACTTAGAACATCCCTACTATCCCTACTTTTCATGATTTAAATTCCTACTTTTGCCCTACTTTCAAAATTTTGAGCCCTACTTTATCCCTACTTTTTCACTGGAGGGCACTTGAAAGCCTGCAGAGATAAATGAAGTCTGGTTTGCGTAAATGACATTTAAAATGAAATGTGCTTCATTTAATCCCTCATTCATTTTATAGCATGATTAGGCACCCCTGGATATTATCAAAGAATGCTTTGATAGATCAGAGATCAGTGCCATGGCTCATATTGTTTAAACTAACAATATTACAATTGTATTTGATAAAAATTAAAGTTTTTGATATACCTTAGTTAATCTTGATATTGTGATTCTTGTGATAATATGCAAGTAAATCCTTGGTAAGTTAACTGACTGAGCAAATGAGGTATATTGTTTGTCTACAACTGGGTATATGTTTGTCTCACTTTTGCCTGAAAAGGGTTCTCAACCTTGTCCGGAAAGGGGTAGGGCCCCCTGGGGGTGTCCCGGGCTTCTGGCATTCTGGCAGCACACCCCTACCCTTTTCGATAATGCATCCCCCTCCCCTGCCACACACACACACAACCACCACTACCTAACCAGGGCTTTTGTTTTTGTGTGTCAAGAGAAACATGTTTATGACCTACAAGGGCAGATCCAGGATGGTTTCGGAGGGGGTTTGATTTGATAAAACTACGGCATTTACTCTACATATTCGGACAGACAGGCCTGAGAATACTGAGTAGACCCTGATCAGATGCGGCATTCTTCTGCATCTGATCATGATCTGCACTGTTTGCCAGTCACTCAGCAGTTTTACAAAAATGAAATTGGGAGTCAAAGAGGGTTCGACTGAACCCCCATCCCCTGTGAACACCTGAATCCGCCCCTTTACAAGGCATTATATATATACAATTAGTGAAGGCCCAGATCAGCCTATACCTCCATACACTCTGATCAGGATCTTCTCTGCCTACTTTATAGTCTTACAGAATTTCCGGATAATAGAGAGGGACTGTCAGAGTGATACTATAGAGGGACTGTCAGAGAGTGACAGTGATGAGACTGCAATTGTGCAGGATGAGCTGAATGGGAATTTTGCATACAGTATTTGACCTTAATTATTACTGCACTGTGTGGTTATGTTTTTTTTCAAAATAATGTGATAACTAGAGAGAATTGTAAAATATCCCCCTAATAAGGACACACTTTAAAAGATCAGCAGTGGACTGGAGTGATATTTTTTTCTGATTTTCTTTATAAAAGCATATGTTGTGAGTACCCATTTGAACTGCCTCGTTAAGTCTATACAAGCATATGCTATTGTACTGATTTGACTTGCCTTGAGTCCTTGACAAATGGGTACCAATGTTCAGCATAGGCTTTTATAAAGAAGCAGATAAAAAAATACGAAGGCTGTAATCTGAATACTATGAAATGCCTGACTGTGCGCTTATAGAATTATGTGCAGTAATTCGAATACGGTATGTTAGAAGAAACCTTTTTTGTTTAAGGCTGTCATTTTGTAGTTAACCGGAGATTTTCTTAAAGTAACATGTTGTGTGTTCTCAAATATATATTAGGCCAAGAAGAAAAAAGAAATGTGTTTCAGGTTTCAGCCTAAAAAAAAATAGGTAGGGTAGGTCGGAATAATTTGTTTTTCTATTTTTCTTTTTATTGAGTACATGGGCTGTACAGGGTAGTTTAATGAATTTCTGTATATATACAATGTAGATGGGGTCTAAATTAATAAAACAGTTAAATCTGTGTATTGTATTCTTTTTCTTGCAAAGAAGTGTATTTTTTTTTTATCCTTTTTATTTTTTTTTTACCCAAAAGTTTTAGGGTGGGGCCAAAAAATAAGATAGAGTTGGGAAACCTGAAACATTTTTTGGCCTTAATCCTTGTCCTGCTGAATAAATTAGGATGCCATGCCTACTTCTGATTTTCAGCCAATCAGATTGCTTGATCCAGATTGTTGATATAAATTTACATACTCGATGGCAAACATTGTACATTGTTGATATAAATTTACATACTTAATGACAAACATTTTAGATCCAGATCAGTTGACTTCTTCAGAAGCCACCTGATCTTGATCTACACTGTTTGCAAAGGCAGGGTATATCCGGGTTCAGCAGGACTAGGGTTAACATGTTGTTTCTGATTTTGTGAACCCATGTACATTTTTTCACAAAAGTAATATTTGCAGACAGAGAGAGAGAGAGAGTGAAAATTGAGTAATGTGTTTCTGTGTTGTATGATTAACACATGAATGGTGCCCCCACCCCACCTCTTTTCTGTTCTCTGTAAGGTTTACACATGAATGTTGCCTAGGTGGCTGGTACAGAGGCAGATTAGATTTTGTGGGTGTGTGGGCTGGTCCAGCTCTATACTGTTCGCTATGTGTAGGTTCTGTATTGTGTAAATGTTGTCTAGAGCGAGATAAGGATTTCTTAGGTGTGTGGGCTGATCAGGTCCTCACTGTTTCCATGTAGATCAGTACAGGGTGAATTTTTTTTCAGACTTTGTTTACGAATATGTCGAAAGAGTATGTCTACAACAGGGGCTGATCCAGGATGATGTCAGAGGGGTTCGATTTGACCAAATTAGGCACTTTATGTATTCATGAAAATGTACAGTCCTGAGCAAACAGTTTAGGGCCTAAAAAAATAAATGTCCTGTTTTCGATTTCATCAATTTACCATAGCCTGATAGGGTTGGCAGCTCGACAGCTTATTTTCTCTCTTTTTTTTTTCAAAATCAAATATTTTTAACGAAATCTTAAATAATTTGATTTCTTTTCAAAATTTGACTGCTTTTGAAAAGAGATTATAAAGGGTGCTGTGTTAAACAGCTTTTGTTTTATTTTAGACTAAGATGTGGCTGCATTCTTGGAAATAAACCAAAATTTAAAATGAAAAGGCTGCACGCTTGGAAATAAACAATAAACAAAATTGCCCATGAAAATGAAATTTTGAATCAAAGGGGGATTTGCCTGAAACCCCATCCCCTGTGAACACCAGAATCCGCCCCTTTACAAGGCATATATACCGGCCTCGGTGGCTCAGTTGGATGCGCAGCCAACTGGAGGTCAACCCCCTCCGAGGTCGGCAACATTCTTTCGTGGAAATTGATCATGAAATATTTTCTACGGTCATTCTCTTCCTTCCGCTGATTCAAGAAGGGCAATTGTCAGTTTCTGGAGAAAGAATGTGCACAATACTGGTTAACCGCTTAGAGGACTAAGCCTGCCCAGTAAACGTGTGGTTAGGTAACCTAACTGACCGCGCTAGACATGACAATTGTCAGTTTCTGGAGAAAGAATGTGCACAATACTGGTTAACCGCTTGGAGGACTAAGCCTGCCCAGTAAACGTGTGGTTAGGTAAACTGACCGCGCTAGACATGACCCCATCGGGTTGACTGGGCCGTAAAACCTAACACCAAAAAAAGGCTTATAGAAACAGTGAAGGCTCAGATCAGTGTGTGCCTCAGTACAGTCTGATCAGGACCTTCTCTGTCTACTTAGAGAATCCCCGGATACTATAGAGGGGTTTTCATTAAGAAGCGGCCGGAGGTCAAAATGACTTTCAAAGATTTTTCTCGCAGCTGAAGTCCTTTTTTGTTGCATTGTATACAGTACTGTATTTACCCTAAGTATTCCGACCCCTCAACTCCTTACCATACTTGTTCTAAACTTTGAACAAGTACAATTGTGTCTAAAAATTGCTGGATGATGACAAACAGATTATGCCCTGATGATAAGCTGCATTGTGCGGTATCATCTGGGTCTACACTGTTTGCTCAGGCCTGTCTGTCTGACTACAAATGGTAAATACAGTAATTTTTTTAGTAGGCAATAGCCATTTTGGCCATCTCGAATCTGCTGTGGGCTCCTAAAATGTTTTTTACTGAAAACCAATTAGACAGATGTGCAGGATGATCTAAATGGGGATATAGCATATACATTTGTATGCTAGAAGACGCCTTTTTGTTATCATAATTAAGGCCACCATTTTTGTAGTTGACCTGAGCATTTCTAAAGTAACATGTTGTGGGTTCTCAAACGTATTAATTAATATGAGCCAGCGCACGACAAATCCATAGCTACAGTAAGCAAAGACTCAGATCAGCCTGTCCATCTACCCAGTATGACGTGGGTTTTCATTTATTCCTCTGGATAGCCTGGAGGCTGTAGAAGGCACATGCACTCAGCAAAGACTGGTCAGACTGCGCGGGGTGCAGACTGATCGGAGTCTTCGCTGGTCTCTATAGTCTTATTGTAGGTTTTGTCATGCACTGACTCAGGTGGCCAAGGTGGCTCAGTTGGATGCGTGTCCAGCTGGTGATTAGGAGGTTGGGGGTCTGACCGGGCCGGAAACATTCTATCATGGAATATTTTCTACTGTCATTCTCTCCCTTCTGCTGATTCATTAAGGACAGTTGCAATTTCTAGGGAAAGAATGTACACAATACTAGTTAACCGCTTAGAGGACTAAGCCTGCCCGGTAAAAGTGTCGTTAGGCAACATGACCGTGCTCGGCATGACCCCATTGGGTTGACTTGGTCGTAAACCTCAACACAGACATGCATCGGCTCATATTATTGTTGCAGAATTTTTGAACAGTTCAGAAATGTTCAGCTGAATTTCATATTCTGAATTTTTCTGAATATCTGTCTGAAATATTTAGTCATGTTTCAGCAGACTACATTCAGATAAATTCAAAAAAGGGATGTTGTGTTCAGCTGGATTTGGCCACCAATTATACATGTATGTTCATCCCAGATTCAGAACTGAGATTCAGAATCGATTTAAACAAATTCAGCCAAGTTCAGTAGATACTCAGAAAAGTTCATGAGGGTGATTGGCAAATTTTGTCAATTTTTGACAGAGCTATCTGCCCACTTCAAGATAGTGGCAAGGAATAATTGTTTCACGCTTTTGTCTAAAAAAATGTAGTCTTTTCATATTTTTTCTTGATTATACAGCTCTTTGCACTTTGATTAACAATATATATATACTTATTGTATTGAAAGACATTGTAATGTACTGTATTGTTGTTAGCCTGGCACCATGCTATGAGTTTTACTTTTCTTATGTAACAAAGGTAAAATACACCACAACCTCTTCATAACACGCTTCATTATAACACGGTTTTGGATATAACACGGTTCAAAGGTGGATCCCCAAAATGTATAGATTGTATTGAAAAATGACCATAAATGGACATTTTTTCAATATAATCTATACTTTTTTGTTTGGATATAACACGGTTGTTTAGTTTGAATATAACGCGGTTGTTTAACTAACACGGCCCCCAACAGTAGTCTTATAAAGAGATTGTGGTGTAGTCCTCCTTGACTATTTTTGTACACTTATCTTACCAGTCAGAAACTCATAACTGACCAGCCAAATCAGAGCTCTAGAAGGACATTCCAGAGGATAGGATTTTTGTAAAATAAAGACAGTTTTTGTTTTAATGCCATTTAGTGTTGCCACTGATGATCAATTATGTCACTTTTGCCTCTTGTGACTGATGATCGGAAAGATATTTTTATTGTCGACTGTTCGGAAAATTCTTTTTTATACCCAGTCACTATATAGTGGCAGGGTATTATGGTTTCTTGTTGGACGTCCGTGTGTCTGTCCGTCCGTCTGTCAATGGATTTTCACCAAATTTGGTATGTGCATTGATATTGTGCAGATCTGGTTTGGGATTGCTTATGGGCAAATTTTGACGAGTTATCTGTCCGAGGCACACCCATATTTTCGTTTCCGGATGATAACTTGAGTAAACGTCAATGGATTTTCACCAAACTTAGTATGTGCATTGATATTGTAGAGATCTGGATTGGGATTGCTAATCGGCAAATTTCGTAAAATTTTGACGGAGTTATCTGCCTGAGACACGCCCATTTGTTCGTTTCTTGACGATAACTTGAGTAAAAGTCAAGGGATTTTACCAAACATGGTACGTGCATTGATATGAAGGAGATCTGGTTTCGGATCGCTAAGGGGCAAATTTCGTCAATATTTGACAGAGTTATCTGCCCGCGACACGATAATGGCGGGGTATTATAGTTTAACGTTTTTATTTTTTAGAAGCAACATTTTCTCACATTTTATTTTTATTGGCAAGTTATGAAGAAATGTAAGTCAAAGCTGCCTCTTTGGGTTGTTCTAGAGTTGTCAATTAGTGAGAGAAAAAAAAAACTAAAATAAAATAGCTTTAAAAAGTCAAGGTATTTTTTTTCCTGTTTCTCCTTAAAAACATATTGTGGGTACTCTTTAGAAGCACCTCGCAGAGGCGTTTTTGATGAGTACCCACAACATACATTTTCATGGATATGTTTTCATACGGAGCAATGAAATAGTATCTGGAAGAGGGCAAAATTAATTGTGAATATATTATGTATTTTGTACAAGTCAATTATTAAATGAAGGATTCCACACTAAGGGGTGTAATTGATAGTCATTTGAAAAAAAGCATTTTTTAATGTGTTAAATAGAAGTTCAAAGTCCTGGCCTTTTGGTGGCTGTTTTGTTAGATAATGTAGAGATAACAGAGACAAAATTGTGAAATTTGATCCAAATCTTTTAATTTTATAGGAATAAACATGTTAAAAAACGGTTAATTTTTTGACAAAAAAGTGGGACATTTTTTACCAGGCAAATACCATTGATCCTGATTTTGTCTTAGAGCATCTTAATTTTTCTTGTTTGATTCCATGTTGTAAAAATAAGATCGAATGAGAATCTATATGCATTAAAAGCCTTTTTTGTGCATTTCTATCCCATAAAAAATGATTTTTAAAACAAAGTAACATTCGTGATTTTTTCCGTCAAAAAGTATGCTCGTTCCACTGGGTACCTATACTGTATATATTGAGGATTTTTTATAAAATGCTATGCACATAAACTTAAATACTCTATTTGCTAAACAATGTATATCGGGAAAGGTCTTTAAAGCGTGCCGTTTGGGAAACGATGGTAAAAAAAAAATGCGAACAACGATTCCGTCAAATAGTCACGCCCGTAACTTGATGCCCTGATTCCAACGTTTCATAGCTTTTTACCAAGTTCGTGTCATTTTTATGACCAGTCCGCTACTGGTTGTTGTCTACGTCATCAGTTTTGAGGCGCGCATTTAAAATGGAGGACCTGAACATGAGGTTTGTATTTCCGTCAACGAAAATTGGTAAAATCACGATAGTTATCGAATGTAATGAGCGTTATTAGATCACAGGAGTTTTCTGAAATGCCTAGGACTATTCTAAAGACGCTGCCATTTATTTGGAGAGACGGGAGGCACGACCAGCAAGGCGAAGTTGGAATTCCAAAGGCCATTATACACTACCAATTTTTTTCAAATTTAGCATGTGGACCAGCAACGGTTGAGACATTTGACATGCACGATCGTGTAATTTGACCAATATATTTCTGATTGGAAGTGTGTCATGTCATCATGGTTGTTACAATTTCTTAACTGGAAAACAGAAATCCAGCATTATTTCTGCTTTGACTGTTTTTTTTTTAATTTGTGCAAGAAAGTGATCTTTATAAATTTTCAGTTATCTGCCATACACTATATATATTCGAGCTAAAGTAATTCTGCAACAGACGTGACTTTTGACCAAATATTTCCAACCTGGCACTGTCAAAAATCACTTGATATTACTTATTATATTTAGCACTGCAATAATGCTCTTAAAGAATGAAGCCATTTTAATTTCTCTTTGCTCAATGCTTGTGATAAAACAAATAAATTCAAGACATTTGCTCACATACAAACATATTTTGAAGTGCTTATACTGGAAGTATTAAACATTTATGATGTTTGACTTAATTACAGTTATGTCAAAAATCACAATGATAGTTTAACCCATTTCGTGGCACTGTGATTTTAAATCTTCTATGTTTCATTTTGTTTTTCTCACTAAATGCATACAAAATATGTCTTTATCTTGTTTATTTTTTAAAATGTTCCGATGATAAAGTTAAGAATTGACCACAATCAAACTGTTATGATGTTGGACTTGTTTTCTTTGCCATGTTGTTGCACGCAGTGGAGTCAAATTTCATGACCAATGCCTACAGTCATTGTAATTTCTTACTTTATCAAGAACACACCCCACTTGCTCCCAGAACAGTTTGTTTTTAGTCCATATTGTCAACAGAAGAGTTTGGAGTATTGGAGTAAAGTTCAAATAGCAGTGTTTCATGTCAACAGAGTGATCTGCAAACACCCATGACTTTTGACTCTTGATCACTGCTTGAAAACATGTCCCAAAATCTTACTGTTTACTGTTATCTTATACATTTTGTTCATTCTTCTCATGACAGTAGTTATAAATTATTGATTGAGATTTACCTTGAGTCAAAAGTTTAAATTTAATAAATGTTAATTTTAGGTTCTCTGTATGCTAATATTGTAAGGAAGCAAACACATGTGATGTTTGACATTGAAGGTGCAAATGCAATCCTGAGCATGTGTGTCAAGAGTCACAACAAGTGTTTTATAATAAAATCCAGATTTAGCTGGTCTGTGACAATGATAATGAAAAATGGCAAGCAACATGCAAAAAGAAAATCATCTTTGGTAAAGAAAATATTGGCAACACCTAGTCATTTGACTGTGTGTCAGAAAGCATTTGCTATCGTCAAGACTCATGCCTGTTTAGATTTTGGTGACATTGACATAATTTTCAAGGGACCAAATGGCTTAGATTGTTGAAGATAGCTTGTTTGCATTTTACCCCCTGCATCAGTGGATGGATTGGTGTCAAATTTGGTACGTAATAAAGTGGGTTGGTCTTAGGAACTGTTCTGACAGATTTTGGTGACATTGACCTAATTTCAAGGTCACCTGCATACAACGTGGGCTCTAGAAAATAGGCCTGTTCTCCTTTGAAAACAATACTAGTTCTTGTTTTTTCCAAGTATTTTGTCAAATGGCCCATGACGTTTGCTAGCCAGGATTATCCAGAAGACAAGATGAGTAAAATGGTGATAATTAGCAATAATTTTTTGTCATGCTTGCTTCAGCAGCGCAATATAGGCATGCAAGTTTCTGTCTGTTCGTCAGTTTGTCTGTGTACTAAACATTCACCCTACCTTCGACCCAAATTGATCAGTCTACACTCTACAATAGCTCGTAAACCAATAGCTAGAGTGTTTATATTTGGTATGCACACATGTACTTAAGATCATGTGCTCTTGGAATAAGGTCATATTTGTGACCTTGACCTAGGCAGGCACGACACCACACTCCGCAGAGCTATTTTCCTTATTTCTCAAAGAAAACATACATTGTATGTGTTCATTTGAACTGTCTTACTGAGATGGTTCAAATAAGTACACACAGCATATATTTTTGTTCAGAGATAAATAGAGGATCTTACACGACTGGTAATTTCATAAGAAATTTATGAAACGGGCCTTCGGCGCCTGCACTGTTTGCATAACACTAGGCCATTTTCCAGCCCAAATTTGGTAGTTGGCAAACAGTGCAGGCCCAAATCCGATGTCGCAGGATGCGGCATCTGATCGGGGCCTGCACTGTTTGCATAACGCTAGGCCATTTTCCAGCAAAAGTTTGGAAGTTGGCAAGCAGTGCAGGCCTGGATCGGATCTACGATGTCATATGATAAGGAAAATTATCATTTTACTCCTCTTATCTAATCTATGTTATCCCTGTCTTGTGTATGCACCACTGCTGTCAAAACGAATTATTTCTTATGATTCACTACGGAGGTTTGTGAATTAGTTCACACTCTCCTGCATTTTGTTTCAGTGAATCACCCATGAATACAGAGAATACATGTACAGACACAGGGACAAACTTTCATAGGTTAGTACCATTCTTTCATGGGCGAGTGTCTGAGAAAAAAGTGCATATATAATTAAACATCTTTCATTCTAGACATTATCAAGTGTGGGACACCAAATTCTGCAATGCAAGGTCTATTCAGTTTGCTCCCACCTGATTTGCATTCGGCTAGATATGAGTGAAACTCAAATTCTGCTCAGGGGCGCAGATTGTGGGTACACATTAGAACAGCCTCGCTGGGGCGGTTCTGGGGGGTCCCCACGGTCTGTGTTTTGGTCGGAGATAAGAAAAAGTGTCAGATAATTTTGACTGAAATTTTTCTTTTTTTTTTCTTGGTGGTCAAGCAAGCTTGGAAGCATCATGACTAGAACCATAATTACAAACTAAAAACACTACTACTACCATCATCATCAACAACATCATCATCTTCATCATCATCTTTCATCACCATTTCACTTTATTTCGGTTCATTAATTCATTTCATTATTTTATTCCATTATATTTCATTTCAGGTTTCATTTTATTTCATTATTTAGGGTCGGCCCCGCCCACTGGGGCTTGAAAAAATAGGTGGGGTGCATGGTGCTTCCGCGCAGGGCGTATGCTGACTGCGTGTCGGGGCAGGTAGGCCGCATAGAGGATCTGGATCTGGCCGGGCCCGGACGTGCGAGTCGGGCCGCCCATGTTTATAAACCCTATTGATTTCATTGGGCGACAGGGCTTGAAATGTCTTTTCATCTGCATGTCGGGTGGGGGTCCCATAAGATTAGAGGCAAAGTATCCAAACTGACCTATACAGTGGTGATGGTGACGTTAAATCTCAAAACAAACAAACAAATTATTTCATGTGATTATTTTACTATCTTATTTCACTATTTCATTCTCTATTAACCCATTTTGTGCCGGAGGCCCCAAAAGTAGTAGTTGGCAAACAGTGCAGGCCCAGATCGGACACCGCAAGATGGGGCGTCTGATCGGGGCCTGCACTGTTTGCATAACGCTAGGCCATTTTCCAGCCCAAATTTGGTAGTTGGCAAACTGTGCGGGCCCAGACCGGATGCCGCAGGATGCGGCGTCTGATCGGGGCCTGCACTGTTTGCATAACGCTAGGCCATTTTCCAGCAAAAGTTTGGTAGTTGGCAAACAGTGCGGACCCAGATCGGACGCCGCAGGATGCGGCGTCTGGTCGGGGCCTGCACTGTTTGCATAACGCTAGGCTATTTTCCAGCCAAAATTTGGTGGATGGCAAACAGTGCGGGCCCAGATTGGACGCCGCAGGATGCAGCGTCTGGTCGGGGCCTGCACTGGTTGTGTAATGCTAGGCCGTTTTCCAGTCAAAATTTGGTAGTTGGCAAGCAGTGCGGGCCTAGATCGGACGCCGCGGGGCCTGCACTGTTTGCATAACGCTAGGCCATTTTCCAGCCAAAAAAAAAATGGTAGTTGGCAAACAGTGCGGGCCCGGATCGGACGCCGCGGGATGCGGCGTCTGATCGGGGCCTGCACTGTTTGCATAACGCTAGGTCATTTTCCAGCCAAAATTTGGTAGTTGGCAAACTTTGCAGGCCCAGATCGGACGCCGCAGGATGCAGCCTAAGGTCGGGGCCTGCACTGTTTGCATAACGCTAGGCCATTTTCCAGCCAAAATTTGGTTGTTGGGAAACAGTGCAGGCCCAGATCGGACGCCACAGGATGCGGCGTCTGGTCGGGGCCTGCTCTGTTTGCATAACGCTAGGCCATTTTCCAGCCAAAATTTGGTTGTTGGGAAACAGTGCAGGCCCAGATCGGACGCCACAGGATGCGGCGTCTGGTCGGGGCCTGCTCTGTTTGCATAACGCTAGGCCATTTTCCAGCCAAAATTTGAAGGGAGCGCAATCTGACACCCCTGGTTTTCGGGATGAACTCCTGCTGTGTGTAGGGTGGAAGATTCCATTTGGTACTAAAGGGGTTAATATTGTAGTTTTATTATTATTACTGTTGTTGCTGTCGGAAATATTGTTCTTATTGTTAGATCATTTTATTATTGGTTCGTAGGTATGTTCCTCAGGTGTTCTCCAATAGGTGTAGATCTAAAAGTTTGCGTCAGGGATGTGGGTGTCAGGGGTGTGAGTTTGTTCTGTTCTATTTGTGGGCGAACAGCGAGGGCTCTGACGAAACTGTAAAGATAAGCAGCCTCGACAGAGCCTTAGCTTTTTGCTTTGGCATAAGGCATCACTGATAGAGTTACATAATTGTAGCAGCATTGATTTTCAATATTGTTCATGGGTCAGTTGTTCAAAATCAACTCCGTCGTTGGTTATTGGATCGCTAAAACTTTGATCATTTATTATGGCAAATATGCTAATAATTTTGCTGTAAAAATGTGAGCAGCTTTTGCGCATGCAAGGGCTGCTCGCAGTTTTTCAACAAAAATACACACAAAAAAATTACATATTAAACTTGTTAGAACAGTTAACAATATGACCACTAAATAGCTTGTTGGGCTACCGATGCTTTGAACAGCTGGCCCCAGGTTTTTGGCGCCAAACAGGGTTGCGACGTTATGATGTCGGGAATCCGATGTCATGACACCGCGACAACGTTTGGCATAACAAAAACATTCAATATGGTGGAAAGATGAATAGGAAAAATATGTGATAGCTTGAAAGAACAATCCGTGAAAAAGGCTGTAAAAAGTCGAAACGTCGGAGATAGTGAAGAATTATTGCGAAAATAAATGTAACTAGAATACTGTCGATGGCGCGCCATCGCAAATCCCCACGTTTTCTACAGTAAGTGGGCCGATATTCTGTGATATCAGCACGCTTATTACTTGGCTTTTGTCGAATTATTTAAATCATTTGATATTTATAGCTATATATAATAAGATTAAACACTACTTCTAATGCACTTGCAGATGTAAAGCGACCTCTGATTGGACGATGTCAAAAATTTGTGACCGTATATCCTACGATATACTGCAGGAAACCCTACGTCATTACGTAACGTCGGTTTTCATTGACTGACGCCAGGGTTTGACACTGCTGACAATGCTGGCCTTTCGTTCGAAATGATCAAAATCTGTGTATTTTAATAGGAAATAAATGTAAAAGTGCATTAGAATGGGGATAACTGGGTTTAAATTTGTAATTTTGGGAAGTATATCAGCGGTTTTTCCGGTCGCAAATAACGTTTTACGGCTCCGTTGATGCATCACCCTAAACTGAATTTGCGACCGTAACAATGCTGATATAGCCTACCTCCCCAAATGACAAATTTGAAGACAGTTATCCCCTAAACTACAGAACAAAGACAGTGAAATTGGCTACATTACACAAGCAACTACTACATGTTAAAAATATGCTACAAGCTTTAATTTACTAGCAAGCGGTGAACAAGTTAAAATACAAGCCGGTAGTGTACAAATTAAAACCTACAGATTTGTATTGACATCCATATTTGAAGGTAAATAGACAGTTTAGTGGGTACAGATTCCACAGGAGACATTCAGTGGGAAAAGATCAGTTTTAACAAAAAGAAAACAAGGAACCAAATTCAGATAATATTTGCAGGTCAAAAGTCATGCCTGTTACATCACACGTGTTACAATGTCAAAGGTCACGACTGTTATTTTTCGTTATCGTTTTATATTAAAAAAAAATGTTATTTTCAAATATTAGAGTTGATTTTACATCCATGGAAACTAATTAAATTAGTTTGTTTTCAAACAGTTTGTATTTTTCTTTTAAGTACTTACCATTAACAACTTTGAAACATAAAAATTGATGCTTCCAATATTTTGGATGTCAACGTACCGTACTTGAAGGTAAATGCATGGTCACACCTTATATTTAACATTTATGTGAAAAGATAACCTAGATCAAGGTTCTGAAGCAGTTTCATGGTGAATCTTACAGAAATAATCTTCAAATCAGTCTTATTTTGTTTGACATGTCACGCCTGTTACTTTTGCATGCAATGTCTTTTCCTCCAAATTTACATAAAACTTCATCTTCAGTTATCTTTTTAATGACATTGCTGCAAAATATGAACATTAATCAACAAGGTATGGTATATTTTACCACTAAAAACTTATTTTTAATTTGGAGGTGTTTTGTCCCATTTTTTTACCCCTTAGTGTGGAATCCTTCAAATAAATCGATGACAAGTCAGTTTTATAAAGCCAATGATGGACTATGAAATTCTGGCCAATTCTCAGCACAAATGCTGATACATATATCAGTTAGATGGAGCCAGTCTATATTGTTTTGTATGATTGCACTTTGATTAGCAATATTATACATAAATTGTATTGAACGACATTGTAATATACTGTATTGTTTTCTGTGATCGATTATATATGTCTAGCTTTATAGACAATTTGCTGTCTATGGAAACTACCATTTTTGACCTAATTACTGCACTGTGCACTTATATGTAGTTTTTGTCGCACCTGCTTTTGCTTGGGCTACTTAGGCGTGCAAGTTTCCGTCCGTCCATTCGTCTTTCCGTCAGCATTTACCCTGGGTGTCTTGTGAGCGTAACTCCTCTTACAGTTTCGTACTGATCATTTTGAAACTTTGCATGTGTTTTTTCTCCATGTTATGAAGATGTGCATGTGTTTTGGATATAATTGTTAGATTATTTTTTGTCACTTTTTCCGCATTGCGAACTTAGTCATTTTTCAATTCAGTATATAGACAGTGGGGTGTCTTGTGAGCGCAACTCCTCTTACAGTTTTGTACTGATCATTTTGAAACTTTGCATGTGTTTTCTCCATGGTATGAAGATGTGCATGTGTTTTGGATATAATTGTTAGATCATTTTTTGCCACTTTTTCCACATTGCAAACTTAGTCATTTTTCACCTCAATATAAGACAGTGGGTACCTCTTTTGAGAGCAACTCTTCTTATTATACTGATTGTTTTGATGTCTTTTCTTCATGGTATGAGGATATGCATGTGGTTTGGGTATAATTGTTAAATTATTTTTTGTCACTTTTTTTGTATATAGACAATGGGTACCTCTTGTGAGCGCAACTCCTTTTACAGTTTTGTACCTATCGTTTTGAAACTTTGCATATGTTTTCTTCATGGTATGAGGATGTGCATGTGGTTTGGATGTAATTGTTAGGTTATTTTTTGTCACTTTTCCATATTGTGAACTTCGTCATTTTTCACTCTTTATATATAAACAGCTGGTACCTCTTGTGAGCGCAACTCCTCTTACAAATTTATACCGATTATTATGAAACTTTGCATGCATTTTCTTCATGGTACGAGGACGTGCATGTGGTTTGGATGTAATTGTTAGATTATTTATTTTTTTGTACTTTTTTCCACATTGTGAACTCAGTCATTTTTCACCCTCAGTATATAGACGGTGGGTACCTCGTGAGCACAACCCCTAATACAATTTTATACTAATCTTTTTGGAACTTTGCACATGTTTCCCCATAGTCAGAAGATATGCATCTGCTTTTCATATAATCCTTGCGGTATTTTTTGTCACTTTTTATGCCCCGCCACCAAAAAGTGGCGGGGTATTATGTTATACCCTCTGAAATTTTGAGTGTCCGTCCGTCCGTCAGCGCCCCCACCATTCTTCTGCCCGCAACTCCTCCTACAGTTTTAGGCCAATCCTTTTCAAACTTTACAGGCGTTTTTAGGATGGTCTGAAGATAAGCATATTGTTTTTTCAGAATCCAGAAATTATTTTTTATCACATTTTTTGCATTTTTAACTTAGACTTTTTATCGAGCCCTAATACTACAGAAATGTATAGGGAGTATGTACCTTCTGCCTGCAACTCCTCCTACAGTTTTAGGCCAATCCTTATCAAACTTTACAGGCGCTTTTAAGATGGTCTGAAGATATGCATTTTGTTTTTTCAGAATCCTGAAATTACTTTTTATTACATCTTTTGCATTTTTAACTTAGACTTTTTTCGAGCCTTAATACTACAGAAATGTATAGGGTGTATGTACCTTCTGCCCGCAACCCCTCCTACAGTTTTACGCCAATCCTTTTCAAACTTTACAGGCACTTTTAGGATGGTCTGAAGATATGCATATTGTTTTTTTAAAATCCTGAAATTATTTTTTATTACATTTTTTGCATTTTTAACTTAGACTTTTTTTTGAGCCCTAATACTACAGAAATGTATAGGGAGTATGTACCTTCTGCCCGCAACTCCTCCTACAGTTTTAGGCCAATCCTTTTCAAACTTTACAGATGCTTTTAGGATGGTCTGAAGATATGCATATTGTTTTTTCAGAATCCTGAAATTACATTTTATCACATTTTTTGCATTTTTAACTTAGACTTTCTTTGAGCCCTAATACTACAGAAATGTATAGGGAGTATGTACCTTCTGCCCGCAACTCCTCCTACAGTTTTAGGCCAATCCTTTCGAAACTTCACATGCGCTTTTAGGATGGTTGGAAAATATGCATATTGTTTTTTCAGAATCCTGAAATTATTTTTTATCACATCTTTTGCATTTTTAACTTAGACTTTATTCGAGCCCAAATACTACAGAAATGTATAGGGAGTATGTACCTTGTATGCGCAACAGGTCTACAGTTTTAGGCCGATCCTTTTGAAACTTTACACAGGCTTTTAGGATGGTCTAAAGATATGCATATTGTTTTTTTTTTTAGAATCCTGAAATTATTTTTATCACTTTTTATTGCATTTTTAACTTAGACCTTTTGGTGTGTTTTTTTTTTTTTTTTTTTTTTTTTGAGTTATGAAATAACTGTTTATAGCTTCTCTTCATGTTTAACTTAGATTGTTTTCAGCCCTTATACTACAGAAGTGCATAGGGAATATGTCCCTGTGGCGGGGCATGGTGCACCAGGCTTGCAGATTTATTAGCTCATAAAATGCATAATATCTTGGAAACCATCAGGGGTGGTTGGGTGGTGCGAAGGTGTCCTTTATCTTACGTCACCGGGGCGCCCAACTGATATTGACTTACAGCTGGGCAAGGCCTGCTATCCTTGTAGAAGGTAAGGGTAGAGGGGGATGTTTTTATTTCTTCTGTTTCTTCACTCATTCCTGTTCCTCTTTCTTCCCTGCCCCTCTCTTTCATCTCCTCTACTATCTCTTCTATCTTTTTTCTCCCTTTCTCTGGGAGATGACACAAAATGACCCACAAGGGTTGATGTGTCGTTAAACCCCAACTCAATCAATCTTGGAAACCATTCAGATCCCCACCCATAAACCATATATATTCTTGTTCTTTATGATGAGGCGCATTTAGTGACATGGAGTATGGATCCCAAAGGGGTCCCCAGGGGGCATGCCCTACCCCTTCATTTCACAAAATGCTTAATATCTCTGAAACCGTTTCAGATCCCCACCCATAAACCATATATATTCTTGTTCCTTATGATGAGGCGCGTTAAGTGACATGGACCATGGATCCCAAAGGGGTCCCCTGGGGGCAGGCTCTACCCCCTTCATTTCATAAAATGTGTTATATCTCAGAAACCGTTCAGATCCCCACCCATAAACCATATATATTCTTGTTCCTTAAGATAAGGCGCATTTAGTGACATGGATCTTGGGACCCCTGGGTGTCCCCCTGGTGCATGGCCCACCCCCTTCATTTCACAAAATGCTTAATATCTTGGAAACCGTTCAGATCCCCACCTATAAACTATATATATTCTTCTTCCTTATGATGAGGTACATTAAGTGACATGGACCATGGATCCTAAGGGGTCCCCCGGAGGCATGCCCCACCCACTTTCATTTCATAAAATGTGTTATATCTCGGAAACTGTTCAGATCCCCACCCATAAACCATATATATTGTTGTTCCTTATGACAAGCTGCATTTAGTGGCATGGATCCGCGGGTCCCCCCGAGGCATGCCTCACCCGCTCTTTCCATAAAATGCATAATATCTTGGAAACCATTCAGATCCCCACCCATAAACCATATATATTCTTGTTTTGACTAAGTATGGCCCTTTGAAAAGTTCAGCATTTTAACCTTGTCAGCAAGATATCTCAAAAACTGTTTAAGCCATTGTCTTGAAACTTGACAGGCTGATAGGGAATGATGAGTAAATGACCTGATTAACTTGCAGCAGTTGACTCAGGTGAGTGTTGTGGCCCATGTTTTTGAACATTGTCATTTTCTGAGCTCAGATGTACAGACCGTAGGTACCTTGTGATTGCAATTTCTCATACAATTTTAAACCAGTCTTTTTTGAAACTTTGCACATGTTTTCTTCTGGGTCTGCAGAAGTGCATGTGCTTTGGATATGATTTTCAAATTTGTTTTTGAACTTTTTCATTTACTGACCTCAGATGTATATAGACAGTGGGTACCTTGTGATTGCAACTTCTCATATAATTTAAAGCCGGTCTTTTTGAAATTCTGCATATGTTTTCTCCCAGGTCTGCAGGAGGGAGGTGAGGGGATGGGGCTGGGAGAGAGGGTGCAGGTGCTACATCAACTTCACCGAAGTTTGATCTATTTTTTTCTAAATTACTGAAAAAACCTATGGTACAAAACTATGCATCTACCTACTAAAGGTACACTTTAAAAAAATTCCCAAAGGATTTATTTGATTATGTTTAGATAATTTATTTTTCTAATTTTCTTTATGAAAGGGTAAGATTGGGTACTCATTTATATAGCATCGACTTGTGGATACAATTCAAATGGGTAACCTCAACATACGCCTTTATAAAAATGTAGACAAACAGTACACTGGCTTTAATCTGACAACTACGGTATTGCTTGATTGTGTGGTAATTAGGGTGAAAATGGTATGTTTTATTTCAATACACTACAACCTCTATAACACAGTTCGTTATAACACAGTTTTGGATATAACATGGTTCAAAGATGGATCTCAAAAGTGTATAGACTATATTGAAAAATGACCTGGTCATTTTTCAATATAATCTATACATTTTTGTTTGGATATAACGCGGTTGTTTAACTAACACGGTTTATGCTATGGACCCCAACAATAGTGTAGAAAGAGATTGTGGTGTATTAGCTTAATAGACTGTAAGTGATACATACACAATGTATGTCCTTCAAATGTTTGCCTGAAATAGTTTATCTCCTTAACATAACTGTGACCAAGACTTCTAGCAAATCTCAGTTATACTTCTATCTATTATACCGCATCTAAAGTGAGACCATTATGGCTCAAATGTGTATGAGGTGGAACCAAGAACACACCGGCTGCTTAGGTAGAACACATAATGGTATGTGACAGTCCTGTTAAGTACATGATAATTTTCAAAGGATAAAAAGTACAATCAAGGTGCAACATGAGAAATGGTACTTTTGGACAAGTGTGCCAAACGAAGACTAAAAGAGTCTGCGAATCTGCGCAATCTGATCAGATTTTGCGTTATTGGTATGAAAAAAACTTTGAATCCATGCCTATCCAAAATGGGTCAGATTAAGATTCTGACCAGACTGTGCAAATGCGTTGGCTGTTATGAATCTTTGCTGGGCGCACGTCCAAGGTAGGTTTTTAGCTCACCTGTCATACAATTGACAAGGTAAGCTTTTGTGATCACATTTTGTCTGTCTGTGCGTGCATCAGTCCGTGCATCCGTAAACGATTTCTTAAAACAACATCTCCTAGACCACTGTTTGGATTTTAACCAAACTTCTCAGGATTAATCCTTGGGTGGTCCTCTTTCAGAGTTGTTCAAATGATTCCTGTCCATTGCACATCTAGGTCACGGGAGGTAAAAATAGATTTGTTATCTGAAAACTGAAAAAATCTTCCTGTCTGAAACCAGAAGGCCTACGTCTTTGATATTTGGTATGTAGCTTCTCTACCAAAGTTGTTAGAATTATAGCCCTGGGGTAAAAAATGCCCAGCTCCAGGGGTCACTTGTTTTTCATAGGCCTATACAGGGAACAACTTTAAAAATCTTCTCATCTGAAAGCAGAAGGCCAAGGCCTTTGATATTTGATACATAGCTTCATCTAGTGGGCCTTTACCAAGATTATTTAAGTTATTGCCCTGGGGCCAAATATGGCCCCATCCCGGGGCCTACATATTTAACAGACTTATAGGGAAAGCCTTAAAAAATGTTCTTATCTGAAACCAGAAGGCTCGGGCTTCACCTAGTGGACCTCTGACAAGCTTGTTTAAATTATAGCCCTAGGGCCATAAATGGCCCTGCCCTGGGCTGGAGTATTTAACACAGATTTATAAAGGAAAAAAAAAATATAAAATTTATTTTCTGAAAGTGCAAGCCAAGGCCTTTGATATTTGGTATGTAGTATTGCCCAGAGGTCCTCTGACAAGAGTGTTCAAATTATGCCACTGGGGTGAAAAGGGGCCCCAGCTAGAGGGGATGGAGGTGGGGGGGGCTTTTTTTCCAAAAAGCCATTGGCAATGATTTGGCCTAGGACTATCAAACTAAATAGGGAGGATGGACCTGAAGAGTAGATGATCTTAAAGTCAAAGGTCAATGTCACCGTGACCTTAAGTACCAAAAAAGCTTACAATTCTGCAATACTTATGGTTAGGACCCTCAAACTTAGTAGAGATGTTGGTCCTCAACAGGACCTTTAGTACTAAAAAGCTTGTAAACTTGGCAATGCTTGGGGCTAGGACCCTCAAACTTAGAAGGGATGTTGGTCCTCACCAGTTATGAAACTTGAGGCCAAAGGTCATGGTCACTGTGAACTTTAATACTAAAAAGCTTGATTACTTGGCAATGCTTGGGGCTAGGACCCTCAAACAGATGGTGTGGTCCTCACCAGTAGATGACACCGAGGGCAAAGGTCAAGTTACAGTGACCTCTAAGACAAAACAAGCTTACAACTCTGCAATGCTTGGGGCTAGGACTGTCAAACATAGTGAGATGTTTCTTATGACCAGGAGATGGCCCTGAGGGCAGAGGTGATGGTCAAGGTCACCATGACGTTTAGAACTGCATCTCTGTTAGCAATGCTATGTATGATTTAATTCAGGTGAGCGATATAGGGCCACCATGGCCCTCTTGTCAGATGTTGTGGCTCATTTTTAAGAAATTGTCCTCCCAGAATTTCCTTTCTTGATTTTAAGTACTGATACTGGGAGTTTTTATTATGCCTCCGACTTCTTAGAAGTTGGAGGGGCATACTGCTTTTGGGTTGTTCATTCGTCTGTTCATACTTTTGTTCGTTTGACACACTTTGCATATAGGTAGGAACTTGAAATTTTATGTGTGGAATAGGAATTGAAAATCAGTGGACCCGTATTTATTTATGTTTTTCGTCGGACATGTAGTTCCATAGTAATGCGCCTTTTCTAACAACATAATGGAATCTTATCAGCAAGAAAAGTTTTTTAGCTAGAACCTTGAAACTTTGGATTCTGTTTTAACTTCGATAAAGCTGAAACTTGTTTTATAGTTAGACCATGATGTCGGAGCAGCACATATTTTTTAGAGGTTACAGTCCACCAAATATTATACCCCTTTGAAAATTTCTGTAAACTTTTCTGGCCAACTCTTAGTTTGTGTCAGATCAAGCTGAAACTTGATTTAGTTAGATCATGATGAGTAGCAGCACATATTATTTCGAGGTTACAGTGCACCAAATATTAGCAGAGTTATGTACTTTTGAAAATTTCTGTAAATTTTTCGTTTCTTGTTAACTGCAATAGTTTACATGTACATCTGATCAAGCTGAAATTTTGTAAATAGTTACACTTTGTTGCGGAGCAGGGCATATTATTTCGAGGTTACAGTACACCAAATATTAGCAGAGATATGCCGCTTTTAACATTTCTGAAAGCTGTTCGTTTCTGGCTAACTCTTACAGTTTATATCTCATCAAACTGAAACTTTGTAAATGGTTACACTATGATGTGGAACAGCACATGTTGTTTCGAAGCCAGGTTTGGTCAAGGTAAACAATTATGCTATTGGTCAAATAGTGATTATAATTCTGTTATTCTAAAGTTTAAAAACATTTTGGGTATATTAAACATTCGCAATATGTATGCAGATTTATCAGAACCTCTTTGAGAGCGTAAATTGTTTTCTTAATTAAAACTTTGAATATCCGAACACTTATTCTAATCAACTTTACGGAAAATATCAAATCTGTAGTCTGGGGAAGTCAGTTTGTAACGAAAGTGAAACACCTGTGATTTTGTTACATCTAAAGTAGTTAGGATATCAGCCTTGAACCCTTGTCGTGCTGAATAAAATTAGGATGCCACGCCCACTTCCAATTTTCAGCCAGTCAGATTACTTGATCCAGGTTGTTGATATAAATTCACATACTTAATGACAAAGAGTGTAGATCCAGATTAGTTGGCTTCAGAAGCCAACTGATCTGGATCTACACTGTTTGCAAATACGAGGTATATCCGGGTTCAGTAGGACAAGGGTTAACTTAAATGATTATAAATTAGAATTATTACGACTTTTTTTTCTCTGTTATTTATATTTTATTTTGAACATAAATCATTAGTTTTATGCTCTAAAAAGTAGAACTATGATGTTGTAAAATAATTATGTAAGCTATTGTAAATAAACAAAAAAAAATATGCAAAGAATATCTTTCTTTTTTGTTTTATTAAGTCAATGAAGAAGAGAAGTGGTTGTTTAATCAGTTGTATATATATATAGTCGGGAGACTCGTAAAGGGTAATTGCAAACAGTGCAGACCCAGATCAGACACCACAGAATGCGGCATCTGATCCAGACACCACATAATGCTGCGTCTGCTCAGGGTCTCCACTGTTCGCAAATAGTTCAGCCATTTTTCTCTAGGAGTATATAAATCTCATAACCAAACATACCTAAACTTGAAATTGGACACCTCAAATATATATTGTTGGAGAGCCTATTCAGTCTAAAATGGTTTAAAGGTTTAATACTTTCATCCCTTAGTATACCATTCTTCAATTTGGACTTGTCCACTGATACAAATGGCAGTTTTAGTCTAAAATCAAAGGAAGAATGGTAAACTGTGTAGGTCCTGATGTGACGGCTCGATACGTCCTCTTATGTGGATCTACACTGCACAGGTATTGATTTGGGTCTGCCAGGCTGAAAGGGTTAAAGGTTTAAACATTTACGGTAATGGCGGCAATCTTGGATGCGGGTTTCTCAGTATGTTTTGCAAACATTACAATTTGTCCTAAAGATACTTCATATACACTATCAGCTCAGTTGGTTTTGCTGTGTCGAAACAAAACACTCACTTAAATGTTAAATCTTCCTAGGTCATAAGAGATCATATCAGATGCGAGTTCTGTTATCCTGCAAAATTTAAATCCCTCATTTTAGGGATGCTTCATCTGTTGCATCTACTAAATTGCCTAAGCAGTTAGGCCGTTTAAAGGTTTAACTATATCTTGTCAAGGCGGCCATCTCAATAATATTCACAAAGTTGAATTATATTGCCCAAGGATGCTTCACAAGAAATTTTAGCTAAATTGGCACAATGGTTTCACACAAGAAGTCCCTTAAAGGTTTTACCATATATGGTCTTGATGGCCATCTTGGATGACAGTTCTGAAGTTTGTTTTTTTTTTTTTTTTATCAAAATCTTGAAAAGTTGTTTTCCAAGAGATGCTCAAAACTACAGTCCACTCGTTATCTCGAATTACATTGGACTGAAATACTTCGATATATCCGTATTTTGACATATCAGATTTGCAGAATTGCGGAAAAAATAATTTGCACAACCACATTTAACAAATATATATGTAATTGGACTCTTTAAAAGTATAGGTATATTGAAAATATTGGAAAAGAGAAGAAATTGCTCTTAATCCTCTTTTCCACAATATATTTTTTTTACCTGTTGTAAGATTTCCATGTTTAGGTAGGGACCAGATTTTCGTTTCAAGATCGAGATAATGAGTCCATTGTATTCAGTTTAGTTTAATCTTCTCAGTAGATTCTAAACGTCTTGTAACCGCTTAGAGGACTAAGCCTGCCCAGTAAACGTGTGGTTAGGTAAACTGACCGCGCTCGACATGACCCCATTTGGTTGCCTGGGCCGTAAAACCTCAACACAAAGGTGATGGCTATCCTTGGACAAGTTCTTGGGAATTGTCAACGTCACACAATTTTACACAACTTCTCAAAACTACTTAATACGTAATGTAACCTTGGTCTGCTGGCAGTTTTGTGACATAATTATCTAAATGTTCTACTATTTTTGGTCAAGAAGGTAGTTTCTTCAGGGTCATACAATGTCTTCAGAGTCTGAAGTAAGTACATATTCTTTACGAAGTAATTTCTTCAATGACTTTAAGTGTCTCCCCAGGCTGAAGTAAGTCAACAAAGTCTTTACTAGGAAGTTTCTTCAGTGACGTATAGTGTCTCCCGAGGCTGAAGTAAGTCTACATAGTCTCTACAAAGTAATTTCTTCAGTCACGTATAGTGTCTCCAGAGGCTGAAGTAAGTCTACTCAGTCTTTACTAAGCAGTTTCTTCAGTGATGTTTAATGTCTCCAGAGGCTGAAGTACGTCGTCTACATAGTCTTTACTAAGTATTTTTTCAATGATATACAGTTTCTCCAGAGCCTGAAGTAAATTTACATTGTCTTAACTAAGTAGTAACTTCAATGACGTATAGCGTGTATAGTGTCTCCAGAGGCTGATGCAAGTCTGTATAATCGGAAGTTTTTACTAAGCAGTTTCTTTGCTGACGTACAGTGTTTCCAGAGGCTGAAGTAAGTCTACAGTCTTTAATAAATAGTTTCTTCAGTGCCGTATAGTGTTTCCTGAGGCTGAAGTAAGTACACAGTCTTTACTAAGTAGTTTCTTCAGAGGCTGAAATAAATCTACTTAGTCTTTACGAAGTAGTTTCTTCAGTAACATACGTATAATGTATACAGAGGCTGAATTAAGTCTACATAGTCTTTTCAAAGAAGTTTTTTCAGTGATGTAGATAGTGTTTCCTGAGGCTGAAGTTAGTATAGTCTTCATGAAGTAGTTTCTTCAGTGACGTAGGTCTTCGGCTGAAGTAACTTTACAAAGTTTTTATCCCCTGACCCATAGGTTCGAGGGATATAGCAATCGCCCTTGCGTCCGCCTGTGTCGTCTGTAGACGAAACCTTGTGCGGCCCATAACTCCTATAGCCTTTGAGCTATTTTCATGAAACTTTATCAGGTTGTAGAGGGCGTTGGGTAGGTGTGTCGCGTGCAAGAGTGACAACTCTGGTCGACTTAGTTCAGGAGTTATCTCCCATAGTCTCCCAAAATTGTAAAATTTTGTGCAGACCAAATTCCAAAACCCTTTAAGATATTTTCATGATACATCATTAATATGTAGAGGACATTGAGTAGGCATGTTGCATACAAGAAAGACAACTCTAGCTGACTCTGTTTTTGAGTTACCTCCCATAGTTGTTAAATCTTGTGCGGCCCATAACTCTAAAACCCTTTAAGGTATTTTCATGATACTTCACCATTAGGTAGAGGAAATTCAGTAGGCATGTCGCATACAAGAAAGACAACTCTGACTGCATTATTGAGTTATCTCCCATAGTTATAAAATATTGTGCAAGCCATAAATCAATAACCCTTTGAGATGTTTTCATGATACTTGATCAAGTTGTAGAGGACATTGAGTAGGTATATCAGATACAAGTACAACAATTCTAGCTGACTCCGTTTTGGGAGTTATCTCCCATAGTTATGAAATCTATTGCGGCCCATAACTCTAAAGCCCTATAAGTTATTTTCATGATACTTCACCAATAGGTAGAGGACATTGAATAGGGGTGTTGCGTATAAGAATGACAACTCTGACTGCGTTCTGGAGTTATCTCCCGTAGTTATGAAATCTTGTGCAGGCCATAACTCAATAACCCTTTGAGATATTAGCATGTTACTTGATCAAGTTGTAGAGGACATTGAGTAGGTTTGTCAAATACAAGAACAACAACTCTGACTCAGTTCTGGAGTTATCTCCCATAGTTGTTAAATTTTGTGCAGGCCATAACTCTTAAACCCTTTGAGATATTTTTATGATACTTCATCAAGTTGTAGAGGACACTGAGTAGGCATGTCACGTACACAAAAGACAAGTCTGAATCCATCTTTGAGTTATCTCCCATAGTTGTTAAATGTGCTGATGGTCATAACTTCTCTACCAGCTGAGATTTTTTGGTGATAATAGGGATGCTTAGAACATTAAGAAGGAGAGTTGCACTTAATTGTAACTATGGGTTACTCGTTACTCAATTTATTTTCAATTATCTCCCCTGGTGGTAAAATCTTATGCAGGCCATAATTCTTTAACCAGTGGAGACATTTTAATGATAGTTAGTAGAGATGCTCAGAACATAAACTAGGTGTGTCACAATATGTAAGGATAACTCTGACCTATGGAGTGTTGGAGTTATCTCCCTTACTTATACTGCGGATGCAGATTTATCAGCAGTGCATGCAGCAGGCTTTATTTATCTCATTATGTTTGGATTCTTTGTTGAAAATCACTTACTAGCTAGCGAACACAAAATTGAGTTTCTCAGAATAACGGTTGAAGGGTTACAGGCCTTGCAGGCAAAGAACCTTATATTTCTCATTATTTTTGGATTCTTTGTTGAAAATCACTTACTAGCAAATACAAAATCCAGTTTCTATGACTTACAGTTTGAGAGTTATAATCATTGCAGGCAACGGGCCTTATTTTTCTCATTATTTTCAGTTTCTTTGTTGAAAAACACAAAATCCAGTTTCCACAACTTATGGTTTTAGAGTTCTATGTCTGATTCACAGTTGTGGAGTTATGAGCCAATGCAACCAAACAAGTGTATCCCTAGATAAAATTACATCTCTGATGGCCTAGATTGAAAAAAGACGGCCATTTGCGGTGCGGTCGGGGGATTTGCCATCTCTTCTGATGGCTATTGTTTTTCAGTGCCGAATAATGTCTTCAGAGGCTGAAGTAAGTCTACATATTCTTCACAAAGTAGTTTCTTCAGTGGTGTATAGTATCTCCAGAGGCTGAATAAAGTCTACATTTACATTTTCTTTACAAAAGAGTTTTTTTCAGTTTCATATAGTGTCTTCAGAGGATTAAGTAAATCTACATATTCTTTACGGAGTAGTATTTTAGTGCCGTATAGTGTCTTCAGAGGCTGAGGTTAGCTGAAGTAAGTCTACATATTCTTTACGAAGTAGTTTCTTCAGTGACGTATAGTGTCTCCAGAGGCTGATTTAAGTCTACATAGTTTTGACGAAACAGTGACATTGGTAGTGTCTTCAGAGGCTGTACTAACTTTACGAAGTAGTTTCTTCAGTGACATATAGAAGAGGCTGAAGTGAGTCTACTTAGTCTACATATTCTTTACGAAGTAGTTTCTTCAGTGACATATACTGTCTCCAGAGGCTGAAGTAAGTCTACATAGTCTTTACTAAGTAGTTCTTCAGTGACATATAGTGTCTCCAGAGGCTGAAGTAAGTCTACATAATCTTTACTAAGTAGTTTTTCAGTGATGTATAGTGTCTCCAGAGGCAGAAGTAAGTCTACATAGTCTCTATGAAGTAGTTTCTTCAGTGGCATATAGTGTATACACAGGCTAAATTAAATATACATATTCCTTACGAAGTAGTTTCTTCAGTGACGTATAGTGTCTCCAGAGGCTGAGTTTAGTCTACATAGTCTTTACGAAGTAGTTTCTGCAGTGACATAGGTAGTGTCTTCAGAGGCTGAAGTAACTATGAAGTAGCTTTTCAGTGCCATAAAGTGTCTTCTGAGGCTGAAAAAAGTCTACATATTCTTTAGGAAGTAGTTTCTTCAGTGGTGTATAGTGTCCCCAGAGGCTGAATTGTCTGCATATTTTTTTTGAAGTATTTTTTTTTTCAGTGCCGTATAGTTTCTTTAGAGGCTGAAGGAAGTCTACATATTATTTACGAAGTAGTTTCTTCAGTGGCGTGTAGTGTCTCCAGAGGCTAAAGTAAGTCTACATATTCTTTACGAAGAAGTTTCTTCAGTGCCGTATACTGTCTTCAAAGGCTGAAGTAAGTCTACATATTTTATACGAAGGAGTTTCTTCAGTGATGTATAGTGTCTCCAGAGGCTGAAGTAAGTCTACATAGTCTTTACTAAGTAGTTCTTCCGTGATGTATAGTGCATCCAGAGGCTGAGGTAAGTCTAGTTAGTGTTTACTAAGTAGTTTTTTCTGTGTCTTGTGTCTTCAGAGGCTGAAGTAAGTCTACTTAGTCTCTACTTAGTAGTTTCTTCTGTGGCGTATAATGTATACAGAGGCTGAATTAAATCTACATAGTCTTTACGAAGTTGTTTTTTCAGTGACATATAGTGTCTCCAGATGCTGAAGTAAATCTACTTAGTCTTTACGAAGTAGTTTCTTCATTGACACAGGTAGTGTCTTCAGAGGCTGAAGTAACTTTACGAAGTAGTTTTTCAGTGCCATAAAGTGTCTTCTGAGGCTGAAGGAAGTCTACATATTCTTTAGGAATTAGTTTCTTCAGTGTTGTTTGGTGTCTCCAGAGGCTGAATTAAGTCTGCATATTTTTTATGAGGTAGTTTTTGTCAGTGCCGTATAGTGTCTTCAGAGGCTGAAAGAAGTCTACATGTTCTTTATGAAGTAGTTTCTTCAGTGGTGTATAGTGTCTCCAGAGGCTGAAGGAAGTCTAGTTAGTCTTTATGAAGTAGTTTCTTCATTGCCGTATAGTGTCTTCAGAGGCTGAAGTAAGTCTACTTAGTCTTTACTAAGTAGTTTCTTCATTGCCGTATAGTGTGTTCAGAGGCTGAAGTAAATCTATAAAGACTACGAAATTTCTTCAGTGAGGTATAGTGTCTTCTGAGGCTGAAGTAAGTCTAGTAAGTCTTTAGGATGTAGTTTCTTCAGTGACATACAGCGTCCAGAGCTAAAGTAAGCCTACTAAGTCTTTTCTAATCTGTTCTTCAGTGACGTATAGTGTCTCCAGAGGTTCAAGTATGTCTACTTAGTCTTTACGAAGTAGTTTCTTCAGTGACATATAGTGTCTCCAGAGGCTGAAGTAAGACTACTTAGTCTTTACTAAGCAGTTCTTCAGTGATGTATAATATCTCCAGAGTCTGAATTAAGTCTACTTAGTCTTTACTAAGTAGTTTCTTCAGTGCCATAAAGTGTGTTCAGAGGCTGAAATAAGCCAACTTTGTCTTTACTTAGCAGTTCTTCATGGGCGTAAAGTGTCTCCAGAGGCTGAAGTAAGTCTACATGGTCTTTACTAAGTAGTTTCTTCAGTGATGTATAATATCTCAGGCTGAAGTAAGTTTATTTTGTTTTTACTAAGTAATTTCTTCAGTGACTTACAGTGTCTCCAGAGGCTGAAGTAAGTCTACATTGGGTTAACTAGTTTCTTCAATGACATATAGTGTCTCCAGAGGCTGAAAAGTCTACATTGGGTTAGCTAGTTCCTTCAATGACGTATAGTGTCTCCAGAGGCTGAAGTAAGTCTATATAGTCAGAAGTCTTTACTGAGTAGTTCCTTCAATGACGTACAGTGTCTCCAGAGGCTGAAGTATACATAGTCGGTACTAAGTAGTTTCTTCAGTGACGTACAGTGTCTCCAGAGGCTGAAGTGTCTACATAGTCTGTACTAAGTAGTTTCTTCAATGACATAAAGTGTCTCCGGAGGCTGAAGTAAGTCTAAATATTGTTTCTAAAGTAGTATATTCATTGACGTATAATGTCTCCAGAGGCTGAAGTAAGTCTACATAGTCTTTACTAAGTAGTTGTTTCAAGGACGTACAGTGTCTCCAGAGGATGAAGTAAGTCGACAAACTGTTGTCTCCAGAGGCTGAAGTAAATCTACATACTGTTTACTAAGTAGTTTCTTCAATGACGTACAAATCCTCTAGAGGCTGAAGTAAGTCTACATATTATTTACCAAGTAGTTTCTTCAGTGACGTACAGCTTCTCCAGAGGCTGAAGTAAATCTACATACTGTTTACTATGTAGTTTCTTCAATGACGTACAATGACTGCAGAGGCTGAAGTAAGTCTACATACTGTTTACTAAGTAGTTTCTTCAATGACGTACAAATCCTCTAGAGGCTGAAATAAGTCTACATATTATTTACCAAGTAGTTTCTTCAATGACGTACAGCTTCTCCAGAGGCTGAAGTAAATCTACATACTGTTTACTATGTAGTTTCTTCAATGACGCACAATCACTGCAGAGGCTGAAGTAAGTCTACATACTGTTTACTAAGTAGTTTCTTCAATGACGTACGGTGTCTGCAGAGGCTGCAATAAGTCTACATAGTCTTTTCTAAATGGTTTCTTCCATGACGTACAATATCTCCTGCACTGAAGTAAGTCTACATACTGTGAACTAAGTAGTTTCTTCAATGACGTACAATGTCACCAGAGGCTGAAGTCTATGTACTAAGTAGTTCCCTGGTTTATTAAGTAGTTCCCTGGTGACGTACAATGTCTCCAGAAGCTGAAGTAAGTCTACATAGTCTTTACTAAGCAGTTTCTTTAATGGCGTACAATTTCTCCTGCGCTGAAGTAAGTCTACATACTGTTAACTAAGTAGCTTCTTCAATGACGCACAATATCACCAGAGGCTGAAGTCTAACTACTAAGTAGTTCCCTGGTTTACTAAGTAGTTCACTGGTGACGTACAATGTCTCAAGAGGCTGAAGTAAGCCTACATAGTCTTTACTAAGCAGTGGTTTCTGTCTAATACAATGCCTTCACAGGCTGAAGTAAGTGTACTAAGTGTACATATTCTCTACTAACTAGTTTCTTTAGTGTCATACAATGTGTCCAGAGGCTGAAGTACGTCAACGTATTTTATAACATACAACACAAAACTGGGTTGGGTATTATGGTTTCACGTTGGCAATCCGTGTGTCCATCTGTCGTGCTCCCCGTCCGTATCTCGTTTCCGGATTATACCTTGAGTAAAGAACAATGGATTTTCTCCAACTTTTGTATGTTTATTGAAAGTGAGGAGATCTGCTTTTGGATTGTTAATGGGTGGTGGTCAATAATTGACAAGTTATCTGCCCGCCAAACGTCTGTATTTTCTTTTCCGGACGATAACTTAAGTAAATGCCAACGGATTTTCACCAAACTTGGAATGTGCATTGACATTGTGGAGATCTGTTTTGGGATTGCTTATGGGCAAATTTCGTCATTTGTTGACAGTTATCTGCCGGCTACATGTCCATATTTTCGTATCCGCTTGATATTCAGTAAATACTTAGTCTAATGTATTTTCACCAAACTTGGTATGTGCATTGATATTGTGGAATTCAGGTTTTGGATCGTTAAGGAGCAAATTTAGTCAAATCTGACTGTGTTTTCTGCCGGCCACACGTCCGTTATTTTTGTTACCAGACAGTTACTTCAGTAAA